>WFMF01000547.1:0-110535 GCA_011033025.1 Beroe forskalii | reverse complement strand
ATGTTTATAAAATTTTATCAAGTATTTAGTTACTTTTTAATTGACTCTTTTAAGTACCTCGCCTTGATCATTTTGACTTCGAATTCATAATCATTTAAACTCAGGTATTCTGGCCTGAATCATTGAATTTATACTGCAATTATTACAACACGTATTTGAAAGTTCCTCTTTTTATAGCTCATCTTTTTATAGTACTTCTTACCACAAAACCTCACCTTTACCTCACCTATACCTCCTAACTGAGGCCATGGTTAAGGAACTGTGGAGCACTGACCCAAACGGTGAAGTATGGGCAAGAGGTACGTTGCCTTTGTAACCGTTACCATGGAAATTGGAAACTGTTATTACATGCATAATTGTCATAGCAACCGTTGCTGTGTTTGTGATATTACGAAAATCACTTTTTTCCATATAATTCAAAATCTATACTAATTGAAATTGGTGGCATTAGCAATTAACTAATTAAGATATTTCTGTATTTCAGACAGCAGTAAGTTCGGACAGAGAATGTTGGAGAAGATGGGATGGTCAGAAGGAAAGGGGTTGGGAGCCAACGAAAATGGAGAAACAGCTCATATCAAAACCAAGAAACGAGCCACTAACCTAGGTAACAATGCTGTTTCTAATCAAGTTAATTCGTTTAATTATACGAGCATTTAATTTCATAATTTAGCTAATTTAATTTTCATCTAGTTAAATTTAGCTAATTTAATTTTCATAAACCATTTTATCAGCTAAATAAGCGAAGATGAGTAATTGAAATTTTCAATATTCCGGATCCGTAACCACAACTGAAAGTTATTAAAAAGGAGACACCTGAGCAGGTGCGTATAATGTCGCTTGTCACACCGTTAACCAGGTGGCTCACTATGCAATGTAATACACTTAATAACTTAAGTTCCACATGTGTCACTTTGTCACTTTGCCAAGGGGTACATTGCTGAAATGCCGGAACTGAAACAAATAAAACATTTCTGTGCTTCTTGGACCGCGTCCATTTCGGTGGAGGAGATTGAAAAATATCCCTCGTCACAGGAGTTATATCCATACTCGATCACTGATCAGACCGCCTTTGAGGTTCCTGAAGCGGGAATGGAATCGAAAAGTTCATTTTTCGTTTCCAGACTTCAGGTGTTGAACATGGAATGAAAGTTTCTCTTTTTTGAATCACAAATTAAATTCTGAGGAAAATTGGGAGTGAAGTAACCAGTTTTTTTTTCAGGAATGTTTGACGAGTTCGTAATCTCATTGCTTTGTTTTACAATAAAATTTGAAGCGCCCCCCCTCTATATACTATTAAAAAACCTCAAGGCCTTGCTTGTTAACCTTATATCAACTTCAATAATCATTCATTAATGTCTCTTAAGATCATTCAATTCAACTTCATTGTGGAGTCATTTTTTCATAGACCTGATATTTGACAAGTTCTAACCTGGGTTTAGGCGCTGACTCCAACACTCCTGACCGGTGGACAGAACACATCTCAGACTTTGACGACCTTCTATCCAAGCTAAATGGTTGGTACCAATACCAGATATCTGTATTTTTTTTAATTTTTTCCTCTTTTTCGCGTACAATTATTTTATATCTTTTAGATAATTTCCATTTGTCTCACCATCCCCATTCCGGTTTCAGCTGCCCCAGTCTCTTGCAGTGCCCCAGCAAGTCCCCACAGAGCCACCACACCACCAGCTGATACAGCTGAGAGGAAGTTACCCAGCAGCAGTAAATCAGAGGGGAAGTTACCCAGCAGTAAGTCTTGTGACACGCAGTCAGAGGGAGAGACGGACAAACCGAGGAGGAAAAGGAGGAAGAAGGCCAAGGACTTGTGAGTCATTACCATACACTGATTATACACATTAATACAGGCTTTCATCTTTCTCAAAATCTCGGTTTGAGTGCAAACAAGATGGTGATTCAATTTTTGCCCTATCATTTCCATTACTCCATTAGCACTGTTTATTTCAGATACACGAAGTTCAAGAAGCACAAGAACTTGAGTTCACTCTCAAGTCAAGATCTTCTGCACATTTTCGGGGAATCAAAGCAGGTGAGATTGTGGCAATGGCATAAGTTTAAGTGCCGCTGTTATATCCTAGAGGAGTAGACACTATATGGTTACACTGGGACCCAGTGTATAGTCACTGGGTACAGTTTCCAATATGAATCTTTGTGCACTTGAAAATTTGTATTACATGGAAATAGGGACCACTTATCAATATCAGCATTAAAATAAAGTTCCATTCCCTGCAGGACGATGCTGGTGGCTCAGGAATCAAATCCCAGGACTCCGCTGTTGACACAACTACAAGTGCAACTAGTAGTAGTACATCTAATTCAGCAGAAGACTTATCAGGGGTGAGGACTGTTAAATCAACAATGAGTTCAACGGAATATTTTAGTAAAAAACTGCCCAAACTTAAAACTTCTAAATAGGAAATTAGGCAAATTAATAAGATTTATAGATTTTCATTCATTATGATTGACGAGCGGTCGAGCGATCCGGATCAGGAAATGTATAAAAGAGTTGCTTCTAGTTCTTCATTCTTCGGTTCTTTGCACTGGTCTAGCTCTAGTGGTCTGTCTCAATGTCTGTTTTCCCCGTATAGTGGACAATAGATAGTGCTTATGTGCTTCAATTCAAAGTTCTGACCCGCTGACCGCAGGAATTGAAAACTTAACAGGGGCGTGTCGAACTCATGTGTGCGCGGCTTTTTCATGCGCGTCGTAATCGTGCGCGGCTCGCTGCCTGTTAATTACATTTACAGGCAGTAAGCCGCGCACGATTACGCCGCGCATTGAGGGGCCGTGCATAAATGAGTTCGACACGCCACCGTTAAATTCTTGAAGGGGAAAAATTTTAATGATTTTCTGCAATATCGTGCCACATTGAATTTGAAACGTTCATCTTTGATCCTTTGTTTTAACGATGTTTTTCAATCTGCTTACGATAATTGAAATTAAATTTTATCCCCTCCTTTTGGGGTATGTCTCCCATATAAACAGCTCTGAGTGACATCACAGATCTAAACGTCAATTTTTCTGTACCCTAAACCTAGTTCCATAATGATAGTGTCCCCTGTTAGTGATAGGGTCCTCTGTTAACTTTGATAGTGTCCCCTGTTAGTGATAGGGTCCTCTGTTAACTTGATAGTGTCCCTGTTAGTGATAGGGTCCTCTGTTAACTTGATAGTGTCCCCTGTTAGTGATAGGGTCCTCTGTTAACTTGATAGTGTTCCCTGTTAGTGATAGGGTCCTCTGTTCTGTTCCCTTTGTGATAGTGTCCCCCTGTTAGTGATAGGGTCCTCTGTTAACTTGATAGTGTCCCCTGTTAGTGATAGGGTCCTCTGTTAACTTGATAGTGTCCCCTGTTAGTGATAGGGTCCTCTGTTAACTTGATAGTGTCCCCTGTTAGTGATAGGGTCCTCTGTTAACTTGATAGTGTCCCTGTTAGTGGTAGGGTCCTCTGTTAACTTGATAGTGTCCCCCGTTAGTGATAGGGTCCTCTGTTAGCGAAAGTATCCCTGTTAGTGATAGGGTCCTCTGTTAACTTGATAGTGTCCCCTGTTAGTGATAGGGTCCTCTGTTAACTTGATAGTGTCCCCTGTTAGTGATGGGTCCTCTGTTAACTTGATAGTGTCCCCTGTTAGTAGGGTCCTCTGTTACTTGATAGTGTCCCTGTTAGTGATAGGGTCCTCTGTTAACTTGATAGTGTCCCCTGTTAGTGATAGGGTCCTCTGTTAACTTGATAGTGTCCCCTGTTAGTGATAGGGTCTCTGTTAACTTGATAGTGTCCCCTGTTAGTGATAGGGTCCTCTGTTAACTTGATAGTGTCCCTGTTAGTGATAGGGTCCTCTGTTAACTTGATATGTCCCCTGTTAGTGATAGGGTCCTCTGTTAACTTGATAGTGTCCCCTGTTAGTGATAGGGTCCTCTGTTAACTTGATAGTGTCCCCTGTTAGTGATAGGGTCCTCTGTTAACTTGATAGTGTCCCCTGTTAGTGATAGGGTCCTCTGTTAACTTGATAGTGTCCCCTGTTAGTGATAGGGTCCTCTGTTAACTTGATAGTGTCCCCTGTTAGTGATAGGGTCCTCTGTTAACTTGATAGTGTCCCCTGTTAGTGATAGGGTCCTCTGTTAACTTGATAGTGTCCCTTGTTAGTGATAGGGTCCTCTGTTAACTTGATAGTGTCCCCTGTTAGTGATAGGGTCCTCTGTTAACTTGATAGTGTCTCCTGTTAGTGATAGGGTCCTCTGTTAACTTGATAGTGTCCCCTGTTAGTGATAGGGTCCTCTGTTAACTTGATAGTGTCCCCTGTTAGTGAAAGGGTCCTCTGTTAACTTGATAGTGTCCCTGTTAGTGATAGGTCCTCTGTTAACTTGATAGTGTCCCCTGTTAGTGATATAGGTCCTCTGTTAACTTGATAGTGTCCCCTGTTAGTGATAGGGTCCTCTGTTAACTTGATAGTGTCCCCTGTTAGTGATAGGGTCCTCTGTTAACTTGATAGTGTCCCCTGTTAGTGGTAGGTTCCTCATTTAACTTGATAGTGTCCCCTGTTAGTGATAGGGTCCTCTGTTACTTTGATTGTGTCCCCTGTTAGTGATAGGGTCCTCTGTTACTTTGATAGTGTCCCTGTTAGTGATAGGGTCCTCTCTGTTAACTTGATAGTGTCCCCTGTTAGTGATAGGTCCTCTGTTAACTTGATAGTGTCCCCTGTTAGTGATAGGGTCCTCTGTTTAACTTGATAGTGTCCCCTGTTAGTGATAGGGTCCTCTGTTAACTTGATAGTGTCCCCCTGTTAGTGATATAGGGTCCTCTGTTAACTTGATAGTGTCCCCTGTTAGTGATAGGGTCCTCTGTTACTTTGATAGTGTCCCCTGTTAGTGATAGGGTCCTCTGTTAACTTGATAGTGTTCCCTGTTTGTGATAGGGTCCTCTGTTAACTTGATAGTGTCCCCCTGTTAGTGATAGGATCCTCTGTTAACTTGATAGTGTCCCCTGTTAGTGATAGGGTCCTCTGTTAACTTGATAGTGTCCCCTGTTAGTGATAGGGTCCTCTGTTAACTTGATAGTGTCCCCTGTTAGTGATAGGGTCCTCTGTTAACTTGATAGTGTCCCCTGTTAGTGATAGGTCCTCTGTTAACTTGATAGTGTCCCCTGTTAGTATGATAGGGTCCTCGCTTGATAGTGTCCCCTGTTAGTGATAGGGTCCTCTGTTAACTTGATAGTGTCCCTGTTGCGTAGGTACGCACACTACTATAGGTATGCGGGCTTAGAAGTGTCCCTGTTAGTGACAACGGCTTTATTTTTGGTCAAATCGCCGAAATTTCACGTATCCCTATTTTCACGTATACTTTCTGCCTTCGGCGGACGCGCCCGCCGAAGGCGAATTTTTCGGTCAGACTTGCTAAACACGTATATCCCTATTTTGTATGGGGCTCGCGCCCGCCGAAGCGGGAAGCTAAACTTACGTATATCGCTCGGCGCGTACACGCACCTATGCGGGCTAAGGGCTTAGGAAGGGTCAGACAACGTCTGTCCGTCTGACAATGACAATCCCTGTCTGCGTTGCTCGGCGTGCTTCGCTTCCCCACGAACACACACCTATTTTATAAAAATGCCGCCTTGGCCGGGCATTGTTGTAACCAAATCCGTAGTTAATTTTACGTTGTCAGACGTTGTCTGACCCCTTCACCGTCTGACAAGTTTTACGCGCGCGCGGTTAGCGAATGCGGCGCGTACACACACCTATGCTGGCTTAAGAAGGTGAGATTTTGTGCGATGTTACGAATTCAAGGCTTCATCTGAGCTCCATTATGATGGCATTTGAAGGCGACTCCACAGAGATGAAACAACCAGTGAATCAATGTCTCCATTCTGTCCTATACTTTTTTGTTACAATGTATAGTTGTGTTCAGTGGCGGTTGTCTGGTGAGATTTTGCAAAGCCAGAAATTTTCATTTTCAATGAATAGATGGTGAGCAAGGCAAAATGCTGCAATTTTTTATCTGTATTGTATATTTCCCTGAGAAATTGATTTAATTGAATGAATGAATGAATATAATTTTTTACAGCACAATTACAATATACATTTTTTCAATAATTTATATGAAGGGACGTCTGTGGTTGTGCTGAGGGACAGCACTTAGTCAATCATTAAGACTGTTATCAAGGCCACCCACTAAAGGAAATAATGATAATATATCAAATAATATGCTGAAAGTAGATTGGGTTAGTTAATTTCATTACACTCTCAATAAAGTGCATACTGTTAAGAATAAAAAGTGATATTTAACTTATTTACAGAAACATGAAGCTGCATTTTAGTGACTTTCAAGGTCAGGCTGCATTTTAATGACAAATTCAAATATGTTCCCTTTTTTCTCTTATTATTGTAGAATATAAACTTGTAGACTATGATATATCAGTTCAGCATTTGCTCAATCTACCAAATCATCAATGGATCATTTTAGAGCTGGTTTCCTCTGTATCCTTATTACAGTATTGCCAAATAGCTATAGCCACTACAGCCAGAACTCAGTGAAACAGGTAGCTAAAGACAGGAATACCATTGTTCAAGAGAAAATAATTTGCTATACTACATACTAGCCCAGGCTAATAGGACAATAGGTACTTAAATAATGTTTAAACACTTTCCATCTGGTTATGAGATTCATTTTTAGTGTCTACCAATGACAGGAACACTCATTTGCAGTAAGACCTCATAGCTTAGCTGCAATTGTGGCTTGGTAGCCAGTGGGGATGTTTTCCTGAGTGATTGGTCTGAAAGTTTTCTGAGGCGTCACCAACCCCTTTTCCACAAACAGCAGCAACCTACAAAACAAGCCTTCAACCCCCCTTAATCTTGCATTTTCATTTACAATTTTTGCATCCCTAATTTTCTGCCGAATTTATTCATGATTATGACAAAATAAACTTAATTTTGCAAATTTAGTGTTTCACTATGAGGTCCCCCTCAGTCAATGTTATAATTAATTAAGTTTAACCTGGTTGTTCAACCAGATATTGACAAAATAAGTCCAAGTTCTGGAAAATCGTTGGTTTTCTAGCAAAATGTTTGTCAAATTGATCAAAATTTTCACAAAATACAGATGTCTGCATTCAGCCAAACACCCTTCTCCTGGACCTGCTTCTGTGAACATCTGCATTGGCCAGATTCCCCCCCCCCTCCTCTGCATTGGCCAGATTCCCCCCCCCTCTTTGTGGATGTCCTTATAATAGATGGCCCAGAATTAAATTTTGCAATCTTATTTTTTATTATCTTAATTTCTTTCTAAATTCAACAATAAGGCAACCATCAATCTTATATATGATCACCCAATATAGTTTTTCTTTCTGCAGGGCATGAAATTAGAATGTGATGTCGGGTGATATTTTAAACTACCATCTGTCAACTCAAACTCTTCATCACCTTCCACAACAAAAACAGGTTATTGCTTAATAATTTATTAGTAATTTGTTAGTAAGATACTAATTTGAAAAAATTCAATACCTGTAGATACAAAGTAGTCTTTAAAATGCATCAATTGCTACCTATAAACTCATAAAATTGTCATCTTTAGAAGACTTTATGCACATATTATAAGTACCTACATAATGATATGATGACTAAATGGTATTTACTATTGGAATTGGCAATATTTAGCTGTGTTGCTAAATAAACAATATTCTGATGTCTCAGTAATCCATTAGTAACTTAGTGCTTTAGCACATCAGCTGTAAGTAATTCTTAGTGTTCAATACTTCATGATGTCAGATGTTTGAGTATTGATAGCTGATCATTGATGCGTTACTTTCAGTATAATTCCTCTTGCTTGTGGACTACCAAAGGAAATGGGACTTCAAAACCGCTGGTCAACTCCCTGAACAGATATCATGATCGCAAGCCTGTAAGTCTGCTAGAGTTTATTGTCAGAATGCTAGGTTTAATTCTCTGAGTCCTTTTATTCTACAGTTCTTTGATTGATTTCAAATATGACCAGATTCAACAATGTTTGATTAACATTGGTAACACCTGTCCTTTCCAGTCACCAGTTCCTCCCATCAACTCCTCCAAGAAGAATGGATCCCTGAGCCCAGGAAGAACCAACAAAATCAGCACCAGTCCCCGAACCATTAAGTCCAAACTGCCAGCTAACCTGTCGAGCAGCAGTCCAAAGTCCACCAGAAAACAAGTCCCTGGCAGTCCTGTCAAGAAGCAGCCACTCAAAACAGCATCCCAGCTTATTCAAGGTAGGTTCCTATTATCTTTGAATATTTATGCATTGTAAGCTGATTATGTTATCGAATAAACTGCTAAACTGATTTAGTGGATTCCGTTTTGAATGCAATCCTTGCAGCAACACCCACGCTTTTAAGCCATGAAATTTGGTTGCCGACTTTTGAAATAATGTTTGTATACCGAATCAACTGGATAATTAGATAATTGTCATGAACCAGGATTCAGGAACTTGAAATGAATTAAGCTCACCAGTCATTGGCATTTAGTCTGTTCTGGCCTTCATTAATTCTGATTAGAGATGGTGATTGCACATTGGGAATCGTGAAACGGGAACTGATTGGGAAATTTCATGGTGTAAAATATAAAATCATGTAATTTATATTGCCATAGTAATACAAGGCAACGAATCATTCGGAATAATAAGATAGAGATGTTAAAATTGTGTTTACTCTGTTAAGTATTTAAACATCATCAGTCATTATTTTAACATCCCGAACTTTAACCTGTTCTGGAAAATCTTAGAGAACCAAGGCTATCATATTTTGAATATAATAAATCCCGCTTTAACATGCTCTCCCGACCTTTATTCAAATGATGATGTCAGCTTTAATCCAATGGACGTGTGACTTGGGGTCACGCTATAGGTACTCTGTGCTGCAACTTTCAATTTATTTGGATTAAACTCTGAATTTTGTACCAAAAAGACGATGAAGAAAGAATAGTTTGTTCTGCACGACATTACTCTTCAAATCTCAAATACTCATGACTCAAATGCTCAATAAAGCCTTAATACAGTAATATCACCACCCCCAATAAAGGCCAATAAGGTAGTCAAATATTCATGATTCATTACAGCTTTACAGTACACGCTTCTAACCCCCCCCCCTCCGCAGCCCCAATTCGGAGTACCTCAAACTCTGAGTTCCCTCCGCAACCTATCCGACGTAACTCCAGTGAGTTGATCCTCCTTGCCCCCCGCACCCCACCCCTCCCCCGTCCACCCAGCTCCCGGGCACCGCCCCAGTCCCAAGCAGAGATAGTCGGGACACAGCTCAGAACCAAACATGGCAGACCTTACTCTCCTAAAACAAGTGAGTCTTATTAGTTCGAACATCAGCTCATTTACTCGACAATTCCTATAATATAGTTTTTATTTCTGAATTTTCCTTGAGTCTTCGTGATAGGATGGTCTTACTTTGTAGCACACAATTCACTGTCTCAAGTTTTTACTTTATGAAATCTAGTGTTTAATCAAGTGAGCGTGGGCGGTAAAAAGTTCCAGATGTGGTTTTGAAAAAGAGATATGTGTAAGTTTTACTTGCATATCAAAGACAAAAACAAAGCAAGATGGCGCCTTGTTTCTGGCGAAGCTGCTTGATATGAGAGAGAGATTACACTGAGATATTATTCTATTATTCATAACGAGTAAATGGAGTACTACTTTAGTGAAAATAAATTTGTTATGATTCAAAGCTTGATATCGCTCCGAACAACACTAGAGTTCAAAGGAATTAATCGAGCTTAGCGGGGGCTGCTTCGCACAGTACGTCACTAAAACGTTAAGAATTTTTAACTTTCAAAACAAAAATTTTTATAGTTTTTAATACTCAACCTTTTATTCTTTTACTGTAAAATCCACATAATTGCAAAGGAAAGGGACTGTTTTGCAGTAAAGCAGAAAACGTCACAAAACGTTAAGCTTTTGAATCCAAAATATTTCAACTTTTCAAAACAAAAATCCGCATAATTTCTGATACCTACTCTAAAAAACTACTAAATTCTGTTCAGGTGTGGTGATGGGTAGAGGAGCGCAAAAACTGACCCCCTACTGACCCCTCACTGACCCCTACTGACCCCTACTGATTCTAATAAATTCTGTTATCTGCAGGTGTGAGTGGTGATGGGTACGTGAGAGGGAGCGCAGTGACTTCCTCCTGCTGACCCCCTACTGACCCCTACTGACCCCCTACTGACCCC
Source organism: Beroe forskalii (assembly GCA_011033025.1). Lineage (NCBI taxonomy): Eukaryota > Metazoa > Ctenophora > Nuda > Beroida > Beroidae > Beroe > Beroe forskalii. The sequence continues at coordinate 100,315 of WFMF01000547.1, read as the reverse complement.
CTACTGACCCCCTACTGACCCCTACTGATTCTAATAAATTCTGTTATCTGCAGGTGTGAGTGGTGATGGGTACGTGAGAGGGAGCGCAAAACTTCACTGACCCCTACTGACCCCTACTGACCCCCTACTGACCCCCTACTGACCCCCTGCTGACCCCTACTGACCCCTACTGATTCTAATAAATTCTGTGCAGGTGTGAGTGGTGATGGGTACGTGAGAGGGAGCGCAGTGACTTCCTCCTCTTACAAGCGAAACACTTCTGGCACTACGAGGTAATAGTATACTAATCGAGATGGCCCAGAAGCCTTGATGAAATATTGTCACACTTTTATAATTAATGTCAAGGCTTTTCTGCCAACAAAATTCAAATATCCACTTAGTATCTCCAATTCTAATGATCTTCCAGTTAGCTGTCGCTATCTGACTAAATTTGCCCTCTTTGAAGCACTCCCCAATCCCTCCCATATTCTGTCCTCTATCAGTTTCCAATCCTCCCTATCTTTCCAGGTATTCCTCCATGTCCTACTCCACCTCCTCGGGAGGGAGGGAGAGTGAGTTGATCCTCCACTCAGCCGGCAGGGACAGCGTCGACTACGGATACGTGTCAGGATTCAGCTCAGCAGCCCAGACACCTCACAGCACTCACAAGAGTATGGGTAAGTTAAGACACCATACAGCACTCATAAAAGCATGGGTAAGTTAAAACAGACCCACAAAAGCACGGTTTGAAAGGTAGATTTTCGGGCTCTTTTTGTTTCTTTTAACGTTCAAAGTTATTGTTGAATTGCACTTTTCAAATAAGAGAAAAGGGCCACTTCCTGTTCATGGAGAAATCACTATGGCTCACATCACATTTCTCATGAAATCATTTCATGAAATCATTAACTTATCAAAAATGAATTTTCGATGATTTCTTTTTGACACCTGATGCACCATTAGACCACACTATCTCACCACCAGAACCCTCCTTCCCTAGCCCTGGCATAGCAATGAATTTGTTTGGTGTGTGTGTAAAGTTCCTCTAGAATTTTGCCAAGTTTAGAATTACAAGGTTAGCTCATCGCTCAATAATTAACAAAATTCCTCAGTCCCCGGGCATCGCGATGCCTTCTCGTATTAAATGATAATAAAATTCGCCAAACAATCTGGTTCTATAATTGAATTAGTGTGTGTATATCACATAATATTCACGGATTATCCCTGACACGTGGAGACTTTACACTTGACCCAATCTGTTGCCATGACACCACTAATCAATGTTTCCATGGTAACATTGATTAGAAGGATACAAGTACCGTATTGTAACGCTACTAGCACTGCATTTCGATGTTACTTCATGGCTTTAGGGTGTTGGGAAGTGCAGGTTGGGCAGGAAAAAGGTTTGCTTTTGATCTCTATGATCAATATGCTATAGGTAGTAGCTTCTTAGCTCAATGGGTACAAGCATAATGAATAAAGCATTACGAATTTAAACCATTTACTGTACTGCTCTAGTAACCTAGTAACAACATTGAGTGGCCTTGTTATAAGCCCTTGGAATAGTGCCAAGAGACAATAGCGAAACTGGTTGATTAATCAAAATGCAGATACTCATTTCGATAAACATTGGGAGTAGGTATTGTAAGATTTCTTATGAACTTCAGGGTTGATCATTATCATTTTAACAAAAAGCAATTGCTCTCCATATATGAGCTTATCGTCTCTATAATCTATTTAATGTTTTTTAATTTCAGTTTAATATACCGATTGTCGATCATTATATTATTTTCGTGTGTAAATTAAATCACTGTTGTCCAAACAAGAAGCAGGAGTAGTTAGTGGCTATAGTTTCTTACAAACATGCGATCTGACGCACGTCACTCATCACGTGACGAAACCAACCAATCGTACCGTTGCTAGGACACCATGTGACCGCCACGTGGCTTGATAATCAGCGCACGTGTTATTGCGTGCACTCGAAACTGCTGTCTTTTAACGTGCTGAACTATCAAAAAAGTGTTGTCACGTGACTGCAGTTTAACATGATGAACTGATAGCTCCTTTCAGTTGACAGTGTGTAGACGCGCGTGCAATGAATTACACCGAGTTGAGTGGTCGGAGGAGATTGCAGAACATCATTATATTCGAATAAAGTGTTGGATTAGATCCATATTATTGGGTTTGGCACCCATAGCTCCAAGATAAAGGATAACTGTCTCTCTGTCCAGGGGACGATGTATTATTGAGACTATGAGCCTTTCTGAGAATTTCCTTTCAAAACTCAATGATGGCTTTTTGATGAGTCATCAAACAATTGATCATGATCCGAATAAATATCTCCCCTGACTCTCATTTCAGATCCATACCTCTAGGTAATTGTGCAATACCTCACTACCTGGGGTACATCTCCCAAAAAACCGCTCAGGCAAGAATAAAACCCGCTCAAACCCGAATAATAACCTCACTGTCTCCTGATATATTCATTGCTTATCACTTTATTCTTTTATTAGAACTTTAGAACGTGGGAGTATTGGTTCCCCCGCTCCCATTATCCTTTGAAGTTCATAGCAGCCTCCAGCCTCTTAAAATACCCCTAAATGCTAATCTGGAGCCGGAGTCATTCCTCGAATTAATAACTTTTCACATCAACTTCTCACAGACCGCAACTAACAGTAAAATCACACTCGCATCTTCTCACTTTGCCAGAGGAACTTGCTGGAATTAGTGAGCCTGGTTTCACAGACTGAGAGCAAAGTGTGAAGTTCTGGTGAATTTTATTTTAGGATGGAGAGTCTTTTAGCTTTAGAGGGAGGGGCCGTTTGACATTATCAATATATTATGAGCAGATGAGAGTTTCTAAGTAACACAATGCCACAATGGTCAATAGTGTGCTAATAAAAAGCTTACATCTGCTTGCATTCACTGTAGAAATTTAAAAACCGGATGAATAAACGAATAATTTTGGATGAATTTCTTGGAAAAGCGATTTAAAGAAAAAATATTTCAACGCCTTGAACAATATGATTACAGTTAAACATAAGCTTGCGCTCCAGCCGTAGTTATTGCTTTCGACTAAGTAAATTGTTATCGCTAAAAGTGAGAACTAAGAATTATCATTGATTTCAGATTTCAGAACACCTACCACGCCCCACATCAAGGAAGAACCTGGTTTCTATGACAACGGTTACTATGACAACGACTTCTCACAGAAGTACCAGACCAACTACCAGAATCCTTACCAATATCCGGTAAATAACAGGATGTGATCCATAATTCTCTGTCATGCTAATCAAGCAGGTTGAATAAGAGACTCTAATCTATGGATAACCTTCAATCCACTTATTAAGTATCATTTCCTAACCCACCCTTCCAACCACTCGTGTCCTTGAAACCTATTTTACCTAAATCATTTCCTAATCCTAACCCATTCCTCCCAGTTTCCCCCTGGAGAACGTCTCAACTCGGTGCCAGAGTCTCACCCAAACCCTGACTGCCCAAAGTCTGACACAGACCCTGACTGCTCAGAGTCTCACTGGTCAGTCTGTCAGCAGTGCTGGAGCAACTGCAGCAACCAGCACTGTTGCTAACACCAGCACCAGTCTCTCACAGTTGCTTAGCAACCTGCCCGGGGAACATCCTATGCAACACCATCACCATGGTAAGCGGGAGGACACGAAACGTTTGAATTTATCAAGTAATTTTTGCCATAATTTTTCTGCCTTGACAAATAACCCCATTATGTGTCTGAATTCTGAGAGGCTTGCGAAGCTTTCGAAGCTTTCGATTGAAGGTGTGTTTTTCAATAAAGGTTTGAGAGCTGTATTTGATGCCGATATTCTTATAACCATCAGGAGAGGATAGGATGAAGGAGTACAACCCTGCCTACTACCAGACCGTCAACCACCTCCAGAATGATAACCTCTGCTACCAAAAGCAACCTCAGAGTGAGTGTTTTACATGTTTCTAACTGGTCTTAAGTTTCAATCACACAAGCAACCTCCGAGTCGGTTTCTAGCTAATAATCATTTTCAAGTATCATAAATCCAAACTAATGTGTAAATTTCCCACTTAGTTGTTCATTGAACAAGATGAATATAAATGAAATCTCCTTTCAGTGCAATCGACGTATCCTTCCTGCTCTGAAGCTTCCCAATACCAGCCTCACCAGCAGTCCCAGCTCCAACCACCCCAACTCCAGACTTCTCAACTCCAACCCTCCCAAGTCCACAGGACTCAGCAGGACCTACAAGGGCCTCCCAGTGTGTATCCCACTTACCCAGAGGAGAACCCTAGCTCTGCTCATTCAGGTGAGTTCCTTGAGAAGAATTAGAAATTTTGAAGGAAATTAAGAGAAGTTCTGATGGAAATTACTACTTGAAAATGTGAAAGATATTATGTTCTAGAATCCTCCTTTTTTAAAGAATCCATTAGTTTAAAGTATGAAACTAGCTGAAAGCTCAGAAATGCTGAATTGCCTTGACACGAAAAATTTTTATCCTGAACTCCCTTGACACGCTCTATTGCTTCTCAAGTCTCCTAAAATCATTTGACACTCCCCAATGTTTCAGAGTTCAGTGCGGTTTCCCAGGACACTTCCCTGGTTAACTTCGACACAGGAGACGGCAGTCAGCAGCACAATGCCAGTTGTATGGAGAGATCCCCTGTTCCTTGCGTTATGGATCCAAATAGTCAGCAACTTGGTGGTCATATGACATCGCCAAATGGGCATATGACATCGCCAAATGGGCATATAACATCGCCAACTGGGCATATTACATCGCCAAATGGGCATCAAGGTCCAGACGGACACCTGAATAGTCACATGTCCCCTATTGACGGGAACTATGGCTTACCAAACGGACAGATGACCTCGCCCACAGGTCATGTGACATCCCCATCCGGTCACTTGGGAACTCCCCCTCTCTCACACTACAAGGAAGGTTCAGACAACCTCGCAGCTGCTGTAGAACACAACAACCAAGTGTACAGGAACCTTCTCAACCAGAACATGTCTCACATGCCTCACCATGGAGACCAGATGTCTCACCATGGAGACCAGATGTCTCACCATGGAGACCAGATGTCACATCATGGAGACCAGATGTCTCACCATGGAGACCAGATGTCACACCATGGAGACCAATTGTCACACCACGGGAGTGGACACAACAGCATCGTTTCCTCTGGTCACAGCATGGCCCTGTCACCCGTTCAATACCAGTTGTCACCTGACAATGTTAACATGTTGTCACCTGACAACGTTAACATGTTGTCACCGCCCGGTGCCAGGCCTGAGGGTGCCATAACATCCCCTGGTGGGGTGTCAGTCACTCGACATGAGATGGATAACCTGAACCTCAACCAGCTGTCTCCTCACGAGGATGCCCCTAAGGTGAGACATTATAGGATTATAGGGGGCTTTAAGGGGTGAGACATTTGATTCTACAGCTAGGGGGCGCTTTGGGTACTCTAGTTTTAGAGCAACTGGTCAATGATCATTCTACATTCTTTATTCTTCAACCTTGGAATAATAGTTGGAAATGAGATGTAAATGGCCATATTTCCACGAAAAATGATCATGATGATCCATGTGCACTAGTCGGAATTTTCTGTGAATATTCAAACTTTGTAATATTTCATGCTACATAAAATGATCATTATTTTCTCAAGCAATGCCATGCCGTGACATCTGTCCTTTCATTACTGACATCGGTTTCTGTTTGTACCGTCATGTATTGATTCATCAGTAAAGTATTGCTTTTAGTATCCTCTCGAACCTTAAGTTACATTGTAGCCGTTTCTTTTTGTCTCTGTTGTCTCTTCACCTTGGGCTTGTAGAAGTTTTGTGGAAGAGTTTTAAATGATCTTCAAAACTCCACAGGTGATCAAGTGTGAACAAGGCGAGTTGGAAATAACTAAGTGAGTAATGGTCATGATTTGCATTTCAACTCTGTTTGATTCCAAACATAATATGTAGTTGAAGTTTATCAATCGGAAAGTTCTCTAATGTTCTTAATGTTGTATGCGAGGCTGCTCAAAGCAGATCATTTCGAATAACAATTATTTACAATCTTTATTCTCAGGACGAGGAATGACCACGAGGACTCCAACCTAGCACATCTCATTCAGGTATTCAAAGTTCTAGATTCGTTATTTACTTAATTCATCGATTTGAAATGCATTTTCTAACCTTCCTAGCCTCATAAAGGCAGTCATTACGAGAAGGATACGTCTGCCTCCTAATCTCACCGACTTTGATTTTCCAATTACAACACTTCCAGGCAAGTGGAACGGACCCCCGTAAGACTGACACAGAGCGAGCCCTGAACGACTTCATATTCGACTACGAGGACAAACTCTCAGACATCAGCAGTATCAGACTGGACGTGGGCTCAGAGTTCTCATTCCCTCCTGCTGGTAAGTTAGGAAGAATAAATGGGGGGAGTAAGGGGGAGAAGTGGGGTAGAGGTGGGGGGGAAGAATGAGGGGGGAGAAAAGGGGAACGAGAGAAGAAGGGATTGTGGTGGGAATTTGATTGACTGAACTCTTGTTCCTCCTAGACTAACGTAGGCAGTTGATCCCCTAACTATTTTCAGAGGGGAGATGGGGAGAACCTAGGGGAAGAGGTTGGAACTCCACCAAACCTGGGCTGTCTGTCCAGGGGGAGAAAAGGGGACACAAGAAAACAAAGGGATTGTGGTGGGAGGTTTGATTTGCTCAAGCACTCATTAAAAACTTAATGATTTTAAGTTTTAAAGTTTGTTCTTTGTTTTGCATCTATGGATGTAGTTTCTTCCTTAGTATTCGTTTTTCAAGCCTACATGTCTTACCAACAACAGACACAACAAATACAAACAGATCTGCAACATGTCAGGTGATATTACTGAGAGACAAGTGGTAGACATAATATGGAGCCCTACCCTTTTTTCAATCTTCCTGATTTTTTGCCGGACTATAAACCCTTCCTTCTAGACCGGCTGTATAATTCAATGATACTTCGGAAAACATTTACTAATTATGAGATCTGACTTCATAGATCAACTGAGAAACATAAAAGGGAGTTCTACCCTTGATGATTTTTGCAGGATCATAAAACTAAACCCTTCCTTCTTCTTCTTGCAGGACTATTTGACTATAAACCCTTCCTTCTAGACATGCTGTATGCGTATAATGATAAGCGGCTATCATTCCTACATTTCATATATACCAGGTGGCTGTGAAATTATGCAATGTTTAGTCTTCTCGTCTCCTCTACATACGAGAAATAGGGCGGTGTGACCTCATCAATACACCATTCTAATCCCTGATAATAACGTCATCGAGAAGCAGTTACAAAACTCGCAGGAGTAAAACAAATAGACTTGTTTTGAAGGAGCACACATTTTGTGTTGCGTCATCAGAGTGCTTCCGGTGTTAAGAGCATGTCAAATCAAAACACTCCGCAAACGACTCACAGGGCATCTTAAAACACTTTCCTCAGTTACTCCAAACAACACACACACACACAGGGCATCTTGTTTTTCACCACTTTATTGTAAACACTGCATTTATATTTAACTATTTTAAAACACAAACTCCCACGAGCCCAGGAAGGCAAGTTTGATTGCCACCCTTACGGGTCACGTGACTATCAGACCAAGTCACGTGACCTGATTCCTGTCTTTTTATTGGCTGAGGGAGCTTGATTCTGGTGTTTTGATTGGCTTAGAGAGGTTTGTCAGAGAATACTGTGCTATTTAAGGAGATTCTTTCTATGCTGCCACCTGCCTAGCCATTACTTCATATAATCCAGCACACGCTACAAGTCAACCAATCAGCACTCGATTAAAAGTCACGTGACCAACTATCAGCCAATCAGATGCCAACGATTCTAAGGCGTAGAGCAGGACTTTTTCAATGATCTAATGAACGAAGGAACTGCAGCTTTTATAGTGAATGACCCTGTATTCCTGTACATACAACTGGGAAAAGTGATACAAGTGCCTTAATTGGGTCCCTAGATTACCAAATTTTAATGTAGGTAGACTCGATTTATTGGATTGACTGAAAACTTCCTCTGTCCCTTAGACTGTTAGAATGGATGATCAAATACTCCCCAACTATTCTTGAAATATTTCTCTATTCTATCAACAATGTCTAGTTTGATGTCTGCCTGCGCTGCCTACTCTGCCTAGTCTGCTACTGTTTGACTGACTGATTAAACTACTTGATGTCTCATTAATCCGCCCATTAAGCCCCCTCCCTATTGACTGAGTAATCTACTAAAATAATCAGATACTCAGATAGTAATCCACCAATTTAACCCCTCCTTCCCCTGGCTGACTGAATAGTGATGACAGTAGAGTATTAGCTAAAAGTCCACTGTTTCAGGTTGGCTGATTACCCACTAAATACCAATCACTCCCTCAGATAGTTACTAAACCCTCCCTTTTCAGGTTGGCTGGTATCGGACGAGGAGCTGCCCATGCCGAGTCTTCTGAACGCTTCCTCGTGTGCTCAGCGCTCTGCCCTCGTGCAGAAGGAGGATTATAACTGGCAGTCTGTTTACAACGTACGTTTAAACTGTGTCTAAATAGTGTTGACAATCGTGCGATCTGTTACGATAAAATATTCACAATCTTCTAATGTTTTATTGACTTGAAATTGGGAAAATCTGAAAATTGCGACTCAGAAACCGTCGCAAATCCTAATTTCTGTGAAGTTTTTATGCCCAGAAAAGTACAAACAGGTTCCGATTGAATATTGCTTTTGACTCTGATCATTTACAGGCATCCATGTCCATGGTTGGAAATGACCTGGGCTGTATTCCTCACTGTATGGTAGAAACCGTCCTCAGTTCTGCTGTGGTACCCGTACTGAATGGCATCAAGAGCAGTGGTAAGTTGACACCAGGTCTTTCTAGGCCAGTGGTAAGTTGACACCAGTTGTTGTAATGAGTTGACAACAACTTTTAGGATGTGAAATGGGACGTGCGCTACTTTGTGCAATAAAATGTAATAATCCACCGAGTGTTGGGATTGGCAGTCTCACTTTAATGATTAATCATCTTACTGTGCTGAAACTTACCACTCAATTTATTTATGTAAGTTTTGCTCAGCCTTTTCAGATATTGAACATTAGGAATTTCACTAACAGCCTCCTTTTATCAGGTCTTGTTCATATCCCTGACAGCTCCTTTACAAAGTTCATGGCAACCATTGAAACACCCAGAGAACCTTCCCAGTGGGAACTCAATGGAACTTCAGGTAAACACAAGCTAATATTTCTAAATGTCAGAGGACTTTGAGCTTTTCCCGTTTTCACTCAAATAATCACCTGTATCCTTATGTTTTATAAAATACATAGACACGGTGCGCGAAGGGATCTATTTCAGATAGAACCCGCGTAGCGGGTTCTATCTGATAGAATGATACGAGTGCGCGCAGCGCACGAGTTTTCATTCTTTGTGTAATCCCGAGACGAAGTCGAGGGATTACACTTAAATAGACTCTGAGAGCACCGTGTCTATGTACCTATTATAGATGAGTCCGGGTTATTGCATGAGAGTCTAAAAGCACAACTAATGGAATAAACTAGTAACACAATTGGCAGAACAAGCATTTCAGCTTTTCAAGAGATTCAGTGCTTTGATTGGTTGATTTGAAACTTTGCAAAATTGAATTTAAGATGACAGGAGAAGGATGGTTCATGAACAGAAATAATTGTATAAATTTGGCAGGATTATCTTTCAAAGAGCACTATCCTACGATTACAAATGCAACAACAAAAACAATATCAAGCAAAGAATCAATACAACAAAAACAATGTCAACGAATAAGGGCATAACGATAATCTGCAGAAGCATGCAAAAGAGGTGAATGGACTTTTTTCGCCGTGTAAACAAGTAAAACAGAGCCAGAACGGCGAAACGAAACAGTAAATAAGTGCAGAAACTGTGAATGAGAGAATGAGAAACCGTTTGCTGAAGAATATTGCTCCGAAACCAGTGGCACGTGCGCGCGCGCAACACGTGACCTTGATTTGGTACAGTAACAGTGGCACGTGTGCGAGTCACGTGGTACGGTAATTACATGTTTAGAGAGTTTCTCGTGGGAACGAAACATTTGGTATACATGATGCTAGTAAGAGTGTGTTGTTTGTAAGAAGTGCAATACACTGAAACTATGTGATAGACACAGTGAATGTATTTGATAGAGGGATTCTGCCAGCGTGTCTATCGCTCTATTTTCTATCCCCTCCCGCTGGCTAAATCCTCACGCAATAACCCGGACGAATCTATAATCTATCAGCAATTGTATCAGTATACTGTTTGACTTGTATAGTCGTAAGTTATTAGACTATTTCATATTTGTTTTTCTTAATTGATATAATACCTGGTCTGAACCCGTTTCGCTTCTCAGCTGTGAAGACTGGTTTGAAGTTAGCTGGGCTAGGAGGCCTGGAAAACTTAGAAGAGGACGAAGACAAGAAACCCTTTGCTTGTGATTACAGTGGGTGCACTAAGCGATACGTGAAGCAAAGTCATTTGGAGGTGAGTTAACCTGATACCTTGATTAGGGAGGGTAATAACCTACTGATAACGCTGTGAAATATGGGACAATGTTAGGTTTATACTGAACCTTACTTTATAACATGACCACTTCAAAGCGTCATGTTCTAGGGAAGCTGAAGGTGTTCCTGTAATTAATGTAATTAATCAGTGGTTCACAGCACTGGTGACTTGCTAGATAATCTAATATTGCGCCACGTATGACATAATGCCTCTCATTCATTAGTTCATTGGACTTGCAAGTTGGGATTACAAACATAACTCTTTAATGAGAGTTTTCTCGACAATAACTACTGATATTGTGTGCTATTCTTGTTGTTAATGCCCCTCGGCCTGCTTTGTTTTAATTTGGTAATCAGTTTTCACGCCAACAGAGCAAAGCACCATTGTTAAACCTTGAAATTCTAAAATGTGAGCCAAGTAAGTCACATATTTGGAACGCGCGGAGAAACAACGTTTAATAAATTTTTCGGCACTTTACAATCAAATCATATCAAATATATTTATAAATATTAATGATAGGCTACCCTTCAGTGTAAAGATTTGCTTCACAAGATTACATTTTCACGTTCAGAAATGTCACATGTGCAGATGGTGTGCCCGAATCAGCTCGTTTTACAACAGACTGTTTTTGATATTAGTTTCAGGCGCCAAGTAGGTATACCGCAATGGGTACACTATGCAGGAAGCCAGTTAAGTCAGCACAATACCCACTGCCAGCATATGGGCCGACGGACATTCCCTGTCTTTTAACTTGGAAAATGACCATTCCAAATGCAAACAGCAGTTACCATACCAACTCAGACCGACTTCCACATTCCTAGCGAAGAATTATGTGTTTATGTTTTGAGTAGTAAAGTTTCTATAGAAAATATTATCTTCAGATAATTCATTTATCAATCTGTCTGAAGGGCACATCCAACCGTATTAGTATTCTAAAACCTATTGATAGTCTGTTGGTTTATCAAATGGGCGGTTTTTAGGCAATCTAATAAATTAAAGTGAAATGGAAAAATTTTATTAAATAAATCACATCGAAGGTATATAGCATTAAAAAATAAAAGATAATAAATTAAAAATTCATACTTTGATCTACAATGTAGAACAACAATAAAAACCTGGTAAAAGAGCCTTTCAGTCACTATCTGTCCTAAATACCTAAATACCTGAACTCTGAGACACCTACCTGTCATCTAAGGCCTAAACCACCTTCCTTTCACCGAGGAGACCTGGCTTTCTGAAACTACAAGACTTTCAGGAAAATATATCAGAATTAGAGTAAATTTTGGTATTACGAGAGAGTTGCAATTCGAAAGACGATTTCACCATGTTATTTCACACCCACTTTTTTGTTCACTCAGGAGCGTGTTTTTGATTCTAGATTTGATAGCTGATACAGATGCAGATAGGTCAGAGTTTTTTGTTGAAAATTTGGGTACCACAATCCCACTAACATTTGCAATATTTTTTCAAACATGGATCTAGTATATTGGTTCCAAAGTTTGGAAGCACTGAACACAAGTTGCAATCCAATTTGGGCCGAACGTTGGTCAGCATGTTTCAATTGATAGTCCAAACCATGCTAGGCCAGATTTTGTTCATTTTGAGAAAGTCGATTTTTTGGTCAATTTTGACGATTTTTGAAGGGTATACATCAGTGTTTTTAGCCAATTTTGGCCAATTTTTGACATATTGGTTTATGGTCGGTTTTCGAACCAAAGGGTCAAGATTGCTTGAATTATGAGTGACAATGACGATTCCGACCATTTTTGGCGATTTGACATCGAAAATTTCAAAATTAAAGACACTATCAACTGATCTTGGAAAACATGGCCTCGTTTTGTGCTAGTGCCTACAAATTGCATCCAAATGGGCCGAAAATTGGTCAGCATGTTTCAATTGATAGTCCAAACCATGCTAGACCAGATTTTGTTCATTTTGAGAAAGTCGATTTTTTGGTCAATTTTGACGATTTTTGAAGGGTATACATCAGTGTTTTTAGCCAAATTTGGCCAATTTTTGACATATTGGTTTATGGTCGGTTTTTGAACCAAAGGGTCAAGATTGCTTGAATTATGGCTGAGAATGACGATTCCGACCATTTTTAACGATTTGACATCGAAAATTTCAAAATGACGACACTATCAACTGATCTTGGAAAACATGGCCTCGTTTTGTGCTAGTGCCTACAAATTGCATCCAAATGGGCCGAAAATTGGTCAGCATGTTTCAATTGATAGTCCAAACCATGCTAGACTTGGCCATATTTTGTCGGTTGTTCATTGCTTGAATTTTGAGAAATTCGACCATTTTGGCGATTTGACATTTTTGGTCAATTTGACGATTTTTTGAAGGGTATACATCAGTGTTTTTAGCCAATTTTGGCCAATTTTTGACATATTGGTTTACATGGTCGGTTTTCGATTGGTGAACCAAAGGGTCAAGATTGCTTGAATTATGACTGAGAATGACGATTCCGACCATTTTTGGCGATTTGACATCGAAAATTTCAAAATGACGACACTATCAACTGATCTTGGAAAACATGGCCTTGTTTTGTGCTAGTGCCTACAAATTGCATCCAAATGGGCCGAAAATTGGTCAGCATGTTTCAATTGATAGTCCAAACCATGTTAGACCAGATTTTGTTCATTTTGAGAAAGTCGATTTTTGGTCAATTTTAACGATTTTTGAAGGGTATACATCAGTGTTTTTAGCCAATTTTGGCCAATTTATGACATATTGGTTTATGGTCTGTTTTCGAACCAAAGGGTCAAGATTGCTGGAATTATGACTGAGAATGACGATTCCGACCATTTTTTGCGATTTGACATCGAAAATTTCAAAATGACGACACTATTAACTGATCTTGGAAAACATGGCCTCGTTTTGTACTAGTGCCTACAAATTGCATCCAAATGGGCCGAAAATTGGTCAGCATGTTTCAATTGATAGTCCAAACCATGCTAGACCAGATTTTGTTCATTTTGAGAAAATCGATTTTTTTGGTCAATTTTGACGATTTTTGAAGGGTATACATCAGTGTTTTTAGCCAATTTTTGACATATTGGTTTATGGTCGGTTTTCGAACCAAAGGGTCAAGACTGCTTGAATTATGAGTGACAATGACGATTCCGACCATTTTTGGCGATTTACTGTCCTCATTTGACATACTTGGACTTGGGGAAAAACTGTGCAAGACTGCATGATAACTCCACAATTATCCCTCAGAAATTATCACCAGATTGTCACCCTGGTATACTATATCTAGAATCCCCAAGAGTCTCGATTTCAACCTGATTTACCTCTTGAATCCGCTACAGAATCTCGATTTTAACCCTGAATCCTGATTATAAACTTATAACCCTGATTATAACCCTGATTATATTTATATAACCCTTATTCACCTCTGCAGATGCACAAGAGGAAGCACACCGGAGAAAGGCCCTACCCATGTGAGGTGTGTGAGAAGAGGTTCTCAAGGTCCGACCAGCTCAAGAGACACATGAGGCCTTTACAGGTGGGAATGTTGCAGTTATTTGTTGTTTTGTTGGAGATCTAATCAATGTCTTAGCTATTACTAGATCATAATCGACATATCCTCCAAAACCGACTTATTCATTGTCCAGTTGTTCGCCTTTCTGACCCTCCTTCTGTCCTCCTGCCCTCTGGAATGCCACTCAATGTCCCTTATACCAGGGGAAAAGCCTCAGGGGCCTTTTCCCGGCCTATGAAATGCACTAATTATAATAGTCAGTAACTTTCTAATCCCCAGGGGATAAGCCGTTCAAGTGAATAGCGCCGGCTTTGATACATGGTCCAAAACTAGTTGGAATGCTGCAGTTTCTAATTCCCTATTTCCAGGGGATAAGCCGTTCAAGTGTACGACATGTGAGAAGCAGTTCTCCAGATCGGACCACCTCAAGACCCACATGAGGACCCACACGGGGGAGAAACCCTTCATCTGCATGTGGGGCGACTGCACCAGGTTTTTGTCCAATTCCCAAAATGAATTAATTTTGGACAAAAGGGAAAAAAATTTGGACTTTTTTCTTAATTTTGGGGCTGTAACTTTGGATGAGTTCATCATAAAATTTCCCCCCATTTTTAAAAATTAAACCCAACAACCCCTCTATTGGGTTCAATATCTTAATGACATAGTGGTATTTCAAGCTTATTCTTCAAATTCCCTCTTATAGCCTAGGGTAAAGCGGGGTAAGTGGGACAAAAACATATTCAGGTGCCACAGTCACATTTTAACAAAAAATTTTTTTGGTTGATTTTTGAATAAACCCATCCTTTTCCTAAATTGGCAAAAAAAATCTCAACCAATGGTTTTCATAAAAAAAAGTTTCCCATCTTTCCCCGGCATCCCACTTCCCCCTCAGGGGAGGTAAAGAGGACAGTCTCACCTAGAAAACCATTTGAAAGTTTATTCTTCATTGGACATGTATTCTTTAAATTCAAATAAACCACTTTGGAACAGAAAGTTTAGTCAAAGGGGGCAAATTGGGGGTTTGAATAAATTGGCCCTTTTACTAAATTATTTTTTTAGTTTTAAAAACCAAATTTCAAAAAAGGGGGTTTCTTTTGGAAAAAAAATAATTTTTTTGGAAAAATTTTGGTTTTGGTCTTTTTCACCCTTTTTTAAAAATGCCCCACTTTCCCCGCCCCCAAAAAAACTTCGTAAATTTGTTGTTGAACCCATTTATCGATTTTCTCATTCCAAGGTTCAGTTGTCATCTGAGTGAAGCCCAAAATGACGAAATTTAATGAGAAAATGTAATTACCTATAATTGACACGTTGTGGGGGAAAGAGGGACACTGATAGTTAACAAGGATAATTATCACAATATAAGCAATAAAAGCATTTGCAATTCATAATTTGTTTAAAACATCCCTTATAAGTTTCTCAGGCATGAAATTTATTTTCATTGAAAATCATGATAATGGAAAGTGGGACGTCAAGTCAGATCAAATGAAATCATGTATTCCTAAGGAAGCAATTATGCTGTGGAGGTTGTTTTCATCATGATTTTTCACTTTGGTTGTAGTATACTTAATTTTTCTTGAAAATAGCACTAAATGATATGGTATAATAATTTTGGGGGAAAGTGGGACAGTTGCGCAAAAATTGTCAAAAATTCAATAAAATCAATAATTTTAATTCGTGATGCTGTATTAAAAGTTTGATTGGCATTATTGATATCCTCACATACATAAGTCACAAAACAGGGCGATTTCGATTAGTTCACTTTTTATCAATTGTCCCACATTACCCCACAATCCAATAATCAAGATTAAATTTTTTCACCCCCCATCCCCAAAGTCTTGTTGGCTAAATTCATCTAAATTATAACAAAATAAATGTCTAGACTTTTAAAAAATAAATTTTTGTGCCATTTTCCCCACAATGGGAAAAATATAAAAAATATATGTCCCATTTTCCCCAGTGGCTTTTTTTGCATAAATACTGTTTTGGGGGAAAATTTTGAAAATTTGCCCCCTTTCCCCTGGGGTCTTTCATCTTTTTGACAGTTTTCTTTTTCCCAAAGTTTTCTGAATTTTTTGGGAAGGGTTTTTTTGAAATTTCGTTAATTATTTTTCCCCAGTGTTCCATTTCACCCCAATTTGTCCCTCTTTCCCCCTGCCCCCTCCCCCCTTTTTTTCCCTATATTGAAAGTGGAAGAACATCACGGGCAAAAAGTAAATGGGAAAAAATAAAAGTGGAAAAAAAATTCTTGTTTGATTGCTTCTGTCTGTTGTACAGAGCTCTTACCCCGTTCTTCCCTTTGGATGGGCTTATTATAAGTGATTAGCACGGCATTCTGAACCAATACTCTTTCTTAATCTTTCCATCAGAGGACCATGACCTCTCTAGGGCCTCTGAGAGAATAATCGTCGAATTACTACAAGTAGGAACCATCCAAATCAAGCCGTAACAATCAGAAATACACCCCGAACCAATCCAAAAAACCTCCCGTAGTCCAGAAACAAACCAACATACAAATCAACCCGATTTGCATGTTATCTCGGGTTGATTCGCTTGTTTTATTTCGTTTCGGATTCGGCCACATTTGGGGAAGTTTTTTGGTTCGGGTGGTTTGTTCCGCCTCGTTTCGGCTTGATTCGGCTTGACTCGACCAGTTCCTGTTTGTAGGCTCAACAGCTCAACGACAGAATCATATGAATCACCGACAACGACACATCAGTGAAATTTCAACCTGGCTTCAGTGATACGTCAAGTTCAAACTGGTAATTGGTATCACTGGACACTGATACGTCTAACTTCAGAATTGTGTCATTGATAGCAAATGACCGGTTACCTTTTTCAATAAATCCGGTGACGGTTAGACGGTTACGGACAAAAAGGGCCAGTTAAACCATTTTTCGGTTACGGTTCGGTTAACCTTCCGTTTGTCCTAATCAGTCAATTAAAAACATTCGGTTACGGTTTCGGTTACCGTTGGCAAGTCCGGTCAACCAGTATTTCGGTTCCGGTTTGGTTATAACCACTAACCAGTTACCAGCAGTTTCCTAGTCAGTGATATGTCTAACGTCAGACTGGTGTCGGTGATACGTCAGACTGGTGTCAGCAATATGTCATACTGTAGACAGCGATACGTCAGACTGGTGTTGGTGCCGTCAGACTGGTGTCGGTGGCACACGTCAAATTGGTGTCAGTGATACAACAGACTGGGATCAGTGATACATCAAATTGGTGTCGGTGATACGTCTAACTTCAGACTTTCAGACTGGTATCATTGACAGGTCTTATTTCAGACTGGTTTCAGTGATACGTCTAACTTCAGACTGGTATCATTAAAGCATTGACACGTCTTACTTCAGACTGGTTTCAGTGATACGTCTAACTTCAGACTGGTATCATTAAAGCATTGACACGTCTTACTTCAGACTGGTTTCAGTGATACGTCTAACTTCAAATTGGTGACAGTGATACGTCTAACTTAGACTGGTGTCAATGATACGTCTGACTGGAATCAGTGGTATGTCAGACTGGTGTCAATGATGCGTTAGACTGCTGCTAGTGATAAAACAGACTGGTGTCAGTGATACGCAGACTGGTGTCAGTGATTTTCCGGACTGGTGTCAGCGAAACATCAGACCGGTGTCAGTGATACCCGGACTGTGTCAGCGATACATCAGACCGGTGTCAGTGATACTCCCGACTGGTGTCAGCGATACATCAGACCGGTGTCAGTGATACTCCGGATTGGTGTCAGCGATACATCAGACCGGTGTCAGTGATACTCCGAACTGGTGTCAGCGATTCATCAGACCGGTGTCATTGATACTCCGGACTGGTGTCAGTGATACATCAGACCGGTGTCAGTGATACTCCGGACTGGTGTCAGCGATAATCCAGACCGGTGTCAGTGATACTCCGAACTGGTGTCAGCGATACATCAGACCGGTGTCAGTGATACTCCGGACTGGTGTCAGCGATACATCAGACCGGTGTCAGTGATACTCCGGACTGGTGTCAGCGATATATCAGACCGGTGTCAGTGATACTCCGGACTGGTGTCAGCGATACATCAGACTGGTTTCAGTGATACTCCGGACTGGTGTCAGCGATACATCAGACCGGTGTCAGTGATACCCCGGACTGGTGTCAGCGATACATCAGACCGGTGTCAGTGATACTTCGGACTGGTGTCAGCGATACATCAGACCGGTGTCAGTGATACTCCGAACTGGTGTCAGCGATACATCAGACCGGTGTCATTGATACTCCGGACTGGTGTCAGTGATACATAAGACCGGTGTCAGTGATACTCCGGACTGGTGTCAGCGATACATCAGACCGGTGTCAGTGATACTCCGAACTGGTGTCAGTGATACATCAGACCGGTGTCAGTGATACTCCGGACTGGTGTCAGCGATACATCAGACCGGTGTCAGTGATACTCCGGACTGGTGTCAGCGATACATCAGACCGGTGTCGGTGATACTCCGGACTGGTGTCAGCGATACATCAGACTGGTGTCAGTGATACTCCGGACTGGTGTCAGCGATACATCAGACCGGTGTCAGTGATACTCGGACTGGTGTCAGCGATACATCAGACCGGTGTCAGTGATACTCCGGACTGGTGTCAGCGATACATCAGACCGGTGTCAGTGATACTCCGGACTGGTGTCAGCGATACATCAGACCGGTGTCAGTGATACATCAGACCGGTGTCAGTGATACTCCGGGCTGGTGTCAGCGATACATCAGACCGTGTCAGTGATACTCCGGACTGGTGTCAGCGATACATCAGACCGGTGTCAGTGATACTCCGGACTGGTGTCAGCGATACATCAGACCGGTGTCAGTGATACTTCGGACTGGTGTCAGCGATACATCAGACCGGTGTCAGTGATACTCCGGTGTCGTTGATACTTTGATACATCACTCATAGTAAGGGATGGACTGTAACCTAGTGTGAAGTAAATAGTATAGTAGGTCTGAGAACGTTTTTCGGTTGCTTATGGGTCATAGATTCACCAGAAAAAAACACTCCAACTTCTGAGTTGGGGAAACCCCTTTTTTGGACCCCTTTTCTTCCTAAATGGGGCAAAAACTTTGATTGGCAATATCTCAGCCTCTGATTGAGATAAGAAGCCAATCTTTGCACCAAACTCAGCAGAATGAGCACATTATGGGGGGCGGAGCATAGTTTTAAAGTCGTACCTCCTTTCGTTTTCGAGTAGTGGACGAAAAACCCCTTTTTATCCCTACGCATATGTTTACTATGTAAACCTGTCTCTTCTTTTTCTTGCAGTGGCCAACAAGGACCTATTGAAACCAAAGCAATTGCCAATCCTATTGTAATCCATATTATCATATGAAATATAAATTTCTTTTTGTATCATACCTTCATTAATCAGCTCAATAACTTCAATAGCATTCTTGATGATTTTGTCTTGGAGAGTGGTTAGCCTCAAATAAACCCAGCCAGTCATGTCCAATTTAAAATTTATCAATATGAGTAATTTGATGAAAATCTCTCTGCTTTTCGTGTTTTTATTTGGTGGAAAAATTGTTTCATAAATCAATGCGATTCTGCTCTTGACAGACCATCTTAGGGAAAATAAGAAGATCCATTGCCGGACTCCATTCCGGTCTATACTGTGCACACTGTGAGCTGTTGTCAGGAGGATGCCATCATTCATCATGACTGAAGACTGTGGCATAAAACAATGGGACAAAATCGTTTGGCAGGAAGTTTGGGATACATTAAATAAGCAAGAGGTGTAAACTGAAGCAATTTTATCTATGATTGACAGGTTAATTCATAAAACAATCCACTTTTTGGGGCTAAGGATTTTGGTAGATCTAATTTCAAGCATGGGCCATCAGTTTTACGGGATGAAGCCAGTCTGGTGTAAATTGTAGACAGGAATAGTATTTTTTGGTAAGCCCAGGGAATTCTAATGCTTAGGGGCATACTCACGATGTTGACTTGTGTGTCGAACATAGCTGCCAATTTGCCCTTCTTTCGCAGGATACCCTGCTTTGCCCTGCTCTGCAAGGCAACCCTGCTTTTGCAGGGCAAATCGGAAAAAGGTATCAGTAATAATACCGTCAATCATGAAAAAAATTGTCGACAGATGTAAAATAAATCCCAGGTGTGGACGAGGGAGTGCTCCTTTTGAAGCCAGTGGTAGGGTTTTTTCGTCACAGCCTCGTACTGTGTCTTGTAACCGAGAGATATACCATATGAGCAACGTGATAGGATAGTGGCGCCGACCTCGCATCCACCCTGTGGGGATTTGTCGTCCTTACGTCCACCCTGGTTTTACGCTGCCGACCTTGCCTCCCCCTACCTCGTATCCGGTTCCCTCAAGTAGCAAGCAGCAGCTAAGGTATACCGGTATAAACCCCATTGGAATGACAAGCCGTGCTTTATACTATGAAAGGTGACTCAAATATGATGGATTGAAACTCGGTGCTTCAGAAAGGTACATGAGTGAAGTTTGGTTCAGAAAGGTACCTTTATTGATGGATGAAGTGAAATGATGGTTCACAAAAAACCTATAGTGAAGTGGGTTGAAGTGGTGATTCAGAAAGGCACGGTCTATAGTGAGACTGCGATGAATATTATTCACGAAATTAACGAACGTGTCATCTGAAAGATAAATCGTTTATGAAAAACGGGTAATCATGATCTGATGCATGTGGGTATGTGGCTAAAAAGGAGGTTTTTTTCCATAAATCGAAAACGAAAGGGGGAACGACTTTCAAACCATGCTCTACCCCCCATAATGTGCTCATTCTGCATACCCTAGTGTACTTGTTGAGTTCTGTACGACGTTTAGTTTTCATTTATTACAAAAGGGCATTTTTGGTCATACGCGAAGGAATAAAAAGGGGTTTTTCGTCCATAACTCGAAAACGAAAGGAGGTACGGCTTTGAAACTATGCTCTAACTCCCATAATGTGCTCATTCTGCATACCCTAGTGTACTCGTTTAGTTCTGTACGACCTTCAGTTTTCATTTATTACAAAGGGGCATTTTTGGTCATACGTGAAGGAATAAAAAGGGGTTTTTCGTCCATAACTCGAAAACGAAAGGAGGTACGGCTTTGAAACTATGCTCTACCCCCATAATGTGCTCATTCTGCATACCCTAGTGTACTTGTTGAGTTCTGTACGACCTTCAGTTTTCATTTATTTCAAAGGGGCATTTTTGGTCATACGCGTAGGGATAAAAAGGGTTTTTCGTCCATAACTCGAAAACGAAAGGGGGTACGACTTTAAAACTATGCTCCGCCCCCCATAATGTGCTCATTCTGCATAGTTTGGTGCAAAGATTGGCTTCGTATCTCAATCAGAGGCTGAGATATTTCCAATCAAAGTTTTTGCCCCATTTAGGAAGAAAAGGGGTCCAAAAAAGGGGTTTCCCCAACTCAGAAGTTGGAGTGTTTTTTTCTGGTGAATTTATGACCCATAAGCGACCGAAAAACGTTCTCAGACCTACTATACTATTTACTTCACACTGGGTTACAGTTCGGGGCACATACAGCCCTTACTATCACCATGCTGCAATTTAATGTAATCCAGCATCAGCAATCATTTCCATTTCCATTTCCATTCCATCTTTCCATTATTCTAGTTTTTGCCAGTTGGTGTTCCTCCAGTGTGCCCAAATACGTTTCCGTTCTGTCCCTAAAGTCTGACAAGAGTCCAGTCCAGCCTTCATTGTGATATTGAACTAGAGTAAAATTTCATTTGTGGACTTTGTGAACAAAGACTTTGTCAAAACACCGAAAGTGAGTGAAATTTAGTTTCCGGAATTTGTCAAAGTGAATATGTCCAATTTTGTCTAATTTTGTCCAATTTTGTCCAACAATTTTTTGTCCAATTCCTAAAAATCAGGTTAACCTTGGACATAATTGGACAAAATTGGACTTGGCCCCGCCCCTACATTACTTGTGTCGGCAACCAAATTTCATGGCTCAAAAGCGTGGGTGTTGCTGCAAGGAATGCATTCAAAACGGTATCCACTAAATCAGTTTAGCAGTTTATTTGATAACAAAATCAGCTTACAATGCATAAATATTCAAAGATAATAGGAACCTACCTTGAATAAGCTGGGATGCTGTTTTGAGTGGCTGCTTCTTGACAGGACTGCCAGGAACTTGTTTTCTGGTGGACTTTGGACTGCTGCTCGACAGGTTAGCTGGAAGTTTGGACTTAATGGTTCGGGGACTGGTGCTCATTTTGTTGGTTCTTCCTGGGCTCAGGGATCCATTCTTCTTGGAGGAGTTGATGGGAGGAACTGGTGACTGGAAAGGACAGGTGTTACAATTTTTATTAAACATAGCTGAATCTGGTCATATTTGAAATCAATCCAAGTTAGAACTGTAGAATAAAAGGACTCAGAGAATTAAGCCTAGCATTCTGACAATAAACTCTAGCAGACTTACAGGCTTGCGATCATGATATCTGTTCAGGGAGTTGACCAGCGGTTTTGAAGTCCCATTTCCTTTGGTAGTCCACAAGCAAGAGGAATTATACTGAAAGTAACGCATCAATGATCAGCTATCAATACTCAAATATCTGACATCATGAAGTATTGAACACTAAGAATTACTTACAGCTGATCACGTGCTAAAGCACTAAGTTACTAATGGAGTACTGAGAAATCAGAATATTGTTTATTTAGCAACATAGCTAAATATTGCCAATTCCAATAGTAAATACCATTTAGTCATCATATCATTATGTAGGTACTTACAATATGTGCATAAAGTCTTCATAAGATGACAATTTTATGAGTTTATAGGTAACAATTGATGCATTTTAAAGACTACCTTGTATCTACAGGTATTGAATTTTTTCAAATTAGTATCTTACTAACAAATTACTAATAAATTATTAAGCAATAACCTGTTTTTGTTGTGGAAGGTGATGAAGAGTTTGAGTTGACAGATGGTAGTTTAAAATATCACCCGACATCACATTCTAATTTCATGCCCTGCAGAAAGAAAAACTATATTGGGTGATCATAATATATAAGATTGATGGTTGCCTTATTGTAGAATTAAGAAAGAAATTAAGATAATAAAGAAATGCAGAGGGGGGGAATCTGGCCAATGCAGAGGGGGGGGAATCTGGCCAATGCAGATGTTCACAGAAGCAGGTCCAGGAGAACACAGTGAGCTACCATGCTAGCATAGGCCAAAAATCAAGTTTCTTTGATCTTAACAAAAATGATGTTCCCAATTAGTAGATAGAATTCCTGACTTGATACAAAAAACTGCAATTGAAAATCTTCAAAACTGCCAAAATGACAGAACTTGAAAGTGAGCTGATTTTAACATATGAAATTTATTACGTTTCTTCACTAAAATGGCCATACTTTATTATTTTCACTAATTGTGCTGAATGAAGTTAAATTTTAGTGTTTGTTCTTAATTAACCTTCTGAGAACACCACCCTGTAGAAAAACCTCGTGTATTTATCTTTTACCAAAAATTTTGCCATCAAATTTAAATTTTGTCATATTTAGTCAATTTTTGGGCATAAAAGAGCAAAATCGTTGTTAGCACGCAATAGTACGCCATATTGCATGGTTCCATCTTAAAGAGCAGAAAATTTCGCCTAGATGCAACTTCGGTAGCCATATTCTGGCCCTCCCCAGGAAAAATTCCAAAACCATAAAATCAGGTGAAATTTGAGCCATCTTAAGCAAATTTTTGGAGTCGATTTTGGCCTTAAAAGCATGAATTGTGGCACTTTATGCACCATAAAGTACCTCAAAACGATATGGCACACATGTTTATCAATAAGAAATCATTAAACAACTCTCATAGTGCATAGAATTGAAGAAAATCCAAAAATATCGATAATTTTGCCCTATTTTGATGAAATTCTCTCAGGATTATTTACGTTTTGCTGAAAAATTGACCTAAAAATGGGCATAACTTTGGTTCTGATCAATATTTTTGCATAATTTAAAAAGTTTCTGGTGCCTCAGACAATGTGCTTTCTCTTGGGACACAAAAGAAAGTACTGGAAGTGTTAAAAACATTTCGGAAAATAGTTTTTCTGGCATCAGCCTCTTATTTGGAGGATTAAAAATCCTTCAAAAAAGGCCCAAAAATTTTTTTTCTGTGAACTTTTCAAGTCATATTATGGCTTCAAACATATAATGTGGACCCAATTACCATAAAAACATATTTAGGAGCCAAAGGAATGCTCTGAAATGGTCTATGCTAGCATGACCCCCTCTCACAGCTCACTGTGGAGAAGGGTGTTTGGCTGAATGCAGACATCTGTATTTTGTGAAAATTTTGATCGATTTGACAAACATTTTGCTAGAAAACCAACGTTTTTCCAGAACTTGGACTTATTTTGTCAATATCTGGTTGAACAACCATGTTAAACTTAATTAATTATAACATTGACTGAGGGGGACCTCATAGTGAAACACTAAAATTGCAAAATTAAGTTTATTTTGTCATAATCATGAATAAATTGGGCAGAAAATTAGGGATGCAAAAATTGTAAATGAAAATGCAAGATTGAGGGGGGTTGAAGGCTTGTTTTGTAGGTTGCTGCTGTTTGTGGAAAAGGGGTTGGTGATGCCTCAGAAAACTTTCAGGCCAATCACTCAGGAAAACATCCCCACTGGCTACCAAGCCACAATTGCAGCTAAGCTATGAGGTCTTACTGCAAATGAGTGTTTCTATCATTGGTAGACACTAAAAAATGAATCTCATAACCAGATGGAAAGTGTTTAAACATTATTTAAGTACCTATTGTCCTATTAGCCTGGGCTAGTACCTTAGTACATGAAATTAAGTAAGCAGAAAAAAAGCACTCCAGCCGCCAAAAATGCTTAATTTGATGTAACGTAGTAATGTGCTTTCTTAATTAAATGATCAGACACTAAATGCGTTCTTAAATTATTTCAGAATCAAATCAAAACGTACACCGCGCATATTCAACCATGTCATGAGATAATCAGACAAAGAAATATGATGCAGAAGTGATACACCAGTTATCGGTTAAGGATAGTCAGCATGCTTCATCACCTAATATCGTGATAGTCGAAATCTCAAAGAATTTCACTCACTTAGCCTCACCTCTAGATCTGACTGTGAACAAATCTTTGAAGTTTTTTGAGCAAAAGGAATTTTTCCGACATATTTTTCAAGTTCTCTTGCAGAAATCGTTGCCAATATTCCTACCATGGATATTGTATTAAGTAAGCTCAAGCCCTTATACGCACGAGCAATCTCCAAGTTTTATGGTTTCTTTAAAACAGAACAAGCAAGGAAGATAATAATCAATGGGTGGAAGGGAGCTGGTATTCTCAGAGCGATTCAGGAGTTTAGGAATCCATCAGTAGACCAGCTACTAGATACGTTCTCAAACATTTAAATTTGTGATTAAGAACTTAAGATTTAAGAAGCCCAATGGATCATTAATATTTAACTTAATAACAAAATTTTGTTACTTATTAAATGAAAATGGTCTCATTCTTACTGCCGAAATTTAACTCGAATTGATTACGTGCAGGAAATTAAGAAAGCATAGAATTAAGTAGCATAAAATTAAGCACTGGGGTCACAAAAAATGCTTAATTTGGTGCAACGTAATATTGTGCCTTCTTAATTTTCGGAGTTCTTAATTTCCTGTACTAAGGTATGTAGTATAGCAAATTATTTTCTCTTGAACAATGGTATTCCTGTCTTTAGCTACCAGTTTCACTGAGTTCTGGCTGTAGTGGCTATAGCAACTTGGCAATATTGTAATAAGGATACAGAAGACCAGCTCTAAAACGATCCATTGATGATTTGGCAGATTGAGCAAATGCTGAACTGATATACCATAGTCTACAAGTTTATATTCTACAATAATAAGAGAAAAAAGGGAACATATTTGAATTATATCGATTTCTCAGGGAAATATACATAATAAATAAATAATAAATAAACAATTTTGATATTACATCAACAAATTTCACACAACTGTTTCTATGATTCACTAGGCATTAAACTGGATCTTCCAGACCACATTAAGTATAGAAAATTAACATTAGGAAAAAAGGCAAGCCTACAGCTAACAAAAGTACCAGATTCATTATGGAACTCACAAACTTATGAAATTATAAAAAGTTAAAAAGCTTTACTGTACCATGAGCATGCATAAAAATAATTAATTGAGAATTAATAAATTAAATTATTCAGATAAATTAAGGAGCAGTCAGAGATTAATAGTACTGTTATGAAATTAAAAATAAAATTAAAAGTTTGCCTTATATACAAAAATGAAAATGTTGATTGTAGTAACTACTTGATTACCAAAGCAACATTGAAAGATAAGACCTTACTAATACCGTAAGTTGAAATACTTCTTCTTTGCAATGAATGGATGTTCTCTTAAAAAATCAACCTGTCTAGATCTACTCATTAAATAACCAGGAGTTTCAATCTTGGATAATACCTCATTTGAAACATTCCAATAATGCCCTTCAGAAGAAATGCCTTCACTCAAACAAGTGGATTTAAACAATTCTAGGTTACATTTGAACTTGATCACTGAATCTGACAAACGGACATATGAGGGTAATTTGTTCCAAACTTCTCTTACTCTCTCTGTTAGAAACCTTCTATGCAACTTTTTAACACCATTAGAAACAATATTGCTTGTTTTCAAACGGGAAACAATCTTACTTCTATGACTACTGAACTTGAAAATGTGCTTCAACCCATTTATATCATTATAAGCCTTAAAAGTTTCAATAAGATCACCACGGAAACGGCGCTCAGCAAGAGTTGTCAGCTGCAGACACCCAAGTCTCTCTGAGTAAGGAAGGTGGCCCATCCCATCAATGAGGCGTGTGAAGCGCCTCTGGACACCTTCAAGTCCAAGAATCAGAGACCAGTTTCCATGTTCAGGAGATGGGCACCACAGCTGCACTCCATATTCAAGGTGTGGTCTTATCAAAGCTTTATAGATCTTAAGCATCACATTCTTTTCTCGAAGAGTAAAATTTCTAATTATCCAATTCAACATTTGATTAGCTTTACTAATAGATTTGTTAATCTCATCATTCCAAAGAAGGGAGTCTGAGATGAGAACTCCCAAATCTTTTTCCTGATGAGATATTTCCATAATTTCACCATTCAAACTATAACTATTCATTGGATTATTATTGTAGTTTAAATGCATAACTTTACATTTGGATGCATTGAAGTTCAAAAGCCATAAGTTTTCCCATCTTTCTAATTGTCTCAAATCATCATTAATTGTCTTAGCACTGTTTGCCCTGCCAATCAATTTCAAATCATCTGCAAACAATTTAACAGTATTAATTATATTTTCAGGCAAATCGTTAATAAATAAAATGAACAATAAAGGGCCTAGTACTGACCCTTGTGGTACCCCTGACAAAACTTTCCTGACTGAGGAGTACTTTCCATTCACATAAACTCTCATACTTCTATCACTTAGAAAACTCCTCAACAGCTCAAGAAGTTTCCCTGTTATACCCAAATTTTCTAGTTTGCTTAGAAGTCTATAATGAGGCACTGTATCAAAGGCCTTGAGAAAATCCAGATAAAAAACATCAACAGCCTCTCCTTCTTCTAGAATATTAATTATAGTGTCGAATGTTTCCAATAAATTTGTCAGACAAGACCTGTTATTAACAAACCCATGCTGCTGCTTAGTGATTCTATTTTCTAAGAATGAAATAATTTGTTTACGTATCATCTGCTCAAGCACTTTACAAATGATACAAGTTAATGATACTGGCCTATAGTTCAAAGGTTGAGATTTAGATCCTGATTTAAACAGTGCCACAACAGTTGCGGTTTTCCACACTTCAGGCAAAGTGCCTGTATCAATGCATTTCTGAAAAAGTTTACATATTGCATTAACAAAAGACATGTCACCAGACAGTGCATTTAGAAGCTTTGGATGTACTCTATCTGGGCCCATACTCTTAAAAACATTCAATTTAGCAAGTTCAGCAGCAACATCTTCAGATGAAATAGTTATATTAGATAACTGAAATTCTTCAGACTCATTAATATCATTGATATTGTCTCTGCATCCATTGTGTTTTAAAATATCTGGCAGGGGTCCAGCAGGTTCCTGTGTGTATACAGAACTGAATGCTTCAGCTAATTCTTCTGCAGCCTCAGTAGCATTGTTGGTCAATGAACCATCTTGGCACTCTAAATTTGGAACACTTGATTTGAGCAAACGTTTATTCCATGAGTAACTATAGAATGCCTTAGAATTGTCCTTAACATGATAAGCAAGTTTTTTCTCATAGTTGAGCTTCAACCTTAAATTTTCATTTTCATAAATTTGCTGTCTAGACACAGCATAACTAAAAGCTTCTGAAGATGGATTGCAGTCAAACTTTGTCCAGGCATCATTCTTAAGCTTCAGTTTTCTTTTCAATGCTGAGTTTGACCAAGGTGATTTTATTGGGACATTGTTTTCATAAAATCTATCAGTTGGTATTATATCTTCAATTTTTTGCAATTTTGAATTGAGCTCATTCACCATATCCTCAACATCTAGATCATCACAAGAATATTTCCATTCAATGTTCTCAACACTGAAGTCTAAGATTTCCTCAGCTGAAATCTTACTCCAAGACTTCTTCTGGATAATCTCATTTTTGAGTTCATTGCATCTTGAAACTCCCAGATGAACCAATATACTAGAATGATCTGATTTTCCTAGGGGAGAAAAGATTTTATGTCCATTAACCAATCCCTCATTGTTCATTAAAATTTGATCAAGTGAACTTTCTTGAAGTATTCCTCCCACTAATCTTCTACGTGTGATTTCAGAGGTTAACACCCATGAAAGTCCAAGATCATTAAAGCAACCAACAAATTGAGCTTGCTGCACAAGAAGTTTGTTATTTGAATCCATACCAGCTGGAAGGCTAATGGAATTGTTCCAACACACATCAGGAAGATTAAAGTCCCCAACAACAATAGTTTCACAAGGATTAGACTCATGGCATACACTATTTATGCATTCGATCAGTTGATGATTTTGATTCTCTGACAGTGCTTGAGACCTATAGACACAAGCAATACAAACTGTACCTTTATCAGTTCCAATCTTTACAGCCACAGAGTCAGGTGCATTCAAGAATAGTTCATCTTTTTCCTGTGGTAAATCATTCTTGACATAGATTACTGATCCACCTTTCCCACTAACTTCTTTTGAACTTTCATCATTTATCTTAAAATCTCTGTCTTTTCTATAGAGAGTAAAGCCCTCCAGTTGAACCTCAGCTTCCAAAATATCAGCATGCAAATGAGATTCAGTTACACAGATTACATCAACACAATTTTGTTTGATCAATATTCTTAGCTCATCAAGTTTATTGCACAGCCCATCAGCATTGGTGTATAAGAGCTTTAGTGAACTTTTGTGCTGGTCTCTGCTGACTTCATTCTTTCTCTTTTCTGCTGTCTGGCAAGAAAATTTGCAGCCCTATCTGCAGCACAGAGATCTCTGTTTATCCAAAACCCTGAATCAGTCCTTTTTCCTCTGCCATTATTGGTAAAACTATTGACACACTCAGTTGATTTCAATTGAACTATCAATGGTCTGTTAAAGTCTGGTTTATTGATATCCTTCTTACCAGCTCTCCAGTGGGTCACAATGTCACTCTTGACCATGCCCAACTCTTCAAAGCAAAACTTCATGTCTGCTTCTGCTCTTTCTTTACCAGACTTCTCTTTACTTTCAGGAACATTCATGACAATTACATTGGATTTTCTTTTTTCTCTTTCAACATTATCTGCATCAACTTTTCTTGCAACTTTCTCTACTACTTCTTGTGCAGTTTGTGCTGCACTAATTTCCTCCAAAGCCTTTTTCTGGGTTTCTACCACATTTTCCATGACCTTTTTCTGATTCTTCTCAGTGACTTCAGCATAGGTAGCAACAATTTCAGAAACTTGCTCCTTGGTACAACCTTTAGGACTTGAGCTCTTAGAAACAGCATTCCTTACAATGTCATCAATTTGATTCCTTACATCACAGAACTCTTCACGAACAATTCGACGAACACTTTCTTTGGTTGGAATGACAGTCTCAGACAGGAATGCTGGATGGAAGCAGACGTAACAGTTCCAAGTTGGAATTTGTTCCACTCCATTTTGCCTTAGTCCTACAAGCCCCACACAAGCACAATGGAATGACTGATCACACTTTGCACACTTGATCCATGTAGATTCTGGTATATTGGCCAGACAAGGACACATATCCTTTGAATCACCATAAGGTTTCTTAGGACATGGAGGTTTTGAAGAAGGAGACTTATATTCATAGGTTTGTTGATATAAGCGCTTAGGAGCACGGTCTCCAGGTGCTTTGAATATATCATCGTCAACATTGATTGATGCTTTTCTCACTCTTTGTAAATCTGAATCAGACTTGGAAGGTGTCAGGTCCATGATAGCAACCAAACAAGACTAAAAATGTTTTACAATACAGATAAAAAAAATTGCAGCCATTTGCCTTGCTCACCATCTATTCATTGAAAATGAAAATTGCTGGCTTTGCAAAATCTCACCAGACAACCGCCACTGAACACAACTATACATTGTAACAAAAAAGTATAGGACAGAATGGAGACATTAAATAGAAATAGAAATAGAATAAATTATGGTATTAAACCATCACGCTTCCTTTCATTATATCAAAACATTAGCTTTCACTAAAAAACACACCTTTTAACCCAGGTGTCCATTTATTCAATTTTCAAGAACATTTAAAAATCAAATAACAGAATTAATCTTGAACTTTTGATAGTTTTATGAGATAGTGAAATTAAAAAAAACTTCATGCAGACCCTGTGATAACCATGAAAATAAATAAAACATCAAAAACCAAAATATACATACACAGTGTGATAAAAGGTAACTTCTGTCAATTATGAATTATCAAATAATTTAAGCAGTTGAGTAATAACTTAAAGAATTACACTAATATCGACGGCAAATGAAAATACATTTGACTGAAAATTTGAGTGTCTTCTATCCGCAAAATAAGAAAAATCAATCAAGCTGAAAATGGCTTAACTTATCATAAAATGACATGCTGGACGACCCTCAGCCGGTTTGAATGAGCAATTCTTTTTATTTTGGCCATAGAAGATCCACATTTGTCCAGTCAAGTGTATTTTCATTTGCCGCCGACTTTATTGCACCTATAAAAAGTAAAAACAACATAACAAGCTTTCCAGTCAATAACTAATATTTATTCCTTTTCTTTTAGCTACATATGGGTTACTCCTTAAATACTCATTAAATTTCACCTGATTCACTGGTTGTTTCGTCTCTGTGGAGTTGCCTTCAAATGCCATCATAATGGAGCTCAGACTAGATGAACCCTTGAATTCCATACACTGGACATTGATGGATTTCTCCCATCCCTGCGCGCAACACTCGGAGGTTTGGAGGGTCGTGTTGCATACTAGGAAAACGTTGCGTGCGCGGCGGAGGGTAGGGTAACATCCTACAAACTGGACAAAGACTAATGTTGCTAAACACGTATATCCCTGTCTGCGTTGCGCGGCGCGCTTCCCGTAGGGAAGCGCCGCGCGCGTACACACACCTATGCGGGCTTAGGAAAGACTAATGATGATCTAACCTTGATGGATTTCCACCATCCCTAGCGCGCAACACTCGGAAGTTTGGAGGGCCGTGTTGCATATACTATTATATTAGGAAAACGTTGTGTGCGCGGCGGAGTGTTGGGTAACATCCTACAAAATATCACCTTCTTAAGCCAGCATAGGTGTGTGTGTGTACGCGCCCGCGCATTCGCTAACCGCGCGCGCGTAAAACTTGTCAGACGGTGAAGCGAAGGGGTCTGACAACGTAAAATTAACTACGGATTTGGTTAAAACAATGCCCGGTCAAGGCGGCATTTCTAAAAAATAGGTGTGTACACGCGCGCGGCGCTTCCCTACGGGGCCGGGGAAGCGAAGCGCGCCGCAACGCAGACTGCAGACAGGGATTGTCATTGTCAGACGTTGTCTGACCCCTTCGCCTTCGGCGGGCGCGCGCGTGTCCGCCGAAGGCAGAAATATACGTGAAAACAGGGATATACGTGAAATTTCGGATTTGACCAAAAATAATTAAGTTGTCACGCCTATTTCTAACTCCCTAAGCCCGCATAGCATAGGTGTGCGTACGCGCGCTTCCCTTATACGGGGAAGCGCGCCGCGCACACAGGGATAATAAGTTGATTTTGAAATAATTGAAATATCGATCAAATCTGAGAGGGTCTCCGGTCTAGCATACATATACACATGACACCTATTAATGCTTGTAGGATGTTACTCTCTATGCGGGCTTAGGAACCCGCATATGGTGTGTGTACCATGTACGCGCAACGCAACACAAGGCGATTGAATGGTATGTCTCCCATATAAACGGCTCTTAGTGACGTCACAGATCTAAACGTCAATTTTCTGTATCCTAAGCCTAACCATAGCCCTAACCAAAACCCTAACCCTTACAAATCATGACCCTAATCTGACCTTAACCCTAGTCCTTAAAGGGATGGTATAGTTTTGGGCCCAAAAATAGATTTTGTTCATTTTAGCCTGAATGTTACCGAAATATCATATAAACAGGTATGTGATATGTTTCATTCCACAATATGCGCCCTGTGACCACTAATTAATAGATTTGTAACGGAAAATTTATCATACATTATACATAACCGCAAGCCGAGAAGGCATAGGGTCCACCTTTCAATATAGCCTAAGGTGATATCGCGCTCATTAATTGCATCATTGTGGCGGAACCACAAATGTGTATACAAAAAAATAATATTCGGTATGTCCATAATTAAAGGTGCATGACACGAAAAAAACAACTTTGCTTAAAATAGTAGCAGATCACTAGTGGATCACGCCTATGTATATCTTGCGGCATGTTCCTAATTAGATCACCCTAATTAGAGCCCCCAAAGATTCCGCTTTCTGCAGCAATACAGCACCCTGCGCTGCATATCAATATCAACAACAGTACGCTAGCGATACAGCGAGGCTAATTGTATTATAATTACAGTCTTGGTGCTACATCCCACTTTTCACCCGCATACCTAATTATGACATTGATTAATATCATTTGATTCACCAAGCTGAAAAATTAAAAAAAAAAACAGATGCTTAATGTGACAAAATGAACAGCTTCAACAGTAAATTCAATCTGTTTTGACTGGGTCCAGAGTGAACTGGTGTTGGAGTGTGGAGATGCTCAATTCACTGGTGCCAGAGTGCACTGCTCTCGGAGTGCATTGGACATTGGTTTGAAAGTGAACTGGTGTCACAGTTGGATGGTGCCACTGCTGACAGAAGGCACTAGTGTCGGAGTGAATAGTGTCAAGAGTGCAATTAATGGTGTCACTGTAATGGTGTCACTGTAATAAGAGTTGACTGGTGTCAGAATGCAATGGTGGTAGACATAGTGTAATGGTGTTAAACCTTGTAAAATTGTGCTTGTATTAGAGTGCGCTGGTGTAGCAGTGTACTGGAGTCAGAGTGCACTG
Organism: Beroe forskalii; assembly: GCA_011033025.1. Classification (NCBI taxonomy): domain Eukaryota; kingdom Metazoa; phylum Ctenophora; class Nuda; order Beroida; family Beroidae; genus Beroe; species Beroe forskalii. Next base: position 66,717 of record WFMF01000547.1, on the reverse strand, counting down.
GTTTCAGAGTGCACTGGTGTCGGAGTGAATAGTGTCGGAGTGAATAGTGTCAAGAGTGCAATTAATGGTGTCACTGTAATAAGAGTTGACTGGTGTCAGAATGCAATGGTGTTAGACATAGTGTAATGGTGTTAGAGTAACCTCGTGTCCAAGTGCACTGCTGTCAAATGCGCTGGTGTCCCAGTGATGTGGTGTCTGCAGAAAGCGCTGGTGTCAGAGTGCACTCCAGTGTCAAAGAGTCAGAGTGTACTGTTGCTATAGTGTACTAATTAGAGTTTCAATGTGGTGTCAGATTGTCAGAATCAGGGTGTGCTTGTATTAGAGTGCGCTGGTGTAGCAGTGTACTGGAGTCAGAGTGCACTGGTTTCAGAGTGCACTGGTCTAAGAGTGCGCTGGTGTCAGAGTGGATTGGTGTCAGAGTGGACTGGTGTCAGATCAGAGTGCACTGGCTTCAGATCAGAGTGCGCTGGTCTAAGAGTGCACTGGTGTCAGAGTGGATTGGTGTCAGAGTGGACTGGTGTCATATCAGAGTGCACTGGTTTCAGATCAGACTGCGCTTCGGTCTAAAGTGCACTGTTTAAAGGGGTTGGGTTTGTGGGTCTGGTTTGTCAAGTGCATTTTTCAAATTCAAGGGGCTGGTTCTGAGATTTTAACCTGAAGATTCTTTATTTTGAAACTTGAATAATTTTAAATTTTAAAGTTTATTATTTAAATTTAAAAAATTTCAAAAAAAACCTTATTCGTGTTTTAAAATGGTACAATTAGCCGAGGTGTCTAAAACAAAAACATTTTTTTTGGAAACATGACTCAAACAAACAGAAACATGGAACAAGAAACAATACGTGATAAACGAGGGTGTTTGGGAATCCCAAAATTTATTTTATAAATTAAACCGTAATACATAAATTTTTACACCCCCTACTTGCCAAAATTTTTTGGTTATGCAAAAGGACACTTTTTAAAATAAAATGTATATTTAAATTTTTTCATGTTTTCCCTTGCCAATTGGGAGAACCATAACCCATACATAATTTTTTTAAACACCAATGGTTCATGATAACCTCATAACATCCATGTGCCTTTTCAGGGGCAAATATTACAGCCTTTAATTGAGTTATTACAGGGCGTGTTTGGTGCCAAAACAAACGTTTAGAACCTTATTAGAGGTCATGAAGTAGCTATTTTTACCGGAATAAGATAAAATTAGAAATTTGCATCTGAAAACTTTACCATCCCTTTAAAGCGCTGGGTGCGCTTAATTATATTTTTTCTGAGTGACGCGTCATAGAGTTTATTGTCATAGATAATGAAGGCTCCCGGTTTATATGGGAGACCGACCGATTGAATTTGCGCGGGAGTCATTTGGGGTTGACCCAATGGTTTTTCTCAATGGACCGGCCTTGCCCAAAAGGAACGGGTCTCCCATATTTTGTTAACGGGTGCAACGCCATGAAATATTTACATATAGAATGAATATGAATCAGAAAATTGCAGATTTTATGATTTAATTTCCCAATTGGACGTAAATAAGAAGAAAGTTCTGATTGAGAAAAGACGTACAAATTTGAAATTGAAATCGAAATTGTCATTTTCATCCGTTTTGCAATTTTTGTTACTGGGACGTACAATAAATTGCAACGTTGAACGGGGGTAAAAAACGTACGAAAAAATATTTACATAGGATTTGAATATGAATCAAAATATATTGCAGATTTTGCGATTTAATAACAATTGTCGGGTTTCTTCAAATAACAGTAACAAGAAGAAAGTTCTGATTCGGAGAAAGATGGGCAACAAATTTGAATCCAATCTCATTGAAATCAAAATTGTACGCATTTTTCATCCGTTTTTAACCAACTCCTCTACACTGATCGTATAGTTGGACGTACAATAAATTGAACGGTCATTGATAAATTTTTGTTACTGGGGGGGGTAAGAAACTGAAAGGATTCCATTCCATTCATCATTCAATTCATCATTCATCATCCTTCCTTCATCATTCATTCATCATTCATTCATCATTCATTCATCATTCATTCATCATTCATTTCATCCTTTATTCATCATTCCTTCATCATTCATTTCATCATTCATTATCATTCATTCATCATTCATTCATCATTCATTCATCATTCATTTCATTCATTATCATTCATTCATCATTCATTTTCATCATTCATTCATCACCATTCATCATTCATTTCATTTTGTCATTCATTCATCATTCATTCATCATTCATTCATCATTCATTTCATCATTCATTCATCATTCATTCATCATTCCTTCATCATTTTCATTCATCATTCCTTCATCATTCATTCATCATTCACTTCATCATTCATTCTCATTCATTCATCATTCATTCATCATTCATTCATCATTCCATTCATCATTACATTCATCATTCATTCATCATTATTCATCATTTCATTCATCATTCATTCATCATTCCCTTCATCATTCATTCATCATTCATTCATCATTCATTCATTCATTCATCATTATTCATCATTCGGCCTTCATCCATTCATCATTCATTCATCATTCATCATTTATCATTCAATTTCATTTCCTTCCATCATTTCATTCATCACTTCCTTCATCCTTCCTTCATCCCTTCCTTCCTCCTTCCTTCTCCCTTCCCTTCCTCCCCTTCCTCCTTCCCTTCCCTCCCTTCCTTCCTTCCTCCCCTTCCTTCTTTCCCTTCCTCCTTTCCTTCCTTCCCTTCCCCTTCCTCCCTTCCTTCCTCCCTTCCCTTCCTCCCTTCCCTTCCTCCCTTCCCTTCCTCCCTTCCCTTCCTCCCTTCCCTTCCTCCCTTCCCTTCCTCCCTTCCCTTCCTCCCTTTTTGATTGGCGTCATTGATTTGTCATAGATAGTCATAAAGGCTCCCGTTTACATGGGAGACGAACCAAAGTTGGAAAAGTGAAACGACGGTGCGCGCGAAAGAGGGCGCTGGTTAGAGTTACCAGAGCCCTCCATTGAGCACCGCCGTTAAACAGCGATCGGTGTAAGCATCGGGTTAGGTAGACCGTATACCTTAAACCCGATGCTTACACCGATCGGCGTTAAACGGCCGCGCGGCTTACGGCTAAAGACGGCGCGCAGAATAAGGCACTGGTTAGGGCAAATGAACGACAGCATATCCAAAGATATGTTCTGTGATATGATGGTCCAGTTTTCTTTCCAGTTCCACTTTGCTAGACGTTGTTTGCCACATATTGTTCCCAATCGTAGGATGTTACCCTACCCACACGCGCGCGGCGCAACGTTCCACATTTGGACGTCACCTTTGGGCAACATCCGTCGATGTTCCCAAATGCAAGTCGCGGGCGCGCGCAGAGGGGCCAGCAGCGCCTGACAAGATCCGCTGCCTCCAGCGCTCTTTTCTGCGCATTTAGCGCGCTGTTGTTTCCTTTAAATTTGTTTGACGTTGACATACATTTTCGAGAATCAGCGCCGCTCCCTAAGCCCGCGTTGGTGTGTGTACGCGCCGCGCGCGACCCACACATGGATATACGTGTTTAGCAACTTCCTAAGCCCGCATATTGCCCTAACCAGCGTTGTCCGGCGTTGTTTGCCACTCGCGCGCGCCCTATTCCGCGCCGTCATTCCTCCTCAGAATTAGTTGAGCCTTACGCAACCTGGTTAGGGAAGCCCGCATAGGTTCTGCACAAGCTGAGTTAATCACACAGGAATGTTCGCGTTGAACAGCCTTAAGCCCTCCAAGGTGTGTGCACGCATCGCGCTCGACGGACGTTGCCCGTCTATTTCCTCCGAAGGCGCAAAGGTGACGTCCAAATGTGGAACATTGCGCCGCGCGCGCGTGGGTAGGGTAGCATCCTACAAGCACCGCGCGCGCTTCCCTACGAGACAAAATGAGGAAGTGCGCCGCGCGTGCCCCACAAAGGTGACGTCCAAATGTGGAACATTGCGCCGCGCGCGCGTGGGTAGGGTAGCATCCTACGAGCGCCGCGCGCGCTTCCCTACGAGACAAACTGAGGAAGTGCCCCACAAAGGGATATAGTTATACGTGTTTAGCAAAGTGCCGTGGTGTGGTGCAATGGAACGACAATGCAAAAGGGCGTTAAAATCATCATTCATCAGAAGTTCCCCTAACCAGGGGCGTCGCGTCGCGCACTCCGTGCGCGTAACCAGGGTCCTGGTTAGGGCAAATCAGAAGCAAATGGACAAATGAAACAACCAACTCTAGTGCCCTCTAAAGTCGGCGGCAAATGAAAATACACTTGACTGGACAAATGTGGATCTTCTATGGCCAAAATAAAAAGAATTGCTCATTCAAACCGTGGTCCTATAGTGTCCTCCAGTGTCCTTTAGTGGTCGTTAAGCCATTTTCAGCCCCCAGTGTCCTTTTTTGTATTTTGCGGATAGTCCTCTAGTGGTCCTCTAGTGTCTTTTCATTGTGTCCTTTAGGTCCTTTAGTGTCCTCTAGTGGCCCTGTAGTGTCTTCTTGTGTCCTCTAGGGGTCCTGTAGTGTACTCTAGTGGTCCTGCAGTGTCCTATAGTGTCCTCTAGTGTCGTCTAGTGGTCCTCTAGTGTCCTTTAGTGTCCTCTTGTGTCCTCTATAGGTCCTCTAGTGGTCCTCTAGTGTCTTCTTGTGTCCTCTAGGGGTCCTGTAGTGTACTCTAGTGGTCCTGCAGTGTCCTCTAGTGTCGTCTAGTGGTCCTCTAGTGTCCTTTAGTGTCCTCTAGTGTCCTCTAGTGGTCCTCTAGTGTCCTCTAGTGGTCCTGCAGTGCCCTCTAGTGTCCTCTTGTGGTCCTCTAGTGTCCTCTAGTGTCGTCTCTTGGTCCTCTAGTGTCCTCCAGTGTCCTCTAGTGTCCTCTAGTGGTCCTGTATTGTCTTCTTGTGTCCTATAGTGGTCCTGCAGTGTCCTCTAGTGTCCTCTAGTGGTCCTGTAGTGTCCTCTAGTGTCCTGTAGTGTCCTCTAGTGTCCTGTAGTGTCCTCTAGTGTCCTTTAGTGTCCTCTAGTGGTCCTATAGTGTCCTCTAGTGTCCTCTGGTGTCTCTAGGTCCTCTTGTGTCCTTTAGTGGTCCTCTTGTGTCCTCTAAGTGTCCTCTAGTGTCCTTTTGTGGTCCTCTAGTGTCCTCTACTGTCCTCTAGTGGTCCTCTTGTGTCTCTAAGTGGTTCTACTGGTCCTCTAGTGTCCTCTAGTGCTCCTCTAGTGTCCTCTAGTGTCCTCTAGTGGTCCTCTAGTGTCCTTTTAGTGTCCTCTAGTGGTCTTTTATGGTCCTCTAGTGTCCTCTAGTGGTCCTCCAGCGTCCTCTAGTGGTCCTTTAGTGTCCTTCCGTGGTCCTACTGGTCCTCTATGGTCCTCTAGTGTCCTCTAGTGTCGTCTAGTGGTCCTCTAGTGTCCTTCAGTGGTCCTACTGGTCCTGTTGTGGTCCTCTAGTGTCCTCTACTGTCCTGTAGTGGTCCTCTTGTGTCCTCCAGTGCCCTCTAGTGTCCTCTAGTGGTCCTGTAGTGTCTTCTTGTGTCCTCTAGGGGTCCTGTAGTGTCCTCTAGTGTCCTCTAGTGGTCCTGTAGTGTCCTGTAGTGTCCTGTAGTGTATAGTGTCCTGTTGTGGTCCTCTAGTGTCCTCTACTGTCCTGTAGTGGTCCTCTTGTGTCCTCCAGTGTCCTCTAGTGTCCTCTAGTGGTCCTCTAGTGTCTTCTTGTGTCCTCTAGGGGTCCTGTAGTGTACTCTAGTGGTCCTGCAGTGTCCTATAGTGTCCTCTAGTGTCGTCTAGTGGTCCTTTAGTGTCCTCTTGTGTCCTCTAGTGGTCCTCTAGTGGTCCTCTAGTGTCCTCTAGTGGTCCTCTAGTGTCCTCTTGTGGTCCTCTAGTGGTCCTCTAGTGTCTTCTAGTGTCCTCTAGTGTCCTCTATTGTCTGCTAGTGTCCTATAGTGGTCCTCTAGCGTCCTCTAGCGTCCTTTAGTGGTCCTCTAGTGTCCTCTAGTGTGCTCTACTGTCCTCTAGTTGTCCTCTAGTGGTCCTAGTGTCCTCTAGTGTCCTCTTAGTGGTCCTCTTGTGTCCTCTAGTGGTCCTTTAGGTACTTCCGTGTCCCTAGTGGTCCTTATGGTCCTCTAGTGTCCTCTAGTGTCCTCTAGTGTCCTCTAGTGTCCCTAGTGGTCCTCTTGTGTCTCTAGTGGTTCTAGTGTCCTCTAGTGGTCCTGTAGTGTCCTTTCGTGTCCTCCTGGTCCAGTAGTGGTCCTCTAGAGTCCTTTAGTGTCCTACTGCTGCTTTTATGGTCCTCTAGTGTCCTCTAGTGGTCCTCCAGCGTCCTCTAGTGGTCCTTTAGTGTCCTTCCGTGGTCCTCTGGTCCTCTATGGTCCTCTAGTGTCCTCTAGTGTCCTCTAGTGTCCTCTAGTGTCCTCTAGTGGTCCTCTAGTGTCCTCTAGTGTCCTCTAGTGGTCCTCTAGTGTCCTCTAGTGTCCTCTAGTGTCCTCTAGTGGTCCTCTAGTGTCCTCTAGTGGTCCTCTAGTGTCCTCTAGTGTCTCTAGTGTCCTCTAGTGTCCTCTAGTGGTCCTCTAGTGTCCTCTAGTGTCCTCTAGTGTCCTCTAGTGTCCTCTAGTGTCCTCTAGTGTCCTCTAGTGTCCTCTAGTGGTCCTCTAGTGTCCTCTAGTGTCCTCTAGTGTCCTCTAGTGTCCTCTAGTGTCCTCTAGTGGTCCTCTAGTGTCCTCTAGTGGTCCTCTAGTGTCCTCTAGTGTCCTCTAGTGGTCCTGTAGTGTCCTCTAGTGTCCTCTAGTGTCCTCTAGTGTCCTCTAGTGTCCTCGGTCCTCTTAGTGTCTTCTAGTGTCCTCTAGTGTCCTCTAGTGTCCTCTAGTGTCCTCTAGTGTCCTCTAGTGTCCTCTACTGGTCCTCTAGTGTCCTCTAGTGTCCTCTAGTGGTCCTCTAGTGTCCTCTAGTGTCCTCTAGTGTCGTTTAGTGGTCCTCTAGTGTCCTCTAATGTGCTCTAGTGTCCTCTAGTGGTCCTGTAGTGCCCTATAGTGTCCTCTAGTGTCCTCTAGTGTCCTCTAGTGTCCTCTAGTGTCCTCTAGTGTCCTCTAGTGTCCTCTAGTGGTCCTCTAGTGTCCTCTAGTGTCCTCTAGTGTCCTCTAGTGTCCTCTAGTGGTCCTCTAGTGTCCTCTAGTGTCCTCTAGTGTCCTCTAGTGTCCTCTAGTGTCCTCTAGTGTCCTCTAGTGTCCTCTAGTGTCCTCTAGTGTCCTCTAGTGTCCTCTAGTGTCCTCTAGTGTCCTCTAGTGGTCCTCTAGTGTCCTCTAGTGTCCTCTAGTGTCTCTAGTGTCCTCTAGTGTCCTCTAGTGTCCTCTAGTGTCCTCTAGTGTCCTCTAGTGTCCTCTAGTGGTTCCTCTAGTGTCCTCTAGTGTCCTCTAGTGTCCTCTAGTGTCTCTAGTGTCCTCTAGTGTCCTCTAGTGTCCTCTAGTGTCCTCTAGTGTCCTCTAGTGTCCTCTAGTGGTTCTAGTGTCCTCTAGTGTCCTCTAGTGTCCTCTAAATCCTCTAAAAATCCTCTAAAAATCCTCTAGTGTCCTAAATTCCTAGTGTCCTCTAAATTCCTCTAGTGTCCTCTAAAAATCCTCTAAATCCTCTAATGTCCCTAAAATTCCTCTAATTCCTCTAAAAATTCTAAAATGTCCCCTTTCTAAAAAAAAAAAAAAAATTCTAAAAATTCTAAAATTCAAAAATTCTAAAATTCCAAAATTTCAAAAATTCAAAAATTTCAAAATTTCAAAAATTTCAAAAAATGTCCTCAAAAAAAAAATCAAAATTCCAAAAATTCCAAAAATTTCAAAAATTCCAAAAATTTCAAAAATTCCAAAAATTCCAAAAATTCCAAAAATTCCAAAAATTTCAAAAATTCCAAAAATTCCAAAAATTCCAAAAATTCCAAAAATTCCAAAAATTTCAAAAATTTCAAAAATTTCAAAAAAATTTTTTTGTGTATCCCTTCCTTCCTTCCCGTAATTTCAAAAATTCCAAAAATTCCAAAAATTTCAAAAATTTCTTTAGTAATTTCAAAATTTCAAAATTCAAAATTTCAAAATTTCAAAAAATTCTTTTAAATTCCAAAAAAAATTCCAAAATTCCAAAAATTCCAAAAATTCCAAAAATTTATAAATAACCTTTTTCGTTCGTTTGAACTATATCTGAAAAATAATATTTAATAAGAATTTTTTGTGTATCCCTCTTCCTTCCCGTATTTTCGTGTTCTGAAGGTCATAGAGCTTAGAAACGTATTCGTCGGTTTCTTTAGTATCGTGACGACTGCAAATGATTAAACTGTTGGGAAAAAACATCGCGTTTATATCGAAAAATTCCTCACATTCCTAACATTCCATTCCATTTTTTTTCAAATTTTTGAATAACTTTTTTTGTTAGTTTTATCTATATCTAAAAAATAATATTTAATAAGAATTTCTTGTGTATCCCTCTTCCTTCCCGTATTTTCGTGTTCTGAAGGTCATAGAGCATAGAAACGTATTTGTCTGTTTCTTTAGTATCGTGACGACTGCAAATGATTAAATTATTAGGAAAAAACATCGCGTTTATATCGAAAAATTCCTCACATTCCTAACATTCCATTCCATTTTTTGTCCAAATTTTTGAATAACTTTTTTCGTTAGTTTTATCTATATCTGAAAAATGATATTTATCAAGAATTTTTTGTGTATCCCTCTTCCTTCCCGTATTTTCGTGTTCTGAAGGTCATAGAGCTTAAAAACGTATTCGTCGGTTTCTTTAGTATCGTGACGACTGCAAATGATTAAATTATTAGGAGAAAACATCGCGTTTATATCGAAAAATTCCTCACATTCCTAACATTCCATTCCATTTTTTGTCCAAATTTTTGAATAACTTTTTTCGTTAGTTTTATCTATATCTGAAAAATGATATTTATCAAGAATTTTTGTGTATCCCTCTTCCTTCCCGTATTTTCGTGTTCTGAAGGTCATAGAGCTTAAAAACGTATTCGTCGGTTTCTTTAGTATCGTGACGACTGCAAATGATTAAATTATTAGGAGAAAAACATCGCGTTTATATCGAAAAATTCCTCACATTCCTAACATTCCATTCCATTTTTTGTCCAAATTTTTGAATAACTTTTTTCGTTAGTTTTATCTATATCTGAAAAATGATATTTATCAAGAATTTTTTGTGTATCCCTCTTCCTTCCCGTATTTTCGTGTTCTGAAGGTCATAGAGCTTAAAAACGTATTCGTCGGTTTCTTTAGTATCGTGACGACTGCAAATGATTAAATTATTAGGAAAAACATCGCGTTTATATCGAAAAATTCCTCACATTCCTAACATTCCATTCCATTTTTTGTCCAAATTTTTGAATAACTTTTTTCGTTAGTTTTATCTATATCTGAAAAATGATATTTATCAAGAATTTTTGTGTATCCCTCTTCCTTCCCGTATTTTCGTGTTCTGAAGGTCATAGAGCTTAAAAACGTATTCGTCGGTTTCTTTAGTATCGTGACGACTGCAAATGATTAAATTATTAGGAGAAAAACATCGCGTTTATATCGAAAAATTCCTCACATTCCTAACATTCCATTCCATTTTTTGTCCAAATTTTTGAATAACTTTTTTCGTTAGTTTTATCTATATCTGAAAAATGATATTTATCAAGAATTTTTTGTGTATCCCTCTTCCTTCCCGTATTTTCGTGTTCTGAAGGTCATAGAGCTTAAAAACGTATTCGTCGGTTTCTTTAGTATCGTGACGACTGCAAATGATTAAATTATTAGGAGAAAACATCGCGTTTATATCGAAAAATTCCTCACATTCCTAACATTCCATTCCATTTTTTGTCCAAATTTTTGAATAACTTTTTTCGTTAGTTTTATCTATATCTGAAAAATGATATTTATCAAGAATTTTTGTGTATCCCTCTTCCTTCCCGTATTTTCGTGTTCTGAAGGTCATAGAGCTTAAAAACGTATTCGTCGGTTTCTTTAGTATCGTGACGACTGCAAATGATTAAATTATTAGGAGAAAAACATCGCGTTTATATCGAAAAATTCCTCACATTCCTAACATTCCATTCCATTTTTTGTCCAAATTTTTGAATAACTTTTTTCGTTAGTTTTATCTATATCTGAAAATGATATTTATCAAGAATTTTTGTGTATCCCTCTTCCTTCCCGTATTTTCGTGTTCTGAAGGTCATAGAGCTTAAAAACGTATTCGTCGGTTTCTTTAGTATCGTGACGACTGCAAATGATTAAATTATTAGGAGAAAACATCGCGTTTATATCGAAAAATTCCTCACATTCCTAACATTCCATTCCATTTTTTGTCCAAATTTTTGAATAACTTTTTTCGTTAGTTTTATCTATATCTGAAAAATGATATTTATCAAGAATTTTTTGTGTATCCCTCTTCCTTCCCGTATTTTCGTGTTCTGAAGGTCATAGAGCTTAAAAACGTATTCGTCGGTTTCTTTAGTATCGTGACGACTGCAAATGATTAAATTATTAGGAGAAAACATCGCGTTTATATCGAAAAATTCCTCACATTCCTAACATTCCATTCCATTTTTTGTCCAAATTTTTGAATAACTTTTTTCGTTAGTTTTATCTATATCTGAAAAATGATATTTATCAAGAATTTTTGTGTATCCCTCTTCCTTCCCGTATTTTCGTGTTCTGAAGGTCATAGAGCTTAAAAACGTATTCGTCGGTTTCTTTAGTATCGTGACGACTGCAAATGATTAAATTATTAGGAGAAAAACATCGCGTTTATATCGAAAAATTCCTCACATTCCTAACATTCCATTCCATTTTTTGTCCAAATTTTTGAATAACTTTTTTCGTTAGTTTTATCTATATCTGAAAAATGATATTTATCAAGAATTTTTTGTGTATCCCTCTTCCTTCCCGTATTTTCGTGTTCTGAAGGTCATAGAGCTTAAAAACGTATTCGTCGGTTTCTTTAGTATCGTGACGACTGCAAATGATTAAATTATTAGGAGAAAACATCGCGTTTATATCGAAAAATTCCTCACATTCCTAACATTCCATTCCATTTTTTGTCCAAATTTTTGAATAACTTTTTTCGTTAGTTTTATCTATATCTGAAAAATGATATTTATCAAGAATTTTTGTGTATCCCTCTTCCTTCCCGTATTTTCGTGTTCTGAAGGTCATAGAGCTTAAAACGTATTCGTCGGTTTCTTTAGTATCGTGACGACTGCAAATGATTAAATTATTAGGAGAAAACATCGCGTTTATATCGAAAAATTCCTCACATTCCTAACATTCCATTCCATTTTTTGTCCAAATTTTTGAATAACTTTTTTCGTTAGTTTTATCTATATCTGAAAAATGATATTTATCAAGAATTTTTGTGTATCCCTCTTCCTTCCCGTATTTTCGTGTTCTGAAGGTCATAGAGCTTAAAAACGTATTCGTCGGTTTCTTTAGTATCGTGACGACTGCAAATGATTAAATTATTAGGAGAAAAACATCGCGTTTATATCGAAAAATTCCTCACATTCCTAACATTCCATTCCATTTTTTGTCCAAATTTTTGAATAACTTTTTTCGTTAGTTTTATCTATATCTGAAAAATGATATTTATCAAGAATTTTTGTGTATCCCTCTTCCTTCCCGTATTTTCGTGTTCTGAAGGTCATAGAGCTTAAAAACGTATTCGTCGGTTTCTTTAGTATCGTGACGACTGCAAATGATTAAATTATTAGGAAAAAACATCGCGTTTATATCGAAAAATTCCTCACATTCCTAACATTCCATTCCATTTTTTGTCCAAATTTTTGAATAACTTTTTTCGTTAGTTTTATCTATATCTGAAAAATGATATTTATCAAGAATTTTTTGTGTATCCCTCTTCCTTCCCGTATTTTCGTGTTCTGAAGGTCATAGAGCTTAAAAACGTATTCGTCGGTTTCTTTAGTATCGTGACGACTGCAAATGATTAAATTATTGGGAAAAAACATCGCGTTTACATCGAAAAATTCCTCACATTCCTTACATTCTATTCCATTTTTTTTTCCAAATTTTTGAATATTTTTTCGAATTTTTTTTGAATTTTGAAAAATTTTATTTTTTGAATTTTGGAATTTTTTGAAATTTTTGAATTTTGAAATTTTGAATTTTGGAAATTTTGAAATTTTTTTTGAATTTTGAAATTTTTGAATTTTTGAAATTTTTGAAAAACATTTTATATGAAAAACCACTATTTTTTTTTTTTTGATCAATTTTTTGAAATTTTTACCATTTTTTTTTGAATTTTGGGACCACTTGGGACAGGGACACTAGAGGACCACTAGAGGACACTAAGGACACTAGAGGACACTAGAGGACACTAGAGGACCACTAGAGGACACTAGAGGACACTAGAGGACACTAGAGGACACTAGAGGACACTAGAGGACACTAGAGGACCACTAGAGGACACTAGAGGACACTAGAGGACACTAGAGGACACTAGAGGACACTAGAGGACACTAGAGGACACTAGAGGACACTAGAGGACACTAGAGGACACTAGAGGACCACTAGAGGACACTAGAGGACACTAGAGGACACTAGAGGACACTAGAGGACACTAGAGGACACTAGAGGACACTAGAGGACACTAGAGGACACTAGAGGACACTAGAGGACACTAGAGGACACTAGAGGACACTAGAGGACACTAGAGGACACTAGAGGACACTAGAGGACACTAGAGGACACTAGAGGAAACTAGAGGACACTTCGGGACCACTAGAGGACACTAGAGGACACTAAAGGACCATTAGAGGACACTACAGGACCACTAGAGGACACTAGAGGACACTGGAGGACACAAAATGATCACTAGACGACACTAAAGGACACTAGAGGACACTAAAGGACCACTAGAGGACACTAGAGGACCACTAGAGGACACTAGAGGACACTAGAGGACACTAGAGGACACTAGAGGACTTCACTAGAGGACACTAGAGACACTAGAGGACACTAGAGGACACTAGAGGACCACTAGAGGACACTAGAGGACACTAGAGACACTAGAGGACACTAGAGGACACTAGAGGACACTAGAGGACACTAGAGGACACTAGAGACACTAGAGGACACTAGAGGACACTAGAGACACTAGAGGACACTAGAGGACCATAGAGGACCACTAGAGGACACTAGAGGACCACTAGAGGACACTAGACCACTAGAGGACACTAGAGCGGACACTAAAGGACTCTAGAGACCACTACTGGACCAGGAGGACACTAGAAAGGACACTACAGGACAACAGGAGGACCAGTAGAACCACTTTGAGACACAAGAGGACCACTAGAGGACACTAGAGGACACTAGAGGACCACTAGAGGACACTAAAGGACACTAGAGGACCACTAGAGGACACTAGAGGACACTAGAGGACACTAGAGGACCACTAGAGGACACTAGAGGACACTAGAGGACACTAGAGGACACTAGAGGACCACTAGAGGACACTAGAGGACACTAGAGGACACTAGAGGACACTAGAGGACACTAGAGGACACTAGAGGACCACTAGAGGACACTAGAGGACACTAGAGGACACTAGAGGACACTAGGACACTAGACTACACTAGAGGACCACTAGAGAGCACTAGAGAACAGTAGAGGACACTTAAGGACACTAGAGGACCACTAGAGGACACTAGAGGACACTAGAGGACACTAGAGGACACTAGAGGACACTAGAGGACACTAGAGGACCACTAGAGGACACTAGAGGACACTAGAGGACACTAGAGGACACTAGAGGACACTAGAGGACACTAGAGGACCACTAGAGGACACTAGAGGACCACTAGAGGACACTAGAGGACACTAGAGGACACTAGAGGACACTAGAGGACACTAGAGGACACTAGAGGACCACTAGAGGACACTAGAGGACACTAGAGGACCACTAGAGGACACTAGAGGACACTAGAGGACACTAGAGGACACTAGAGGACCACTAGAGGACACTAGAGGACACTAGAGGACACTAGAGGACCACTAGAGGACACTAGAGGACACTAGAGGACACTAGAGGACCACTAGAGGACACTAGAGGACACTAGAGGACACTAGAGGACCACTAGAGGACACTAGAGGACCACTAGAGGACACTAGAGGACACTAGAGGACCATAGAGGACCAGTAGGACCACGGAAGGACACTAAAGGACCACTAGAGGACGCTGGAGGACCACTAGAGGACACTAGAGGACCATAAAAGCAGCAGTAGGACAACTAAAGGACTCTAGAGTACCACTACTGGACCAGGAGTACCACGAAAGGACACTACAGGACAACAGGAGGACCAGTAGAACCACTTTGAGACACAAGAGGACCACTAGAGGACAATAGAGGACACTAGAGGACCACAACAGGACCAGTAGGACCAATGAAGGACACTAGAGGACCCTTAGAGGACCAGAAGTACCACTAAAGGACACAAGAGGACCACAAGACGACACCAGAGGACACTAGAGGACACTATAGGACCACTAGAGGACACTACAGGACACTACAGGACACTAGAGGACACTACAGGACCACTAGAGGACACTAGAGGACACTGCAGGACCACTAGAGGACACAAGAAGACGATACAGGACCACTAGAGGACACTACATGACACTAGAGGACGAAGAGACGACACTAGAGGACACTAGAGGACCACAAGAGGACACTAGAGGGCACTGCAGGACCACTAGAGGACACTAGAGGACCACTAGAGGACCACTAGAGGACACAAGAGGACACTAAAGGACCACTAGACGACACTAGAGGACACTATAGGACACTGCAGGACCACTAGAGTACACTACAGGACCCCTAGAGGACACAAGAAGACACTAGAGGACCACTAGAGGACACTAGAGGACACTGGAGGACACAAGAGGACCACTACAGGACAGTAGAGGACACTAGAGGACCACAACAAGACCAGTAGTACCACTGAAGGACACTAGAGGACCCTTAGAATACACTACAGGACACTACAGGACACTACAGGACACTACAGGACACTACAGGACACTACAGGACCACTAGAGGACACTATAGGACACTGCAGGACCACTAGAGTACACTACAGGACCCCTAGAGGACACTAGAGGACACTACAGGACCACTAGAGGACACTAGAGGGCACTGGAGGACACAAGAGGACCACTACAGGACAGTAGAGGACACTAGAGGACCACAACAGGACCAGTAGGACCACTGAAGGACACTAGAGGACCACTAGACGACACTAGAGGACACTAGAGGACACATAGAGGACCAGTAGGACCACGGAAGGACACTAAAGGACCACTAGAGGACGCTGGAGGACCACTAGAGGACACTAGAGGACCATAAAAGCAGCAGTAGGACAACTAAAGGACTCTAGAGTACCACTACTGGACCAGGAGTACCACGAAAGGACACTACAGGACAACAGGAGGACCAGTAGAACCACTTTGAGACACAAGAGGACCACTAGAGGACAGTAGAGGACACTAGAGGGCCACAACAGGACCAGTAGGACCACTGAAGGACACTAGAGTACCCTTAGAGGACCAGAAGTACCACTAAAGGACACAAGAGGACCACAAGACGACACCAGAGGACACTAGAGGACACTATAGGACCACCAGAGGACACTAAAGGACACTAGAGGACACTATAGGACACTAGAGGACCACTACAGGACACTAGAGGACACTACAGGACACTAGAGGACACTACAGGACCACTAGAGGACACTAGAGGACACTGCAGGACCACTATAGGACACAAGAAGACAATACAGGACCACTAGAGGACACTAGAGGACACTAGAGGACACTGGAGGACACTAGAGGACCAAGAGACGACACTAGAGGACACTAGAGGACCACAAGAGGACACTAGAGGGCACTGCAGGACCACTAGAGGACACTAGAGGACCACTAGAGGACCACTAGAGGACACAAGAGGACACTAAAGGACACTAGAGGACCACTAGACGACACTAGAGGACACTATAGGACACTGCAGGACCACTAGAGTACACTACAGGACCCCTAGAGGACACAAGAAGACACTAGAGGACCACTAGAGGACACTAGAGGACACTGGAGGACACAAGAGGACCACTACAGGACAGTAGAGGACACTAGAGGACCACAACAGGACCATTAGTACCACTGAAGGACACTAGAGGACCCTTAGAGGACACTACAGGACACTACAGGACACTAGAGGACACTACAGGACCACTAGAGGACACTATAGGACACTGCAGGACCACTAGAGTACACTACAGGACCCCTAGAGGACACAAGAAGACACTACAGGACCACTAGAGGACACTAGAGGACACTGGAGGACACAAGAGGACCACTACAGGATAGTAGAGGACACTAGAGGACCACAACAGGACCAGTAGGACCACTGAAGGACACTAGAGGACCCTTAGAGGACCAGAAGTACCACTAAAGGACACAAGAGGACCACTAGACGACACTAGAGGACACTAGAGGACCACTAGAGGACACTAGAGGACACTAGAGGACCGCTGAGGACACTATAGGACACTAGAGGACCACTAGAGGACACTAGAAGACACTACAGGACACTACAGGACACTACAGGACAACTAGAGGACACTAGAGGACCACTAGAAGACACTAGAGGTCACTAGAGGACAACTAGAGGACAGTGGAGCAAACTAAAGGACACTAGATGACCACTAGAGGACACTAATGGACCAATAGAGGACGCTAGAGGACACTGGAGGACACTAGAGGACCACTAGAGGACACTAGAGGATACTAAAGGACACTACAGGACCACTAGAGGACACTATAGTACCACTAGAGGACACTAGAGGACCACTAGAGGACACTAGAGGACACTAGAGGACACTGGAGGACACTAGAGGACACTGGAGGACACTAAAGGACCACTAGACGACACTAAAGGACACTAGAGGACCACTAGAGGACATTAGAGGACAGTAGAGGACCACTAGAGGACACTAGAGGACACAAGAGGACACTAGAGGACACTAGAGGACCATTAGACGACACTAGAGGACACTAGAGGACACTAAAGGACCACTAGACGACACTAGAGGACACTAGAGGACACTAGAGGACACTAGAGGACCACTAGAGGACACTAGAGGACACTAGAGGACACTAGAGGACACTAGAGGACCACTAGAAGACACTAGAGGACACTAGAGGACACTAGAGGACACTAGAGGACCACTAGAGGACACTAGAGGACACTAGAGGACCACTAGAGGACACTAGAGGACACTAGAGGACACTAGAGGACACTAGAGGACACTAGAGGACACTAGAGGACACTAGAGGACCACTAGACGACACTAGAGGACATTAGAGGACCATTGAGGACCAGTAGGACCATGGAAGGACACTAAAGGACCACTAGAGGACGCTGGAGGACCACTAGAGGACACTAGAGGACCATAAAAGCAGCAGTAGGACAACTAAAGGACTCTAGATTACCACTACTGGACCAGGAGTATCACGAAAGGACACTACAGGACAACAAGAGGACCAGTAGAACCACTTACAGACAAAAGAGGACCACTAGAGGACAGTTGAGGACACTAGAGGACCACAACAGGACCAGTAGGACCACTGAAGGACACTAGAGGACCCTTAGAGGACCTGAAGTACCACTAAAGGACACAAGAGGACCACAAGACGAAACTAGAGGACACTAGAGGACACTATAGGACCACTAGAGGACACTAGAGGACACTAGAGGACACTAGAGGACACTAGAGGCAACTACAGGACACTAGAGGAAACTACAGGACCACTAGAGGACACTAGAGGACACTGCAGGACCACTAGAGGACACAAGAAGACACTGGAGGACACTAGAGGACCAAGAAACGACACTAGAGGACACTAGAGGACCACATGAGGACACTAGAGGGCACTGCAGGACCACTAGAGGACCACTAGAGGACCACTAGAGGACCACTAGAGGACACTAGAGGACACTAGACGACCAATAGACGACACCAGAGGACACTATAGGACACTGCAGGACCACTAAAGTACACTACAGGACCCCTAGAGGACACAAGAAGACACTAAAGGACCACTAGAGGACACTAGAAGACACTGGAGGACACAAGAGGACCACTACAGGACAATAGAGGACCACAACAGGACCACAACAGGACCAGTAGTACCACTGAAGGACACTAGAGGACCACTAGAGGACACTAGATGATACTAGAAGACACTACAGTACCACTAGAGGACACTAGAGGACCACTAGAAGACACTAGAGGACACTAGAGGACACTAGAGGACACTAGAGGACACTAGAGGACCACTAGACGATACTAGAGGACACTAGAGGACCATAGAGGACCAGTAGGACCATGGAAGGACACTAAAGGACCACTAGATGACGCTGGAGGACCACTAGAGGACACTAGAGGACCATAAAAAGATAAAAGCAGCAGTAGGACAATTAAAGGACTCTAGAGTACCACTACTGGACCAGGAGTACCACGAAAGGACACTACAGGACAACAAGAGGACCAGTAGAACCACTTTGAGACACAAGAGGACCACTAGAGGACAGTTGAGGACACTAGAGGACCACAACAGGACCAGTAGGACCACTGAAGGACACTAGAGGACCCTTAGAGGACCTGAAGTACCACTAAAGGACACAAGAGGACCACAAGACGAAACTAGAGGACACTAGAGGACACTATAGGACCACTAGAGGACACTAGAGGACACTAGAGGACACAAGAGGACACTAGAGGACACTACAGGACACTAGAGGACAGTACAGGACCACTAGAGGACACTGCAGGACCACTAGAGGACACAAGAAGACACTGGAGGACACTGGAGGACACTAGAGGACCAAGAGACGACACTAGAGGACACTAGAGGACCACAAGAGGACACTAGAGGGCACTGCAGGACCACTAGAGGACCACTAGAGGACCACTAGAGGACACAAGAGGACACTAGAGGACAATAGAGGACCACTAAACGACACTAGAGGACACTATAGGACACTGCAGAACCACTAGAGTACACTACAGGACCCCTAGAGGACACAAGAAGACACTAAAGGACCACTAGAGGACACTAGAGGACACTGGAGGACACAAGAGGACAGCTACAGGACAGTAGAGGACACTAGAGGACCACAACAGGACCAGTAGTACCACTGAAGGACACAAGAGGACCCTTAGAGGACACTACAGGACACTACAGGACACTAGAAGACACTACAGGACCACTAGAGGACACTATAGGACACTGCAGGACCACTAGAGTACACTACAGGACCCCTAGAGGACACAAGAAGACACTACAGGACCACTAGAGGACACTAGAGGACACTAGAGGACACAAGAGGACCACTACAGGACAGTAGAGGACACTAAAGGACCACAGAGGACCAGTAGACCACTAGAGGACACTAGAGGACACTAGAGGACACTAGACGACACTAGAGGGACACTAGAGGACCACTAGAGGACACTAGAGGACACTAGAGGACACTAGAGGACACTAGAGGACACTAGAGGACACTAGAGGACCACTAGAGGACACTAGAGGACCACTAGAGGACACTAGAGGACCACTAGAGGACACTAGAGGACACTAGAGGACACTAGAGGACACTAGAAGACCACTAGACGACACTAGAGGACATTAGAGGACCATAGAGGACCAGTAGGACCATGGAAGGACACTAAAGAACCACTAGAGGACGCTGGAGGACCACTAGAGGACACTAGAGGACCATAAAAGCAGCAGTAGGACAATTAAAGGACTCTAGAGTACCACTAATGGACCAGGAGTACCACGAAAGGACACTACAGGACAACAAGAGGACCAGTAGAACCACTTTGAGACACAAGAGGACCACTAGAGGACAGTTGAGGACACTAGAGGACCACAACAGGACCAGTAGGACCACTGAAGGACACTAGAGGACCCTTAGAGGACCTGAAGTACCACTAAAGGACACAAGAGGACCACAAGACGAAACTAGAGGACACTAGAGGACACTATAGGACCACTAGAGGACACTAGAGGACACTACAGGACACTACAGGACACTACAGGACACTACAGGACCACTAGAGGACACTAGAGGACACTGCAGGACCACAAGAGGACACAAGAAGACACTGGAGGACACTAGAGGACCAAGAGACGACACTAGAGGACACTAGAGGACCACAAGAGGACACTAGAGGGCACTGCAGGACCACTAGAGGACCACTAGAGGACCACTAGAGGACACAAGAGGACACTAGAGGACACTAGAGGACCACTAGACGACACTAGAGGACACTATAGGACACTGCAGGACCACTAGAGGACACTAGAGGACACTAAAGGACCACTAGAGGACACTAGAGGACCACTAGAGGACAGTAGAGGACACTAGAGGACACTAGAGGACCACTAAAGGACGCTAGAGGACGCTAGAGGACCACTATAGGACACTAGCAGACAATAGAGGACACTAGAGGACACTAGAAGACACTAGAGGACCACTAGAGGACACTACAGGACACTATAGGACACTACAGGACCCTAGAGGACACAAGAGGACACTACAGGACCACTAGAGGACACTAGAGGACACTGGAGGACACAAAATGATCACTAGACGACACTAAAGGACACTAGAGGACACTAAAGGACCACTAGAGGACACTAGAGGACACTAGAGGACAAAGTACCATAAAGGACACTAAAGGACCACTAGACGACACTAGAGGACACTAGAGGACACTAGAGGACCACTAGAGGACACTAGAGGACACTAGAGGACACTAGAGGTCACTATAGGACAACTAGAGGACAGTGGAGCACACTAAAGGACACTATTTGACCACTAAAGGACACAAGAGGACCACTACAGGACGCTGGAGGACGCTAGAAGACCACTAGAGGACACTAGTGGACAATAAAGGACACTAAAGGACACTAGAGGACCACTAGAGGACACTACATGACACTAGAGGACTACTAGAGGACACTAGAGGACACTGCAGGACCACTAGAGTACACTACAGGACGACTAGAGGACACAAGAAGACACCAAAGGACCATTAGAGGACACTACAGGACACTGGAGGACACAAGAGGACCACTAGAGGACAGTAGAGGACACTAGAGGACCCTTAGAGGACCAGAAGTACCACTAAAGGACACAAGAGGACCACTAGAGGACACTAGAGGACCACTAGAGGACCACTAGAGGACACTAGAGGACACTACAGGACACTACAGGACCACTAGAGGACACTAGAGGACCACTAGAAGACACCAGAGGTCACTAGAGGACAACTAGAGGACACTAGATGACCACTAGAGGACACTAGAGGACCACTAGAGGACGCTAGAGGACGTTAGAGGACATAAGAGGACACTAAAGGACCAATAGAGGACACAAGAGTTCACCAGAGGACAACTAGAGGACATTGGAGCACACTAAAGGACACTAGTTGACCACTATAGGACACTAGAGGACACTGCAGGACCACTAGAGTACACTACAGGAGCACTAGAGGACACAAGAAGACACTACAGGACCATTAGAGGACACTGGAGGACACTGCAGGACCACTAGAGTACACTACAGGACCCCTAGAGGACACAAGAAGACACTGGAGGACCACAACAGGACAAGTAGGTCCACTGAAGGACACCAGAGGACCCTTAGAGGACCAGAAGTACCACTAAAGGACAAAAGAGGACCACTAGACGACACTAGAGGACACTAGAGAACACTAGAGGACCACTAGAGGACCACTAGAGGACACTAGAGGACACTACAGGACACTACAGGACCATTAGAGGACACTAGAGGACCACTAGAGGACAGTGGAGCAAACTAGAGGACACTAGATGACCACTAGAGGACACTAGAGGACCACTAGAGGACTACTAGATGACACTAGAGGACACTGCAGGACCACTAGAGTACACTACAAGACCACAAGAGGACACAAGAAGACACCAAAGGACCATTAGAGGACACTAGAGGACACTGGAGGACACAAGAGGACCACTAGAGGACACTAGAGGACCACTAGAGGACTACTAGATGACACTAAAGGACACTGCAGGACCACTAGAGTACACTACAGGACCACTAGAGGACACAAGAAGACACCAAAGGACCATTAGAGGACACTAGAGGATACTGGAGGACACAAGAGGACCACAACAGGACACTAGAGGACCCTTAGACGACCAGAATTACATCTAAAGGACACAAGAGGACCACTAGAGGACACTAGAGGACGCTAGAGGACCACAAGAGGACCACTAGAGGACACTAAAGGACCACTAGAGGACACTAGAGGACACTGCAGGACCACTAGAGGACACAAGAGGACCACTAGAAGACACCAGAGGTCACTAGAGGACAACTAGAGGACACTAGATGACCACTAGAGGACACTAGAGGACCACTAGAGGACAGTGGAGCACACCAAAGGACACTAGTTGACCACTAGAGGACACTGCAGGACCACTAGAGTACACTACAGGACCATTAGAGGACACAAGAAGACACTACAGGACCATTAGAGGACACTAGATGACACTGGAGGACACAAGAGGATCACTAGAGGACAGTAGAGGACACTAGAGGACCACAACAGGACAAGTAGGTCCACTGAAGGACACTAGAGGACCCTTAGAGGACCAGAAGTACCAAAAAAGGACACAAGAGGACCACTAGACGACACTAGAGGACACTAGAGGACACTAGAGGACACAAGAGGACCACAAGAGGACAACTTGAACTAGAGGACACTAGAGGACACTACAGGACACTAGAGGACACTACAGTACCACTAGAGGACACAAGAGGACCACTAGAGGACACTAGATGACCACTAGAGGACACAAAAGGACCACTAGATGACGCTAGAGGACGCTAAAGGACCACTAGAGGACTCTAGCGGACAATAGAAGACACTAGAGGACCACTAGAGGACCACTAGAGGACGATACATGACACTAAAGGACCTTGAGGACACTAGAATACACTAAAGGACACTAAAGGACCACTGGAGGACGCTGGAGGACCACTAAAGGACATTAGAGGACCATAAAAGCAGCAGTAGGACCACTAAAGGTCTCTAGAGTACCACTATTGGACCAGAAGTACCAGAAGTACCACTAAAGGACACAAGAGGACTACTAGAGGACACTAAAGGACACTAGAGGACCACTAGAGGACACTAGAGGACCACTAGAGGACAACTACAGGACACTACAGGACACTAGAGGACACTACAGGACCACTAGAGGACACTAGAGGACACTGCAGGACCACTAGAGTACACTACAGGACCACTAGAGGACACTAAAGGACACTAGAGGACCACTAGAGGACACTAGAGGACCACTAGACGACACTATAGGACACTAGAGGACCACAAGAGGACACTAGAGGACCACTAGAGGACACAAGAGGACAGTAGAGGACATTAAAGGACACTAGAGAACCACAAGAGTACACTAGAGGACCACTAGAGGACACTAGAGGATACTAGAGGACACTAGAGGACCATTAGAGGACACTAGAGGACCACTAGAAGACACTAGAGGACACTAGAGCACACTAGAGGACCACTAGAGGACACTAAAGGACACTGGAGGGCAACTAGAGGACACTAGAGGGCACTAGAGGACCACTAGAGGACACTAGAGGACACTAGGGGACCACTACAGGACACTAGAGGACACTAGAGGACCAATAGAGAACACTAGAGGACCACAAGAAGACACTAAAGGACAACTAGAGGACAGTGGAGCACACTAAAGGACACTAAATGACCACTAGAGGACCACTACAGGACGCTAAAGGACGCTAGAGTACCACTGCTGGACCAAAAGTACCAGAAGTACCACTAAAGGACACAAGAGGACCACTAGAGGACACTAAAGGACAACTAGAGGACAACTACAGGACACTACAGGACACTAGAGGACACTACAGGACCACTAGAGTACACTACAGGACCACTAGAGGACACAAGAAGACACTACAGGACCACTAGAGGACACTAGAGGACACTGGAGGACACTAGAGGACCACTAGACGACACTATAGGACACTAGAGGACCACAAGAGGACACTAGAGGACCACTAGAGGACACAAGAGGACAGTAGAGGACATTAAAGGACACTAGAGAACCACAAGAGTACACTAGAGGACCACTAGAGGACACTAGAGGATACTAGAGGACACTAGAGGACCATTAGAGGACACTAGAGGACCACTAGAAGACACTAGAGGACACTAGAGAACACTAGAGGACCACTAGAGGACACTAAAGGACACTGGAGGGCAACTAGAGGACACTAGAGGGCACTAGAGGACCACTAGAGGACACTAGAGGACACTAGGGGACGCTAGAGGACGCTAGAGGACACTAGAGGACCAATAGAGACACTAGAGGACCACAGAGACACTAAAGGACAACTAGAGGACAGTGGGCACACTAGAGGACAAGCACTAAAGGACAACTAGAGGACAGTGGGCACACTAGAGGACACTAAATGACGCTAGGACACTAAACACCAGGACACTAGTTGACCACTAGAGGACACTACAGGACCACTAGAGTAGAGGACACAAGAAGACACTACAGGGACCAATTAGAGGACACTAGAGGACACTGAGGAATACTCAGAGGACCACTAGACGATACTATAGGACACTAGAGGACCACAAGAGGACACTAGAGGACCACTAGAGAGCACAAGGGACAGTAGAGGACATTAGCGATTTGACCAGAGAACCAATTGAAAGAGTGCCACTAGAGACGACTATATACCTAGAGGATACTTAGAGGACAATTAGGAGGACCATTAGATATCAATTAGAGACCACTAGACATTAGGAGGACACTCAGAGAAATTGACTCAGAGACTACAGAGGACACTAAAGGACACTGAGGGCAACTAGAGGACACTAGAGTGCTACTCAGAGGACCACTAGAGGACAATTAGAGGACACTAGGGGATCCTAATTACAGACACTATATAATACCTCAGAGGAAATTAGATATCAAGCCCAATAGAAACCTTTTAAAATAAAAGGGGAAACACTAAAACAATTAGGGGAAGGACCCCAAATTTAAAATTAAATGACCATAAATTCCCGGGACGAAAAGATTTAAAATTTTAGAGGAAAGGCTTGGGAGAGGCTAGAGGAAAGAAAATTTTGGACCTAGAAACTAGAGGATGTTAGGACCCCAGGGGACACTAGATGACACGAAAGGAATTTTTAGAGACACTAAAGGTCCCCAGAGGACAACAAAGGGACAGTGAGCACAAGGACCCCAAAATGACCATTTAGGGGAACACAAGAGGGCACTAAAGGTCATTAGAGGACAACTAGAGGACAGAAAAAGACACTAGGGGACCCCAGAACCATTTAAAGGGTTTCCAGGGGAAAGGCTAAGGCCCACTAGAAAACCAGGGGAAAATTAGAGGACACTAAAAGGACAAAAAGACATTTAGAGGCCCACAAAGGGGACACCAGGCCCCAACAACTCAAACATGTTCTTAGTGTCAATTCCAAAATCTCTAACTTTAGCAGAGTTTGTAGATAGAGCAATGAAATGTTTTGCAACACCAGATGCATCACTCCATTATGGGAAACAAACCATGAACGTGCAGTTCTTGCATTAGTCAGAGTTCCAATGTACCAAAGGTCTTGCTTGCAATGATGAAGAGTGTAGTTTCATAGTTGACTTTCTCAAGTACAGTTGCAATGTGTGTTCCATCAATGTTGCTCACAAAGTGAACATTAGGACCATTGCCTCTGTAGGCAGCCAGTGCTTCAGTAGCCATTAAAGGTCCCAAATCTGACCCTCCTATGCCGATATTAACAACATCAGTGATTGCTTTACCAGTCACTCCTTTCCATAATGCCATTCCTGAGGTTGTCAGCAAAGACTTTCATCTTTCAAGAACAGCATTTACTTTGGCATGACATTCTCACCATCAGCAAAGATTGGAGTGTTACTTCTGTTCCTCAAAGCGATATGTAATACAGCACGATTTTCAGTGAAGTTAATTGGCTTCCAGAGAACATTTCCTCTCATTTCTTCAACAAAGGCATCTTTAGCAAGCTGAAGTAATTTCTTGAAAACACATTCATCTTTGATCAAATTTTTGGAAAATCCACAAGAAGTTGCAAGCCATCAACTTCTATCTCTTGGCTGAACTTGCAAACCTACTTGGATCATTGTCAAACAATTTTTTCATGTTTACAGCTTTGTGTTCAGCAGCAAGTTTCAATAATTCTTTATAGCAATGTAATTTATCGAAATCAGTACCTTCATGGCATCTCCTATTCCTTTTTATGAAGTTTATCAAGCCATTTGTAGAGGAATCTTCACTAGTAACTTCTTCATTGTCTTTCAAAAGAGGCTGAATGTTAAGGGCAAAGTTGTTTTCCAAGTTCAACACCCATTTGATCAAAGCTATTTATGTTCCATATAATGCCCTGTACAAAGATTTTGTGCTCATACATGGCTATAAGGGCACCTAGCATAGTGGGTGACAACTTTGTGAAAACAATACTGTTTGTTGGTCTATTTCCAGTGAACTCCTTGTAAATACTAAGGCGGTCTTGGTCATCCTTGGACATGGAACGAAGTTCTTGTCTAGCCTCAGCATTACTTCTCCCTGTCATAAGAGCTGCAGTCTGAGCCAGGAAGTTAGCAGTCAGAATCTCATGGTGATCTCCAGTAGGGTTTAGTGAATTCACAGGCATGATGAAGTCACAAGGAATCAGTTTAGTACCTTGGTGAATAAGTTGATAGAATGCATGCTGTCCATTTGTTCCTGGCTCACCCCAGACAATAGGACCAGTGCTATAGTTAACCTTTGTACCAGTTCTAGAAACACCCTTCCCATTTGATTCCATGTCACCTTGTTGAAAATAAGCAGCGAATCTATGCATGTACTGGTCATATGGCAGCAGGGCATGGGTTTGAGCACCGAGGAAGTTGTTGTACCATATACCAAGAACTGCCAAGATTATTGGTATATTTTTCTCAATTGGAGCAGTAGTAAAGTGTTTGTCCATAGCATGGGCACCTTCCAAAAGCTTGATAAAATTGTCACTCCCAATATAACACATGATGCTCATACCAATTGCTGACCATAAAGAGTATCTTCCACCAACCCAGTCCCAGAACTCAAACATGTTCTTAGTGTCAATTCCAAAATCTCTCACTTTAGCAGAGTTTGTAGATAGAGCAATGAAATGTTTTGCAACACCAGATGCATCACCTCCATTATGGGAAACAAACCATGAGCGAGCAGTTCTTGCATTAGTCAGGGTCTCCAATGTACCAAAGGTCTTGCTTGCAATGATGAAGAGTGTAGTTTCATAGTTGACTTTCTCAAGTACAGTTGCAATGTGTGTTCCATCAATGTTGCTCACAAAGTGAACATTGGGACCATTACCTCTGTAGGCTGCCAGAGCTTCAGTAGCCATTAAAGGCCCCAAATCTGACCCTCCTATGCCAATATTAACTACATCAGTGATTGCTTTACCAGTCACTCCTTTCCATGTACCATTCCT
This sequence comes from Beroe forskalii, assembly GCA_011033025.1. Taxonomy (NCBI): domain Eukaryota; kingdom Metazoa; phylum Ctenophora; class Nuda; order Beroida; family Beroidae; genus Beroe; species Beroe forskalii. Next base: position 39,098 of record WFMF01000547.1, on the reverse strand, counting down.
GAGGTTGTCAGCAAAGGCTGACATCCTTTCCAAAACAGCATTCACTTTTGGCATAACATCCTCACCATCAGCATAGATTGGTGTATTACTTCTGTTCCTCAAGGCAACATGTAACACAGCTCGATTTTCAGTGAAGTTGATTGGTTGCCCAGAGAACATCTTTTCACGCATTTCTTGGACTTTTGCATCTTTGGCAAGGTCAAGAAGTTTGTTGAATATTTCTTGGCTTATTAAGTTTTTTGAGTAATCAATCAAAAGATCTGAGCCATTGATACTTATTTGCTGACTAAATCTTTCAAACCTATTTTGATCTTCATCAAACAATTGCTTGAGGTTGAGAGATTTTTGATGCTCTGCTAGCTTTTTCAAGGAACCAAAAGCTGGAAGGCCTTCAAAGTCTGTCATAATACCCTAGTAAATAAAAGAATTAATGCAACCAAAAGGAATATGAAAATCTCTAAATAATTTGAACAATCTGGCCTTTCAATTTTGACTAACAACAGATATTTGTTCAAGGAATTTTTCAAGGAATTTTCAAATATAATTTATAACAAAGGCATTGTTATACAAATATCACACACTGGCTCAGTATGTTAATGTAGGTGAAGTGGTGATAATGATGACCATGTGATAAGATGATATAGATAGGATTGGCTACAAGAGTGGGATGAAGCAAGTGACAGGACCAGGGTGATTTCCAACAGTGTGGCCTCAAGGGGGAGTAAAAAGAAAAATGGATAAGCAAAAAGCTGAAAAAAGAGAGGGGGTTAGTGGGGATGGGTTTAGGGTGCAGAAGCAAGGAATCCCTGACTCGGACAAGATGAGGGCACAGAACACAATGCAGAGGCAGCGTTGGAGTGCTGCATGAAGCTAAAGAAGCTGTGAAGGGTGCAGATGCTAAGAATCCCTGACTCGGACAGGATGAAGGCACAGGACACAATGCAGGGGGCAGCATTGGGGCACCAGAAGAAGCCGATGAAGCTGTGAATAGGGCAAAGGAGTTCCAAGGAAATGATGAGGGGTTCAGGGGGGACTGCAGGAAGAAGAGGAAGAACGAAGAAGAGGAAGAAGAAGGAGGAGGCATGACCTGCGCATGCCTCACGCATGAGGCACAAGCCCAACGGGACACAGCCAGGTGAGCATCAGAGGGGCACCCGCTTCCAACACATATGTAGCAGGTGGCTGGATCACTACCAGCACAACTCAGAAACACCCCTCTGCTCCACTCATCCATCAGGGATGGGACACTTGGACGTTGTTGTCTCCAGAGGAATGAAGAGAGGTAAAGATAATGCTGAAGGACTGGTCAATGAGAATGTTAGCATGCAGTGAAATGCTGTTGACTCTTTTTGTACTTGAGGGCACTTTTGTACATACATTTGATGGCCCTGGTCACGATTTCTATGTGCCTGATATGCTGTTCAATGATAAATTATATTCAAAAATTAAACAATTTTATTTTAAGCTTTTGAATTCGGATATATCTCAAAATGATATCTTCTTTGGGGAACAAATACAGTCCTCTTTGTTGTCAAATGATATCCCAAATAAAATAAAATATAATTGTTTTCAAAACAAAAAGAAATCATTCTTCAATATAATGACGGTAATGTAAAGATTTTGCCATAAAGCAACTCAATTAGTCAGAAAATTCTTTCATCACACTTTATCATTTTAGCATGTACCCTAAACAAGGTACTCAAAATATTTAACTATAAGTATTGTTCATTAAAGTTGTTAAAAAACCCATATATACAAAGATCCATATGCATAACAGACTGCTATTCATAACTTAACAGTAGGTTGATGGCATACTGTCATTAACTCTGTCACACAGTCTTCTCAACACTGTTTACGATTCCACTTTTGATGAAATGTCGCTTGTTAGGCTCATCAGCCTTCTTCCTCTTCAACTCTGCAACAAGAGTCCTGTGTGCAAGCCTCTGATCGTGAGACCTGTCAGGACACAGGAAAACACTCTTATACTTGTCCTTCTCATTGAGTAGGGGAGATTTAGCAATGACCTCTGAAACAATCAAGGAACTGGTCAAGGCAACCTTGACAGGGCGTGGTCTACTGTCCTTAGCCTTGCCCACTCTAAACACCTCCATCTTTGGTTTTTCTCCAATTACTTCCATGATGCTACATATCTTCTCATTGAGGTCCTCCTTGTCCTCCTCTGCCAGACCAAATACCATGATGTTTCGGCTCCTGTCCTCCTCCTCTACAACTTTCTTAACAACAGACACAATGCTGGCTGGTGTCACTGATGTCTGCTCCTGCAGTCCTGACTTCACAACAGAGCTGTAGCTCTTGAACTCCTCTTTGACTGTTTCCTGGACAGATGACTTCACACTTGATGTTACTGCATAAAGCTGTTTATCTTTAAACTCCAGCAACTGCTTCTGAAGCTGTACCACATTCTCCTGAGACTCAATAAGCTTCCTTTGCAGCACAACCATCTCATCAGAGATTTGGCTGAAGGGAGAAGTCTTCAGTGACTCATCATGCTTTACCTGCATATTATGATTCTCTTCCTCCAACCCTCGAACAGTACGGTGCATATCTGATATATGGACAAAAGCTTGACAAAGCATTGCAGCAAGTTTATCCTTTCCAATTGATTCACAGTGGTTAACAGTCAACTCCTTGGTACTAGGACAACTCAAAATCTTTAGTTTTCTCTTTATCCACTTATCCCACAAGTCCACATTATCATCAGCATGATCCATTGCAACAACAACTCAAACAACAAGACATCAATCTGCAAGACTTTTCTCCAACTCCGTACTTGAACACCAACATGATTCCTTTAGGTAATGCAATATGAGGAGAGCAGTAGGATCTTAGTGAGTCACACCAAGATTCGTAGGATGTTACCCTACCCTCGCGCTCGCACGCGGCGCAACGTTCCACATTTGGACATCACTTTGCAACTTCGCCTGATAGCCATCCAGTCAGAAAAAATAGACGGGGCAACGTCCGTCGACACCAAGATGAGCGGTGTGCAGGCATCTTCATTCCAATACCTACCTCAGCTCTTTCGGGGTGTTTAAATAGATCAAATAGAAATAAAATATTTTTGACATGAAATTGCAACTCGAATATTCAACCCAATCTCGAATATGTAGAGTAAATTAGTGAATGAATGTTTATTCCTTTTTTTCTTGGCTACAAAGGGATTATTTCTCATAACTCTCAAAAAGTCAATAGTCATTTGAACTTGATTTTTATCATGAGACACAAGAACAGTTTGCTAAATACGTATATCCTTATTTGGCAATTGGCATTTGGCTTGCGTGGCGCGCTTCCCCAGCAAGACTCGATTGCAGAATCAAATGTTGCCCTTACCAGAGCCCTGGTTACGCGCACGGAGTGCGCGGCGCGGCAAGCGCTAAACCCCTAGTTAGGGGAACGAAGGATGCAATGTTACCCTCGCGCGCGGCAAAACGTTCCATATTTGGACGTCCGCGTCACTGCACTTTGCGCTCGCTCAGCCTCGTAGGATGTTACCGTACCCTGGCGCTCGCGCGCGGCGCAACGTTCCACATTTGGACGTCACTTTGCAACCTCGCCATATCATCCAGTCAAAAGAAATAGACGGGGCAACGTCCATCGACGCTTAGCCACCCATTCCAGTCAAATTAAATAAACGGGCAACGTCCGCGTCGAAGGTCGCAATTCTTTTATGCGCAGTAAGTTACTGTGTAAAAGAGTGGTGCGTCTCCCATGTAAACGGGAGCCTTCATTATCTATGACAATGACGTCACTCAGAAAATATAATTAAGCGCATCTAGCGCTTTAAGCAGTAAGGTTAGGGTTCTGGTTAGGGTCAGGATTTGTTAGGTTTAGGGTAAGGATTAAGGTTAGGGTTTTGGTTAAAGCAATGGTTAGGTTTAGGATACAGAAAAATTGACGTTTCGATCTGTGACGTCACTCAGAGCCATTTACATGGGAGACATACCAAAAGAGTTGCGCGCGCAAATGTTAATATGTAAGTTTATCGAGCCCTCTGTATCGAGCGATCTGCACACATATGTGTAAAAGTGTAAGAGCAATCCTAACTAAATTTTTCAGGTCCTTTTCAGGTCCTTTTATTTGTAGTATTTTGACAATTGCACACCAATCACCATCTAGGTGTGTCTCATTTGGATTCTTACATAGTATTTCTCAAGGAATCTTATATTGCATCTTTCATCTTTTGTTTGGTTGCTATCATCTTTTGTTTGGTTGCTATCATGGACCTGACACCTTCCAAGTCTGATTCAGATTTACAAAGAGTGAGAAAAGCATCAATCAATGTTGATGATGATATATTCAAAGCACCTGGAGACCGTGCTCCTAAGCGCTTATATCAACAAACCTATGAATATAAGTCTCCTTCTTCAAAATCTCCATGTCCTAAGAAACCTTACGGTGATTCAAAGGATATGTGTCCTTGTCTGGCCAATATACCAGAATCTACATGGATCAAGTGTGCAAAGTGTGATCAGTCATTCCATTGTGCTTGTGTGGGGGCTTGTAGGACTAAGGCAAAATGGGGTGGAACAAATTCCAACTTGGAACTGTTACGTCTGCTTCCATCCAGCATTCCTGTCTGAGACTGTCATTCCAACCAAAGAAAGTGTTCGTCAATTGTTCGTGAAGAGTTCTGTGATGTAAGGAATCAAATTGATGACATTGTAAGGAATGCTGTTTCTAAGAGCTCAAGTCCTAAAGGTTGTACCAAGGAGCAAGTTTCTGAAATTGTTGCTACCTATGCTGAAGTCACTGAGAAGAATCAGAAGAAGGTCATGGAAAATGTGGTAGAAACCCAGAAAAAGGCTTTGGAGGAAATTAGTGCAGCACAAACTGCACAAGAAGTAGTAGAGAAAATTGCAAGAAAAGTTGATGCAGATAATGTTGAAAGAGAAAAAAGAAAATCCAATGTAATTGTCATGAATGTTCCTGAAAGCAAAGAGAAGTCTGGTAAAGAAAGAGCAGAAGCAGACATGAAGTTTTGCTTTGAAGAGTTGGGCATGGTCAAGAGTGACATTGTGACCCACTGGAGAGCTGGTAAGAAGGATATCAATAAACCAGACTTTAACAGACCATTGATAGTTCAATTGAAATCAACTGAGTGTGTCAATAGTTTTACCAATAATGGCAGAGGAAAAAGGACTGATTCAGGGTTTTGGATAAACAGAGATCTCTGTGCTGCAGATAGAGCTGCAAATTTTTTTGCCAGACAGCAGAAAAGAGAGAGAATGAAGTCAGCAGAAACCAGCCCATAAATTCTCTAAAGCTCTTCTATACAAATGCTGATGGGCTATGCAATAAACTTGATGAGCTAAGAATGATGATCAAACAAAAATGTGTTGACATAATCTGTGTAACTGAATCTCATTTTCATGCTGATATCCTGGAAGCTGAGGTTCAACTGGAGGGCTTTACTCTCTATAGAAAAGACAGAGATTTTAAGATAAATGATGAAAGTTCAAAAGAAGTTAGTGGGAAAGGTGGATCAGTAATCTATGTCAAGAATGATTTACCACAGGAAAAAAGATGAACTATTCTTGAATGCACCTGACTCTGTGGCTGTAAAGGTGGAACTGATAAAGGTACAGTTTGTATTGCTTGTGTCTATAGGTCTCAAGCACTGTCAGAGAATCAAAATCATCAACTGATTGAATGCATAAATAGTGTATGCCATGAGTCTAATCCTTGTGAAACTATTGTTGTTGGGGACTTTAATCTTCCTGATGTGTGTTGGAACAATTCCATTAGCCTTCCAGCTGGTATGGATTCAAATAACAAACTTCTTGTGCAGCAAGCTCAATTTGTTGGTTGCTTTAATGATCTTGGTCTTTCATGGGTGTTAACCTCTGAAATCACACGTAGAAGATTAGTGGGAGGAATACTTCAAGAAAGTTCACTTGATCAAATTTTAATGAACAGTGAAGGATTGGTTAATGGGCATAAAATCTTTTCTCCCCTAGGAAAATCAGATCATTCTAGTATATTGGTTCATCTGGGAGTTTCAAGATGCAATGAAATCAAAAATGAGATTATCCAGAAGAAGTCTTGGAGTAAGATTTCAGCTGAGGAAATCTTAGACTTCAGTGTTGAGAACATTGAATGGAAATATTCTTGTGATGATCTAGATGTTGAGGATATGGTGAATGAGCTCAATTCAAAATTGCAAAAATTGAAGATATCATACCAACTGATAGATTTTATGAAAACAATGTCCCAATAAAATCACCTTGGTCAAACTCAGCATTGAAAAGAAAACTGAAGCTTAAGAATGATGCCTGGACAAAGTTTGACTGCAATCCATCTTCAGAAGCTTTTAGTTATGCTGTGTCTAGACAGCAAATTTATGAAAATGAAAATTTAAGGTTGAAGCTCAACTATGAGAAAAAACTTGCTTATCATGTTAAGGACAATTCTAAGGCATTCTATAGTTACCTGCGGAATAAACGTTTGCTCAAATCAAGTGTTCCAAATTTAGAGTGCCAAGATGGTTCATTGACCAACAATGCTACTGAGGCTGCAGAAGAATTAGCTGAAGCATTCAGTTCTGTATACACACAGGAACCTGCTGGACCCCTGCCAGATATTTTAAAACACAATGGATGCAGAGACAATATCAATGATATTAATGAGTCTGAAGAATTTCAGTTATCTAATATAACTATTTCATCTGAAGACGTTGCTGCTGAACTTGCTAAATTGAATGTTTTTAAGAGTATGGGCCCGGATAGAGTACATCCAAAGCTTCTAAATGCACTGTCTGGTGACATGTCTTTTGTTAATGCAATATGTAAACTTTTTCAGAAATGCATTGATACAGGCACTTTGCCTGAAGTGTGGAAAACCGCAACTGTTGTGGCACTGTTTAAATCAGGATCTAAATCTCAACCTTTGAACTATAAGGCCAGTATCATTAACTTGTATCATTTGTAAAGTGCTTGAGCAGATAATACGTAAACAAATTATTTCATTCTTAGAAAATAGAATCACTAAGCAGCAGCATGGGTTTGTTAATAACAGGTCTTGTCTGACAAATTTATTGGAAACATTCGACACTATAATTAATATTCTAGAAGAAGGAGAGGCTGTTGATGTTTTTTTATCTGGATTTTCTCAAAGGCCTTTGATACAGTGCCTCATTATAGACTTCTAAGCAAACTAGAAAATTTGGGTATAACAGGGAAACTTCTTGAGCTGTTGAGGGGAGTTTCTAAGTGATAGAAGTATGAGAGTTTATGAATGGAAAGTACTCCTCAGTCAGGAAAGTTTTGTCAGGGTACCACAAGGGTCAGTACTAGGCCCTTTATTGTTCATTTTATTTATTAACGATTTGCCTGAAAATATAATTAATACTGTTAAATTGTTTGCAGATGATTTGAAATTGATTGGCAGGGCAAACAGTGCTAAGACAATTAATGATGATTTGAGACAATTAGAAAGATGGGAAAACTTATGGCTTTTGAACTTCAATGCATCCAAATGTAAGTTATGCATTTAAACTACAATAATAATCCAATGAATAGTTATAGTTTGAATGGTGAAATTCACAAATATCTCATCAGGAAAAGATTTGGGAGTTCTCATCTCAGACTCCCTTCTTTTGGAATGATGAGATAACAAATCTATAGTAAAGCTAATCAAATGTTGAATTGGATAATTAGAAATTTTACTCTTCGAGAAAGAATGTGATGCTTAAGATCTATAAAGCTTTGATAAGACCACACCTTGAATATGGAGTGCAGCTGTGGTGCCCATCTCCTGAACATGGAAACTGGTCTCTGATTCTTGGACTTGAAGGAGGTCCAGAGGCTGCAGCACGCCTCATTGATGGGATGGGCCACCTTCCTTACTCAGAGACTTTGGGTGTCTGCAGCTGACAACTCTTGCTGAGCTGTTTCCGTGGTGATCTTATTGAAACTTTTTAAGGCTTATAATGATATAAATGGGTTGAAGCACATTTTCAAGTTCAGTAGTCATAGAAGTAAGATTGTTTCCGTTTGAAAACAAGCAATATTGTTTCTAATGGTGTTAAAGTTGCATAGAAGGTTTCTAACAGAGAGAGTAAGAGAAGTTTGGAACAAATTACCCCTCATATGTTCGTTTGTCAGATTCAGTGATCAAGTTCAAATGTAACCTAGAATTGTTTAAATCCACTTGTTTGAGTGGAAGGCATTTCTTCTGAAGGCATTATTGGAATGTTTCAAATGAGTTATTATCCAAGATTGAAACTCCTGTTATTTAATGAGTAGATCTAGACAGGTTGATTTTTAAGAGAACATCCATTCATTGCAAAGAAGAAGTATTTCAACTTACAGTATTAGTAAGGTCTTATCTTTCAATGTTGCTTTGGTAATCAAGTAGTTACTACAATCAACTTTTTTCATTTTTGTATATAAGGCAAACTTTAATTTTATTTTTAATTTCATAACAGTATTATTAATCTCTGACTGCTCCTTAATTTATCTGAATAATTTAATTTATTAATTCTCAATTAATTATTTTTATGCATGCTCATGGTACAGTAAAGCTTTTTAACTTTTATTAATTTCATAAGTTTGTGAGTTCCATAATGAATCTGGTATTTTTGTTAGCTGTAGGGTTGCCTTTTTTCCTAATGTTAATTTTCTATACTTAATGTGGTCTGGAAGATCCAGTTTAATGCCTAGTGAATCATAGAAACAGTTGTGTGAAATTTGTTGATGTAATATCAAAATTGTTTATTTTATTTTATTTTGTCAAAGTTCAAGTCCAAAGTTAGAGAAAAGTCTTGCAGATTGATGTGTTTTAAAGGATTTATTCTTTAATTGTTGATATATATTTGACCCTGTTTTCAGGATAATCATCTCTCAAGATGGAGTATGGGAACATGATGTATCTCATCATGTTAGTTGATGCATGCCACTTCTCATTTTAAATGCAGCAAGATAAAAGATTACAAAGCCCCAGGACCCATCAACTGGGCCTATACTTCCCTTCACCAAGTGTGCTACTTAATTTCTTATCAGTTTCAATCAGGCAGGTGGTCATTGCACTTGACGGTGCTTTACCCTGGTACCAGGGGGTGACTGCTGGGGGGCCTACCTCATAAGAAGCTCTTGCAATTTAAACACCCTGAAAGCTGGAGTAGGTATTGGACTGAGGATGCCTGCACACCAATCATCTAGGTGTGTCTCATTTGGATTTGGCTGTTGTTACATAGTATTTCTCAAGGAATCGTGTCAAAGTTGGAGAAAAGTCTTGCAGATCGATGTGTTTTAAAGGATTTATTCTTTAATTGTTGATATATAGAGCCTATTATATTGGTACTAATTTATTTTCTCCAATGAAAGGCTGACGATGTTATAACAAAAGTACTACCTATAATCTATGCTGTTTCATTGTGCATCCAAAACATGTAACTTTTTTTTCTTTAGAGAAAGAAATTTATTATTATTAACTAGGGTTATTGAGGGTGAGCATCTGTCTCAAAAATCTGATTATGAAAATAATAATCGGCACCTTTGTTGAGGGAGTGTTTTTGTTTCAAAAGACCCTAGAGTTGCTAAGTTGGAATGGGATTGCTAAGTGTTTCTCATAATGTACTGGTACATGCATTGTGGCACCTTTTTTATTTCATTTCTTAACTTTTTGTGACCATTGAATGCTGATGGATCTAATACTTTCTCAATTGTTTTATTCTATGCGTTAGTTCTGACAATACACTCACCTGCACACCTATAACTTGTAAAAATCCCTTTGGATTACTGTTGTGGTTAGGGAATAGCACTTATTATCTGGATACTTGCTGGCTGTCCCCAAGGCGGAGTTTTATCTCCCTTTCTATGGAATATAGTACTTGACCCCCTGCTTATCCTGCTAGATACCCTCAGACATCTCCAGGCATTTGCCGATGACCTAGCAATCTTAATTGCCGGTTTCTGTCTCGCCACGCTCAGAGACCTTGGACAAAAATACCTTACAGCTTGTAACAAATGGTGTGAACAAAATGGCCTGCAAATCAGTACAGTTAAAACACAAGTAATTATCTTCAGTAGGAAGCATAACATCCCTCTACCCCGTCCACTCAAATTACATGGTTTAGAAATAGAATTCTGCAACACAGTCAAATATTTAGGTATCCACCTTGACAACAGGCTAAACTGGCACCACCATATTAATATAACGGCAAAAAAGTGTACCAATATCCTCTTTGCGACTAGAAAAATGATTGGTGACCGTTGGGGAATCAGTCCTGACAAGATTCTCTGGATCTACAATGCCATCATTAAACCGATCATGACCTACGCATGTGTGACATGGGCACCAAGATTAATTACCACCAAATCCAACATGCAACCTCTCAACAGCACTGGCAACTTAACTTTGCTTCTTGCCTCTGGAGCACGACACTCCACCTCACAAGAAGCACTTCATTTTCTCTTCAACCTTCTACCAGCAGAGTTAGAACTTGAAAAAACCTCACTACTGCAGGCACTGCGACTTAAAAGCCTTGACCACTGGCCACAAGCCACCATTGACCATAAGCAACGACCCTCTTTTGAACCATGCCACATAGTCATAGACCGCATGTTAAACAAAATTTTTGGCCAATACAATAGTAAGAAAACGGATCTCATTAAGCCTACGGATATAAGCACCAAATTCTATAAGCTTGATATAGCGAGTGCAACGGAAGCATTCACCCCAGCCGTTCCTAAAGACTTTATTTTCACTGCATACACAGACGGATCAAAACACTCCGACAAGAGTACTGGATACGGTGTTGTGATATTCTTAGACCTCAACAATCAAATTACAGAAAACTACATCCTCTCCAACACAAACACTGTCTTTCAATGTGAAGCACACGCTCTTCTCAGAGCAAGCTCTATCCTACAAGATATCTTTGCTACACCATTATACGCTGAATACAGAGCTATAATCTACACTGACTCTCAAGCACTCATAAGTGCCCTTGAAAACCCCTACACCACCTGCAAAACCATATTAAATCTTCACGATAGTCTTAATACAACATCAGCCCATAATCAACTCTTCATCAACTGGATACCAGGACACAAAGGCCATATCGGCAACGAAATGGCCGATAAGCTAGCCAACATCAGGTCGGTATAACATACTCCTACTTTAGCAGGTAACTACCCTCCTGTTCCCCACACAGTCTTTATAAACAAAATTCTTGATCACATCACATCTAAGCAAAGTCGTAGATGGTCTTCAACCAAAATCAGCAAAAATACTAAAAGCTTCATTACCTTACTAGCAGACAACCAGTTACAAGGTCAACATCTCTTCAAACTAGATATGGAAGTACTAAGACCTCTCACACGGCTAATTACAGGTCACAATAATCTCAATCATTTCCAAAACAAGGTAGATTTCTCGACTCCTCCCTTTTGTCGCTTCTGTGATGACGAAGTACATGAAACTGCTACTCATCTCATTTGCGTATGCCCAAAATTCTCTGTTAACAGAATGCACTCATTTGGTGAAGACCCTACCACACTAGACCAGGTGCTTCGTTTCATTAAACAGGCCCGTAACATGAACCTTACTGCACTGCTTAACTTCACGGAAGACATTGAATTATAAGTACAACCACACCCCGGCCCCACCAGGTCTCACTTTCAACTCAGCCACTTCAGTTCAGTCCTATAATGACATGATACGTGACACACACAGACACAACCATTAGTCATATACGCAAAGTTCAATTACGAACTATTTCTAGCCCCCAATCAAATACAGTAGACTACAAGCAGGTCGCAGTACCACTCTTGCTGATGAAATTACACAGTCAACCTTGGTACATAACACTTTTTAGTACACCTAACAAACACACATTCAAGATCTCAATTGTCATACTTCGGTACCACCAGTGGCACATTATCGGCTACGATCAAACTGTTATGTCCTGCGCATGGGCTATTCCTGTACGGCTGTGCGTAGGCACTAGCCAACGGAAAGCCCATGCGCGGCATACAGAGTGCAGCGCGCGATAGCTCCATTTATACAGGCATTATTGGTGACTCAAACACCCAGGATCTTGTATTTGGACCTGATAAGGGCAAGCTAGGTCAGTGGCTTCCAGGGTTTAGGCATAAAGCATCAAAAATCAACAACATTCCTGACCCATTCACCATAGGCCCATGCCGAAACATTGTATTAAACGTGGGGCTTAACGACATCCAAGAAGACAATCCAAAATCTCCAGATTATCTATGTAATCTATATGATAGCAAAATAAATGCTATCTTGAATATTTATCCTAAGACAAAGATTTATATCAGTCTGCTTTTACCTACCAAAAGTACCAGCTTAAACTACAAAGTAAATGAATTGAACAAAGGTCTGAAAAAGCTGGCTTCTAATCACAGAAATATCACTGTAATTGAGCACAATAATTTGGTTGACCAGTTTGGCTTCCTCAATCCAGTCCTAGGTAGATTTAAGAGAGGAGTTCCAAATTCTAATGACCACATTCATCTTGGGCCTAATGGAGTTAAGCGTTTTGTCATGAACCTTAAAGGCGTGATACTACACAGGAAATCGTCTTTGACAGTGAGGAGTGGTGATAGGATTCAGCCTGCCTCTCCCTTCCCTAGAGCCCCTCAGCTGGTTTCCCACCCTCCTTGGCCACAGCCAGCTGGTGGCTCTAACCAGACCCTCCCCCAACCCCCTCTCCCCGGATCAACTTGGGGAAGCTCCCTACTCCCAAGGGAACCCGTCCCCATTGGTCCACCTGGTCCTAGCTTTAGTGTTGGTAACCATCAGAATGATGAGGTTAGGTATCATTCAAACTTCCCACCCCTAATTCATGATGGATACCAACCCTAGATCAAAAGAGACATGCCATGGCTGCTCAAAATACCTACTTAAACACCATTCCTTTATAACTTGTAGCTATTGCCAAAAAATCTGTCACTCTAAATGTTCCAAAAATTTGTATTCCTTTAATTTCATTGATGAAACATGGTCCTGTTGGGAATGTAGCTCCCTTGAGGAACCCAGATATAATCCCTTCAAAACTCTTAGATATGACAAATACTCTCAGCCTGATAATGAGAACTTGAATGAAATCCATAAGATAGAAAACTTGCTAAACAGCTGTAAAAGGCATAGCCTTGATGATCTCAGTAATGTAATCACTAAATCAAATAAACAAATCTCAATTATGTTTAATAATATTGATGGTGTGACTTCAAATTTTGATACAGTTACAACTGAGCTTATGTTAAAGAATGAAAACTTTTCTGTGCTAGCACTTGCAGAAACCAATTTAGACGCTTGCAATAAAAATCTCTTTAATATAGAAGGTTTTCAATCCACATACCAGTCAAAGATTAATGGTAAGCACAAGGGAAGTGGCCTAGCAATATATCTTAAAGAATCACTTCTCTTTAATACATTAGAAAGTTTTAATCAATGCTCACCTAATCTTGAATCACTATTTATATCAATAAATAACACCAATAACAAAATCCCTATCACAATAGGAGTATTATACCGTCCCCCTAGTGGGGATGAACACATATTTATCTCTGAACTAAATGTAATCCTTCAAAAACTCCCATTAAATAATGTTTATCTTTGTGGAGACCTAAATATTGATTTATTGAAAAGGTCGCAGAATAGATTAGAGGACATATTATACAGTAATGGATTTGCCCCCTTAATATCTATTGCAACACATCACAAACCTGGATGTACCCCATCATGTATTGATAATATATTCACTAATTCTACTGACTGTGTCACTTATTCTGGTGTCTGTGATATAATCTCAGGCCACCATTGCCCTATTTTCTGTACTACTCTTACTGAATGGACTTCTTCTGATGATGAGTCCAACCTACCTAAGTATGATTTCAATGAAAGTAATATGATAAAATTTGAGAATGAATTCACAAACTATCTCGTCAATATCAACTACTTTGAAGGCGCTATCTTTGATGAACATAACTTTAGTGAGCTTCTGAATAACATCAACAGGCTTATTGATAAATGTTTTATTATGGATGAGAAACTCTTAGTAAGTAAACGTAACAGAATAACCAATCCATGGATAACCTCTGGTGTCATTGCCTCTATAGCAAAAAAAGATTATCTCTACCACCTCTGGAGGCAATCCATAAAAAAGCTTAAGTGTCAGGAAGGTGACCCACTACTTTACACAAAATATAAGGATTACCGAAAATCACTCAAATGTATTATAAACTCGGCCAAGAAAATGCACAAGTCAAAAAAGTTTGAAAAGGCAAATGGTAATAGTAGAGAGACATGGAAAATTATTAATGAAATTCGTGGTAAACAAAAGGGGAAGATTAAGCCCTCTTTTATTATAGATGGCCTTGTAGTCGAAGAAAGAAGGGCCATTGCCAATGGTTTCAATAAGTACTTCACATCCATTGCATCTAAACTTAATGAATGTGATGATGGCATACCTATGTTACCCATTCCCTCCTATACAGATTACTTTAAAAACAAGGTAGAATCAAGTATATTCCTTGATACATGCTCTTCAGAAGAAATAAATGAAATTATTCTAGAATTCTCTTCCAACAAAGCCAGTGATATACCAGTAAAAGCACTCAAATGTATTGCCAATAATACTTCACCAATATTAGAGAAATTCTTCAATGAATTCTTATCCTCAGGTATATTTCCAGATATTTTAAAGACAGGAATAGTCAGCCCAGTCTTTAAGAAAGGTAATCAACAAATATTTGATAACTATAGACCTATCTCAACACTTCCAATCTTTAGTAAAATATTTGAGAAGCTCCTCTACAAACGTATTTATAGCTTCCTAATATCTAAAAATATACTCTATGAAAAACAATTTGGCTTCCGTAAAGACCATTCAACGTCTCATGCCATAAACTATTCTGTAAAATACATTAGTGATAGTATTGAAAACAAAAAACATGTTATAGGTATATTCCTTGACCTTAGCAAAGCATTTGACACAATATGCCATAAGAAACTCCTCCATAAACTTGATAACTATGGAATTCGTGGTGAATGTCTTAAATTAATAACAAGCTATCTCTCTAACCGTCAACAAATCACCAAGTTTAATGGCATTCAATCTGAAACAGAACCCATACTCTATGGTGTACCACAAGGTTCTGTTCTTGGACCTCTATTATTTCTACTATACATAAATGACATAATAAACTCTTCAAGTGATGGCGAGTTTGTAATTTTTGCTGATGACACTAATGTATTTATTACTGCAAACACTCAAAGTGAAGTCTACTTATTAGCAAATAAAGTACTTAAGTCTATAGTAACATACATGAAGGCCAGCCAACTTCACATAAATCTTAGTAAATGTGCCTATATGTACTTTAGGCCTAATCTAAACCACCAAGAGCGCCTATCTTGTGCTCGCTGCTCAGAATACAACCATGATCTAACTTTAGCACTACATGATCAGAAAATCAAAAAAGTTGACAAAATTAGATTTCTAGGAGTTATAATTGATGACAAACTTAACTGGGATAGTCAAATAGAACATCTTGAAAATAAACTCTTGTCTACTATTGTATAATTTTGCAGGGTTTTTCCTTCATTTGAGCAAGAAAATATCCGAGATTTAAACAGCGTGTTTCATTCAAAAATCTCTAATTTTGATTCAGAAGCCCCGAGTAGGCTACACATTATGTAATTCATAATTATTTCCACCTGACAGAGACAAAATTTGAATCACTTACTCACTGCTCACTATTCTTTACTCAACCAATTGATGAATTGTAAAAGTAAATGTTCATGTTTCAAAGATCAATTGTGTGTCAGGCTTATAACTTAATAACTAACAAATATAATCAGCTAAAAGGCTGTCGTTTGATATATTACTATCCTAAAAAAAATGGAAGCACAGATTTTTTGTTTGATAAGCGAGTCAAAACGTCACCTTTACTCATACACAGGAGTTCGAAAAAAACAAATTTCAGGCTGAATATTGATCATGATTTAATATTGTCTATGTGTCGCTGTATCTTGAATACGAATATTAGATATACTCCTGGTTTTATTTCTAATTGGATTTTTGTTTTTGTTAAAATTAAGTCCACTCCTTAAAAAGTTAAAACTCGATCAGATCATGCCGACTGGAAGTGCAACCACCGCTTTAGAGAGCTTGCAAGTTGCTGCTCTCAGCAGCAGTGTTTTACTACAGCTCACCCTCACAATAATCTAATCAGCTGCAACCAGGATCGCAACCAGGATTGCTAGAGAGCCTCCAGGATTGTAAGCGGAGCTTACAATCCTCTGAAAATAGTTACAAGTTGGGTTGCTCTGGTTGCGCTAGCATG
Organism: Beroe forskalii; assembly: GCA_011033025.1. NCBI lineage: Eukaryota > Metazoa > Ctenophora > Nuda > Beroida > Beroidae > Beroe > Beroe forskalii. The sequence continues at coordinate 22,764 of WFMF01000547.1, read as the reverse complement.
GTCCATGGAATTCTGGATATATGCTGGATATTATGAGGGAAGTAGATAGACTACGCATATCCCTTCTGCAGTAATTATTAAAGCGAGAAGGTGTAATATCATAATATGAATGATACCAACGTAGTATGTACGTTATTCAGTGTTTCTAATCCTGACTAGTGCTAAGAATAAAATGGGAATTTTATGCATTGCATACTGATGGTGATACAGTGAGTAGCAAACTATGATTGCACGTTTCACTCTCCATTTTGAAAACTGACTGATGTAACAGTAAAATTGTAGCTGCACACCTAATTTTAAGTCGTTAAATTCTGAAATTTCATGGTTGCTTTAACAAATAATGTTGCCCAGCTAGGATTGCCAGGATTGCAGGTTATTCCAACCGGGATTTCTACCACACCTTACCTATGGAATTTCCTGCTGGGGAGGTGTGTACCAATCTAAATTACAAAAACTCTTTAACTTACAAAAACGATGTATACGTATCCTGTTTGGAGAATCCTACTCATTTGATCATCCTGAATACTATACATCTTGTGCTAGAACAAAATCATATGATGAGCATACATCTCTAAAAAGCCATGACCTTGAACATACTAAACCTATTTTCAATAAGCATAAATTACTTATCCTTCAAAACCTGTATACTCTAAGGACCTTAATGGAAGTATTTAAAGTATTGAAATTCCAATCGCCATCACCTATCTATGAAAACTTCAAACTGTGTAATAGATTTAATAGCTTTAAACTCCTTGCACCGAAGCACAAACTTGACATTTCTAGAAATAACTTCTTTGTAAATCCCACTATGTTATGGAACATATATATTAAGAAACTTCTCGAAGCCCCTGATCTCACAAAATGTGTTAGAAGTAATCATCTAATGACAATTATTCCAGGCTCCACAGCAAACTCGGACCTAAGTATACCTGTAGGAACATTCCGAAATCGCTTGAACATCTCCTGTTAGAAATGCAAACTTCTGGACATGATATTGAATAGGCGAAAGAAAATATATCATCCATACAGCCATAATATCCAATATGATAATCTTATTATGTATCAGAAAAAATCTCAGCTTTAATATCACTCTTGACTTCTTTCTGCAAAGCAGCCACTGGTATGTCTAAATTTCAATAGAAAGTTTAAATCATTAGTACCCAACTAACTGCTATGACCCCAAGCATGAAAAGACCCAGCCCAATTTTTTCCCTCCCCCACTCCCGGATGTCCCCCCTGCCCCCTCACCATTACTATTTCTGTTCAATTAATTTTCTCCCCCAGATATAGAACCAGACAACAAAATTCACTCTGAAAGTATGTTCTTCAGAAAACATGAAAACTTCTCTTACATATTACCTATTTTGCTTATATTTCCCTACTCAAGATATACTTGCTGTCCCTGGGATGTGATTAAGCTTGACAAGGCAAGAACATCCTTTAGCTGCAGTGATGTGTATCATCAAAAAGTTCAACTTATTAAAAATAATATTGCAGTTTGGAACTCCCTGGATTGCAAATAATCTTGGCATCCCCTGCATAATTAATAAGACTTTGATAGATTTTTTTTCTGCTCAAGCTAGGTTAAGGTTACGTTACGAAGTCAAGTATTAGTATGTAAATTACCCTCCCACCCTGCAAAAAGCCTATTTCAAAATGGAATAGATGCACTTCCCTAATATCCAAGAATCAAAGATTCCACCCAAACCTTTGTTCAACCTCAATTGTTAGAAAATTTGACACTAAATATAAAAAAGACCCAAGGCTGAATCCTCCATTACTCCAATATATTATATTAATTACAATAAATTATTCCATTATGAAGAAGAAATACCTACCCTTATAACCTCATGAAATTGCGTCTGACATGAATCTACTTGATTTTAAAAATTTTTATCTGTCCTTAATAATCTGAATGATTGATTTATTTATTTCTATATTAATAAAGGAATTAAAATTATTGTTAGCTATAAATTCTAATATTTTGTTTCACTAATATTTTGTTTCACTAATGATTTATATTTCTCAGATTTTGAGCTAAGATAGTACGAGGGAGCCCAGATAGTACGGTTGAGCCCAGATAGTACGGTTGAGCCCAGATAGTACAGGGGAGTCCGAGTCATCATGGGGGAGCGGAAGATAGTATGGGGGAGCCCGAGTTTGTATGGGGGAGCCCAAAGTTATTAGCCCAGGATAAGGGTTAGTCTGGTATGGTTGATAAGTTGTGTTTGGGGGTTAGCCCAAGGCATTCCAGTAGCCCAAGGCAGGGTGGAACCATATACAGTATAGCCCAGGATAAGGTTAGTCTGGTATGGTTGATCCCAGGTTTGGGGGTAAGCCCAAGGCATTCCAGACGCCCAAGGTAGGATGGAGCCATATGCAGTATAGCCCAGGATAAGGGTGAGTCTGGTATGGCTGATCCCTTATTTAGGGGTGAGAAAAAGGAAAGTGGGTAAGCCCAAGATTAAGGGGAGTGGTGTATAGGGGAGCACGTGATTAGAGATTAGCCCTAGTGTAGGGCGAGTCTGGGTATGGTTAACTCTGTTAGGAAAAAAGAAATTTAGGAAAAGAAATTTATTTTTAATCATCAATTTGGAATACAATAAAAATAAGCTACACAAAAAATTCCTCACCTTGACCCTTTAAATAAATAACCCAAACATGCTTTAAACAGTACAGTACTTTATTTTTGGCGCTTTTTGGTATCTCTCCCATATAAACGGCTCTGAGTGACATCACAGATCTAAACGTCAATTTTTCTGTATCCTAAACCTTACCATATTTTTTTATTATTATTTTAAGAGACGGTAGGCTACTAAGCCTCCGTAGTGCCCCCAAACCCCACGGATTTGGAGGTCATATATGCACGACCATACCCTTCAGGAAACCTGGGTCGGCATGTTTCCATTCAGGTATGCGTACAATTTATAAGCATACTCGCTTTAAGAGTACAATCTCTCCCCACTAGTGTAGCTCTAGGGTGGAGGTCCAGGTGGTTTTCAGATGACAGCCGACCCATAATTGTTTTAGTTGCGATGTTACAAAATGGTATTGACGGCGCGTGATTTGATATGTTGAGTTCGCGCGTATGTGTTGAGTTCGCGCGTATAAATGGAGCTATCGCGCGCTGCACTCTGTTTGCCGCGCACGGGCTTTCCGTTGGCTAGTGCCTACGCACCTTACCAAAACCCTAACCAAAACCCTAACCTTAATCCTAACCCTAACCCTAACAAATCTTGACCCTCCCAGCAAACATTGTGCACTCATTGGGGTGCGCGGCGTACATGAAAATGTTATGATGTATACCAGGATTAAGAGAAGTCTGTGTATCTGAAACAGATACAGGGGCTCCCATAACTTACTCCCCATTTTTAAAACAACATAATTTTAAAACAACATAATTTTATATTTTACAGCAGCGACCGATCATGCATTTGCATAAATTCATTCAGATACAAATTGAAGAATCAGTACATCATAATATTTCTAAGCAATTTAAATTAATATATTGCATGTCATGAAAAATTCTAAGCAATAAATAGAAAATTCGCTAACAGAAAGTGCTATTGCACCATTAACTTAAAACAGTAGTAGGTATGAATAACAAATAATTGAATCAAACAAATAAAATAAAATAAAATAAAATAAAATAAAATAAACAATTTTGATATTACATCAACAAATGTCACACAACTGTTTCTATGATTCACTAGGCATTAAACTGGATCTTCCAGACCACATTAAGTATAGAAAATTAACATTAGGAAAAAAGGCAAGCCTACAGCTAACAAAAGTACCAGATTCATTATGGAACTCACAAACTTATGAAATTATAAAAAGTTAAAAAGCTTTACTGTACCATGAGCATGCATAAAAATAATTAATTGAGAATTAATAAATTAAATTATTCAGATAAATTATGGAGCAGTCAGAGATTAATAGTACTGTTATGAAATTAAAAATAAAATTAAAAGTTTGCCTTATAAACAAAAATGAAAATGTTGATTGTAGTAACTACTTGATTACCAAAGCAACATTGAAAGATAAGACCTTACTAATACCGTAAGTTGAAATACTTCTTCTTTGCAATGAATGGATGTTCTCTTAAAAAATCAACCTGTCTAGATCTACTCATTAAATAACCAGGAGTTTCAATCTTGGATAATACCTCATTTGAAACATTCCAATAATGCCCTTCAGAAGAAATGCCTTCACTCAAACAAGTGGATTTAAACAATTCTAGGTTACATTTGAACTTGATCACTGAATCTGACAAACGGACATATGAGGGTAATTTGTTCCAAACTTCTCTTACTCTCTCTGTTAGAAACCTTCTATGCAACTTTTTAACACCATTAGAAACAATATTGCTTGTTTTCAAACGGGAAACAATCTTACTTCTATGACTACTGAACTTGAAAATGTGCTTCAATCCATTTATATCATTATAAGCCTTAAAAGTTTCAATAAGATCACCACGGAAACGGCGCTCAGCAAGAGTTGTCAGCTGCAGACACCCAAGTCTCTCTGAGTAAGGAAGGTGGCCCATCCCATCAATGAGGCGTGTGAAGCCTCTGGACACCTTCAAGTCCAAGAATCGAGACCAGTTTCATGTTCAGGAGATGGGCACCACAGCTGCACTCCATATTCAAGGTGTGGTCTTATCAAAGCTTTATAGATCTTAAGCATCACATTCTTTTCTCGAAGAGTAAAATTTCTAATTATCCAATTCAACATTTGATTAGCTTTACTAATAGATTTGTTAATCTCATAACTAATGGAAACAGTTAGAATCCAAAAAATAAGCAAACCATAAGCAAAACCAGTAAAAATAACGAAACTGGTTTTAAATTTTTGTATCAATTGGACTATATCCAAATGGTTTTATGAATGACATGGTCAAAATTTGCACACAGTACCTTCGGTCCTAAACTGATTCATGTTGTGCACAGTAACCAGAAGCATCGCCATGCACTCTGAGCGTGAATCCAGGGTCTTGGTTAGACTAGAATCAGATAGACTAGAACAACTAAAATGGTAATAACATTTTACGATCTGTACTATAGAAACTAATAGTGAAATGGGTATTCTCTGCCAACTTACTAAAGTGAGAGTCAAACAAAAATACCAAGGGAGCCGCGCGCGGATTGAAAATATGCATCTACTCGAGCTTGTGACGTCACGGAACTCGGCACTGGATAGTCACGTGACGCGTCACGTGACATTGTTGCCTAGCAACCACAGTACAGTACGTATCAGCTGCACTGTGGCTGCGATATACGCACTGTGCAGTGCTGTACGAACCGTTTTGTGGTTAGAATTTGAGGTTGGCCAGAATGAACCAATGTATAATATTGCATTTGCACACATAGTACGATGTACATTTTGGCATGACAGAGTTTACTCGAAGCTGAAAGCAATGACAACTCCAAATCCCATTGCCACTCACATGTTTATTGTTTGTGAAAAATTTACGAAGCAGTGCATTCTCTCTCTCTCCAGAAAATTAGCAGTTTCACTGTCCAAGCATCACAACGCTTTGGTCCGAGAAAACGTGAAAATTATCGACCAAGCTTTATCATACGTTGTGGAATGAAAATCAGCGATGTATCGTTACAAAATCGGCCCTGCCAAAATTAGTTAACGAAGTACATCAAACAAATACACACACAGTATGCGTTTCCTTTTGACCTTTATCGAGTTCTGGAATGAAAAGAGGTTCCAACAAGCATTTCGTATCAAAACAAGCACAAATTATACGTTGTGGATTGAAAATCAGCGATGTATCGTTACAAAATCGGTTCTGCCATGATGAGTTAGCGAAGTACATCAAACAAATACCCAGTATTCGTTAGAGTTTGTCTAGGGGGGTCACATGAAAAATCAACTTGGACGATTCCCCACAAAAATGGTACCAAAATGATCAGCACGATGAGTTCTTTCAAACAAACTAACTTTTATTGTTTTTTTCGATAATTTGAGAGAGTTATAGGCTGCACGTGGGCAAGGAGCCGCGCTCAAAATCTGCAACGCCGAAATTTCGCTTGAAATTACGCACATCTACTGTCCTCACAAAAAACGCGATTGAATGGAAAATCATCGCTCAAATTACAAGATAAAGCATGGAAATCAAAGCAATCCTTTCTCTAACGTTTCTTGAATTTTCAGGGAAATACATTATGTAGAAGTAGAATTATCAATCTCCAAAGTCAACTGGTCAAAATTCCGACGTATTTCGTCCATAACTCGGCTCAGGATAGACGTAAAACAAATCTGAAAACACTGTTTGATAGCTCGCAAGCGCCCCCGTGCATTCCCACGGTGCGCGCAATTCTAAATGTTGAAGCGTAGCACGTGCGCGCTGATTAGTTTCGTTGTTTGGGTATATTTTGTCAGTTTCGCGAGTCCCGGTGAAAAAAATGGGTTTTGTCAAATTTCTATCTTCCCCATTTTTCATCGAATCATCATGAAACTTTCAGAAAAGTTGAAAAACATAATTAACAGCCATCCGGATTAAATTTTTCTGAAAATCGAATCATGAGACGAGATATGAGCATTTGTGTACACAAATTTTGTAAAATGCGTCATTTTAGGCCATAACTTCCGTTAGGAGCAAAATTTCCGGAAAAAATTAATCCGGATGCTCGGTCTATGTGTTCTATGGCATATATCCAAATTTCAGACAGAACACATTTATACATCTTGAGTTAGGACACTTTTTATGCGAAAAAATGTGTTACACTTTTTATCGTAATTTCGTGCTAGTACTTTGTGCGCAAGTACGCGTTGTGACACCCCTAGTTTGTCCTTCATTGAGTTCTGGAATGAAAAAAAGATTCCAACAAGCATTTCGTATAAAAACAAGCATAATTCAATGTAAATGCAATATTGTGTATTGAAATATTAAATGCGCTATGGCGCGCATTTGAGATGCTTAAACTTCATGCTTTCCACAGTAAAAATTGAAAAATTTGGCCGGTGTTAGCATTTCTAAAGAAGAATGCCCTTCTGTTACAGGCAAAATTATGACAAAATTTCGACGATTCTATTGCGGTATCAATTGAAATAAAGCTTTCAGAAGTAGATTTCACAAGCCTACAAGCACACTCATTGACGTAAGCTACGTATGGAAGGTAAATTTAGCAGGAACGGGTCCGAGGTAGAAAATTGGATGCTCAGCTAATTTCAGTCCATTAAAGCCTGTGCGTAGTGAGTTAATGAAATTGTGATCAACGTCATAATTATTACCGAGAAAAAATCACTTCTTTCATCCTCTCCACTGTACACTGCCAAATGTACAAAAAATTTTAACTACCAGCCGAAGTACTTTCCTTCCATTATGCATTGATGTTGATAGACTGAATAAATTGAATTTCAGAAAACGAAATTATGAATTATTACATTATAACACTCTTCGATAGTGTACATAGAAAGCTCACGTTAAAACTATAATCTTATAATGTAAAAATGACAGTTTTTTGACATTGAATAAAAGTTAACCATTAGACACATTAACCAGTATTACTTAACCAGTAGACACATTAACCAGTAGACACATGACCCAGTAGACATTAACTAGTCATTACATTAACCAGTAGACACATTAACCAGTAGACACATAAACCAGTAGACCAGGCAGTGAACCAGTAGACATAGTGTTAACCAGTAGACACACAACCAGTAGACACATTAACCAGTAGACGACATTAACCAGTATTATCTCTAACCAGTAGGACACATTAACCAGTAGACACATTAACCAGTAGACTCATTAACCAGTAGACGCATTAACCAGTATTATTCTAACCAGTGAGACACATTAACCAGTAGACAGGCATTAACCTGTGTTTAGGCTAACCAGTATTCACTGTAGCCAGTATTCACATTTACCAGTTTGACCAGTATTCACTCAACACATTAACCAGTATTCATTATTGATTCATTAACCAGAATATCCCTCAGTTACGTGATTACCCTTCGTCTGACACGGACCAAGGCTGTGATCTGACCACGTCCTCCAAGTCCAAGCCTCCTTCGGAAAAGGGTGTTACCCTACCCTCGCAACGTTCCACATTTGGCAATAAAAGTCGCCTTTGCGTCCCCACCAAGTCAAAAGTCGCCCGTCTAAAGCCTCCTCTGGTCAAAAAGTGGACCAAACCAATCCTCACTCATTATCCACACATCGTAGCAAAGATATGCATCATGGACAGGGACAGTTAATCGATACCAACAGTTATTAAGGCTATGTTAGGGCCTCCTGCGCTCACGTTATATAATTTCGCATCACAAGATATCATAATAGACAGTATTAGCATCAAATCCAAGATTTATTTTTTTGACCTGCAAAAATTGAAATTTCTTCCGACGTTACCCGGGTTTAAAAATTCATCCCCCTTGGAGAATTTGAATTGGACTATTTGGTAACTTTGTTTTGTTGAGGGCCATTTATTTAGGTAAAAATTTAATTTAGAGGGTTTCCTGATGCTGAGATTTTAAAGGACCTTCATTTAAAATGCCCCTTTTGCGTGTTTGTGTTACAAGGCAAAATTTTTCTGGGAAAATTTTTAAAAGGATGGGCGAAGCAAAATTTGTTTTTCTTATTTTATATTCTGCGGGGCCGCACTTTTATTCGGATTCGGCCCTTTTTTTCGTCCTTCGAAAATTTTTTGCTAAAGAAAAAAAAAAGTTCCCCAAATTCCCAAAATTTATCTTCAGCTCAATCATCGGCATTAAAAAAGAAATTAACCCGGGTTTCCCGGCAAACTCAAGAGCCCCCCAACCCACACCCCCAGCCCCAAAATTGACAAAAAAAATTTGAAAATTACCAAATGAAATTTTAATTTTTGGGTTGTTTGTAGTTTTCCCTGATTTCGGGGTGCCCCTAAAAGTTAACCCCTTTTTTTTTTGATCTTTCAAAAAAACAACATTTTCGATTCTGAAAAAGTTTTTTTTTAAATATAACCGGGGAATGGCAGGGACCCGGGGGTTTTTTGAGGTTATTTGGACGTCCATTTAAAAGATTTCCCAAGAAAACCAACCTAAAAATTGAAGTTTTTTTTGCTTTTTTAATTTAGTTTCGGGTCATTTTTCTGTTTTGATTTCTTTTGGAAGATATTTTTGATTTTTGTAAAAAATTTTCGGGATAAAAACCCGGCCAACGTTGAATTTGAGATTTTAAAATTTTCCCTGACCAAGCAACGGGTTTTCCAGCAACCGAACCAAAGGGAAAATGTTTTTAAGAAAAAAAATTTGAAATTGCCATTTATTTCGGTTTTAAAGTTGAAAAAGGAAAGTAAACAATAAAAAAATGTTCAAACACAGTTCATTGGGCTCAATGGGGGTTCAATGAAAGAGATGAAGTCTTAGGGTGGAAATTCAGGGCTAATGTAAGTAGTAATCCTTGAATTTTAGATCAGTTTGCTATGGAAACTCATTATTAGTTTTCATGAAAGTGCAACAACCTGAAAAATCTCAAATCCAGCGTTGACTGGTTATGATCACTGAAACATTTTACAGAATGGAAGCTTCCATCAATATAAATGACCATTCAAGACAGTAAATTTGGTCCAGATTTAAATGTCAAAATGCCAAAATCTTCAATTTTTTAGTTCAGGTTGCTATGGGAACTCGTGTGGTTTGCTATGGACGTCTAATCAAATCCGCCATTCTTCTTTGGGTTTCTCTCCCATGTAAACGGGGCTGAGTGACGTCACAGATCAAAGGTCAATTTTTCTGTAGCATCCCTCGCCTAGCCGTAACCGTAACCAAAACCCTAACCTTAATCTTTACCCTAAACCTAACAAATCCTGACCCTAACCAAAACCCTAACCCTTTCCTTTAAAGCGCTAGATGCGCTTAATTATTTTTCTGAGTGACGTCATTGTCATAGATAATGAAGGCTCCCGTTTACATGGGAGACGTACCATTCTTTGGTTATATTTAAAGAAAATTTTTACAGAATCGAAATATCTATTGTATTTTTCGAATGATCAAAAAGTAAAAGGGGTCAAGACTTTTGGCGCACCCTGTAACATGTAAATCAATCTGATTGGTTAATGTTTCTTTTACTTCAATTACAGATTCGAATTATTCATTGTTGTATCTATATTCTATAAGTATAAGTCAGTACTCTGTCAGACGTTGTCTGACCCTTCGGCAGTTGCGCGCGCGAAACGCGCGCTTCCGGCAACGTCTGACAAGGTGTACTTCACATATGGAAATTGACATGGAACTGAAACTGTTTATCATAAATGATTTCAAATTGCGATAATTTAGATAAAATTTTGATTCAAGAGTAAACTTGAAGTAAAGATGCTTAAGCTTCCTACGCGGGTTTGATGGATTTCTCCCCATCCCTGCGCGCAACACTCCGGAGGTTTGGAGGTCGGAAAAACCTTGCGTGCGGCGGAGGTGGGGTAACATCCTACAAACGCGGGTTCGTAGGGCCACCCTACCCTCGCGCGCGCGGCGCAACGTTCCACATTTGGACGTCACTTTGCGTCACTTGTCCATCAACAAGTCAGAAGAAAGGGACGGACATCGCCCGTCGAACGCGGGTCAGTTTCAAATCTGAACGAGTGCCTTGGCCTTCATTATCTATGTCATCTATGATGATAACATCACTGTGGAATATATATTGAACTTCCCCTAACTCGACGGGCGATGTCCGTCCCTTTCTTCTGACTTGTTGTCGCGGAAGGCGCAAAGTGACGTCCAAATGTGGAACGTTGCGCCGCGCGCGCGAGGGTAGGGTAACATCCTACGACCCCTAACCAGGGGCGTCGCGAAACGACACCCCTATTTCTGACCAAGCTTTCTTGAGTACGTGCGCGGCGTTACGCCGCGCCGCAAATTAACAAAACAGATCGGAAAACTAGATTTTGAGAAAATACGCGTATTCATTGAAAATTCTCATTGTAGTTGTGCAGACATGTCAATTTCTAAAAAAAAAGAAAAAAAGTGAGAGTCAAACAAAAATACCAAGGGAGCCGCGCGCGGATTGAAAATATGCATCTACTCGAGCCTGTGACGTCACGGAACTCGGCACTGGATAGTCACGTGACGCGTCACGTGACATTGTTGCCTAGCAACCACAGTACAGTACGTATCAGCTGCACTGTGGCTGCGATATACGCACTGTGCAGTGCTGTACGAACCGTTTTGTGGTTAGAATTTGAGGTTGGCCAGAGTGAACTCAATGTATATTGCATTTGCACACATAGTACGATGTACATTTTGGCATGACAGAGTTTACTCGAAGCTGAAAGCAGTGACAACTCCAAATCCCATTGCCACTCACATGTTTGTGAACAATTTACGAAGCAGTGCATTCTCTCTCTCTCTCTCCAGAAAAGTAGCAGTTTCACTGTCCAAGCATCACAACGCTTTGGTCCGAGAAAACGTGAAAATTATCGACCATAAGCTTTACCATACGTTGTGGAATGAAAATCAGCGATGTATCGTTACAAAATCGGCCCTGCCAAAATTAGTTAACGAAGTACATCAAACAAATACACAGTATGCGTCTCCTTTTGACCTTTATCGAGTTCTGGAATGAAAAATGATTCCAGCAAGCATTTCGTATCGAAACAAGCATGAATCATACGTTGATGAATGAAAACCAGCGGTGTATCGTTACAAAATCGGTCCTGCCAAAATGAGTTAGCGAAGTACATCAAACAAAAGCACAGTATGCGTCTCCTTTTGACCTTCATTGAGTTCTGGAATGAAAAATGATTCCAACAAGCATTTCGTATCAAAACAAGCATAATTCAATGTAAATGCAATGTATTGTGTATTGAAATGTATTAAATGCGCTATGGCGCGCATTTGAGATGCTTAAACTTCATGCTTTCCACAGTAAAAATTGAAAAATTTGGCCGGTGTTAGCATTTCTAAAGAAGAATGCCCTTCTGTTACACGCAAAATTTTGACGATTCTATCAATTGAAATAAAGCTTTCAGAAGTAGATTTCACAAGCCTACAAGCACACTCATTGACGTAAGCTACGTATGGAAGGTAAATTTAGCAGGAACGGGTCCGAGGTAGAAAATTGGATGCTCAGCTAATTTCAGTCCATTAAAAGCCTGTGCGTAGTGAGTTAATGAAATTGTGATCAACGTCATAATTATTACCGAGAAAAATCACTTCTTTCATCCTCTCCACCGTACACCGCCAAATGTACAAAAAATTTTAACTACCAGCCGAAGTACTTTCCTTCCATTATGCATTGATGTTGATAGACTGAATAAATTGAATTTCAGAAAACGAAATTATGAATTATTACATTATAACACTCTTCGATAGTGTACATAGAAAGCTCACGTTAAAACTATAATCTTATAATGTAAAAATGACAGTTTTTTGACATTGAATAAAGCATGTGACTTCCATATGGGTTACAGCAGTGTCGAACAGTCTGATAACTTCATGACAAAGTGGCCGCTACTCTCCAAGAATCTCTGGGGCAAACGGGACACTCTGAAAATCTGAAAAAAATGAATTTTAGTAAAAATTCTGATTGAATAATGGCCAGAAAAAATAAGCTTGAAAATTTGATAACGGAGACGAAGTACCTACAGGTGTAACAAATACGTTGCCAGGATTCAAGCAGTTGTGGTTGGCAATTACGAGCCGGACACATACCTATGCAATTGGAAATTACTCAATCTTAGGCTCCTCTCACATATGGGATAAAATCAAGTGACGGGCTTCCTAGATACAAGATATACAGACCCCTGATATCTTAGGCTGAGCTATTTAGCTTGAGCTAACCTCGAAAATGTGATCTACCATACCAGGCTCCATCAAATTTGGGCTTAACCACTGCGTCAGGCTAAAATCCAAGCTCATATTACACTGGGCTTCACAATACCGGGCCTCACACGTTTCTGGGGCTGCAGAATGGAAAACATAGCGAAGGATTGTCCATACCCTAGGCTTGCCTTTGCCTTGGTCTCAACGTAGCTGACTCTGTCCAACCTTGCACACAACGCATGGGATCTCTTACTGTAAGAGATCGCATGGGATCTTTACTGTAAGAGACTTACATCAGGTCAAACTTGAGTTGAATGAGTGCATCACTGCATCAAGCTAAAATCTTGATCATCTATAGTACCAACTATCAATCTCACTGCTACCCCGGGTTCGCCGTACCTGATCCACGCTATCATGGGCATTGGGCCAAGACACATTCCATATGCTCAGCAAGATATGGACTACTGGGACCGTCTGAAAAGCTGAAGCTGATGTCTCTAACGCAGAAGAGAACGGTACACCATAATTCATACATGGAAGATTCTGCAGGAAAGGCTCCGAACAGCACAAGTTTGGAATTCTACAACAATGAACGTCTTAGTCTGAGCGAAAATTCTTCCATTCAACTACAAAGGCACAGCGCTCGGTATCCATATGACGTTGATCACAATTTCATTAACTCACTACGCACAGGCTTTTAATGGACTGAAATTAGCTGAGCATCCAATTTTCTACCTCGGACCCTTTCCTGCTAAATTTACCTTCCATACGTAGCTTACGTCAATGAGTGTGCTTGTAGGCTTGTGAAATCTACTTCTGAAAGCTTTATTTCAATCTATACCCTGTAACAAGGTCGAAATTTTGTCATAATTTTGCCTGTAACAGAAGGGCATTCTTCTTTAGAAATGCTAACACCGGCCAAATTTTTCAATTTTTACTGTGGAAAGCATGAAGTTTAAGCATCTGAAATGCGCGCCATAGCGCGCATTTAATACATTTCAATACACAATACATTGCATTTACATTGAATTATGCTTGTTTTGATACGAAATGCTTGTTGGAATCATTTTTTCATTCCAGAACTCAATGAAGGTCAAAAGGAGACGCATACTGGGTATTTGTTTGATGTACTTCGCTAACTCATTATGGCAGGACCGATTTTGTAACGATACATCGCTGATTTTCATTCCACAACGTATAATTTGTGCTTGTTTTGATACGAAATGCTTTTTGGAACCTCTTTTCATTCCAAAACTCGATAAAGGTCAAAAGGAGACGCATACTGTGTATTTGTTTGATGTACTTCGTTAACTAATTTTGGCAGGGCCGATTTTGTAACGATACATCGCTGATTTTCATTCCACAACGTATGATAAAGCTTGGTCGATAATTTTCACGTTTTCTCGGACCAAAGCGTTGTGATGCTTGGACAGTGAAACTGCTACTTTCTGGAGAGAGAGAGAATGCACTGCTTCGTAAATTTTTCACAAACATGTGAGTGGCAATGGGATTTGGAGTTGTCACTGCTTTCAGCTTCGAGTAAACTCTGTCATGCCAAAATGTACATCGTACTATGTGTGCAAATGCAATATACATTGAGTTCACTCTGGCCAACCTCAAATTCTAACCACAAAACGGTTCGTACAGCACTGCACAGTGCGTATATCGCAGCCACAGTGCAGCTGATACGTTCTGTACTGTGGTTGCTAGGCAACAATGTCACGTGACGCGTCACGTGACTATCCAGTGCCGAGTTCCGTGACGTCACAGGCTCGAGTAGATGCATATTTTCAATCCGCGCGCGGCTCCCTTGGTATTTTTGTTTGACTCTCAATTTAAGAATCAGCAAGTCTTGCCAGTACCATTTTCAAGCTGATAAGTGCGATTACTTGGAAAATGGAAGCTTAAGTTTATACATTGAGAGCTGGGAAGTACATTAGTACTATACAGGGTTAAAATTGTACATCCCAATCAGGAGTCAGGGTGCATGTGACTGCTGAGTGTCCCCAGTCAGATCACATGACAAAGCAGAGGACACTCTTCCTCAACCAATGACCGAGCAGAACAATGTTCACGTGACTGATAGAGGAGGAAGCAAGCAATATCTCTTTGAACATGAAGAAATCCAGTCAACAGTGACCTAGTTTGTTATATTTTAACGAGTAGGCCCTCTACCTAATTCTATTTCATCGTTCGGCAGTCTTGAAGCTTATTCCGATCCCGAGAGCTGTGAATTAATGTGAAACACTAAAAAATCCGTTTTATTGTTTCGTTCTTTTTTAATCATAAGTATGGAATTGGAAGTATCAGTCATGAATTTGAAGGGATTATGTCTGGCGTTGCCAGACTCCCTGGGTCTGATAAAGTCGGACAAAGCGGATTCAAAACGACGGAATGTCGCTCGCAATCATGGGAATCGAGGTCTAATCCCGCAGTCAGGAATTAGACCTGTACTTCTGTTGTCCGAGATTGCGAATTCGTACTCTTCTGATTTAGATGATTGGGAAACGGTCAAAATAACGGTATATGAAAGTTCCTCAGGAAACGGCCAAGATAATGGTATGAAAGTTCCTCAGGATTGTGAACCGTCGCTCAAAATCTGGGCACCATGAAATTTTCTGATACCAATCTATCTGTTGATAGACGCAGATAACAGATGATTTTAGAATCAGCAAGTCTTGCCAGTGCAATTTTCAAGGTGATAATTGCAATTACTTGGAAAATGGAAGCTTAAGTTTATACATTGAGAGCCAAGAAATACATTAGTACTATACAAGGTTAAAATTGTACATCCCAATCAGGAGTCGAGTGTCCCCAGTCAGATCACATGACAAAGCAAGGGACACTTTCCCTCAACCAATGATCGAGCAGAACAAGGTTCACGTGACTGATAGAGAAGGAGGAGGAAGCAAGCAGTATCTCTTTGACCATGAAAAGATCCCTGAACCGACATTTCATCTCACGACACTTCATCTCACGACATTTCATCTCCGACACTTCATCTCTGGGTACGACATTTCATCTCTGGGTACACCACTTCATCTCAGGGTACAATACTTCATCTCAAGGTACGACATCTCATCTCTGGGTACGACACTTCATCTCAGACGACGACATTTCATCTTAGGATACGACACTTCATCTCTGACTGCGACTCTTCATCTCCGGGTACGACAATTCATTTCAGGGTACAGCACTTCATATCAGACTGCGACACTCTCTCTGTCGGGTACGATACTTCATATTTGACTGCAACAGTTCATCTCAGGTTACGACACTTCCCAGAGATGAAGTGTTGCAGTCTGAGATGAAGTATCGTCCCAGTCTGAGATGAAATGCCGCAGTCTGAGATGAAGTGTCGTTCCCCGAGATCATGTTTCCTACCCTGATAAAAGGTGTCATCCCCAGAGATGAAGTGTCCTACCCTTTGAGATGAAACGTCGCACTCTGGAGATCAAATGTCGTACGTTACAGTACAATCAAGTTCCAATCTGAGTGTCGTACCTTGAGATGAAATGTCGCAGTCTGAGGTGAAGTGTCGTACCCTGAGATGAAGTGTGTTCCTTGAGATGAAGTGTCTTACCGAGAGATGAAATGTCACAGTCTGAGGTGAAGTGTCGTATCCAGAGACGAAATGTTGTACCCTGAGATGAAGTGTCGTACCCTAAAATGAAGTGTCGTACCATGAGATGAAGTGTTGTACCCAGAGATGAAATGTCGCAGTCTGAGATGAAGCGCCGTATCCTGAGATGAAGTGTCTTTCATTGAGATGAAGTGTCGCAGTCTGAGATGAAGTGCCTTATACAGAGATGAAATGTCGCAGTGTGAGACGAAGTGTCGTACCCTGAAATGAATTGTCGTACCCTGAGATCATGTTTCCTACCCTGATAAAAGGTGGCATCCCCAGAGATGAAGTGTCCTACCCTTTGAGATGAAACGTCGCACTCTGGAGATCAAATGTCGTACGTTACAGTACAATCAAGTTCCAGTAAGAGATGAAGTGTCGTACCCTTTGAGATGAAACGTCGCACCCTGGAGATCAAACGTCGTACTTTAAGATACAATCGATAAACAGTACGAGATGAAATTTCGTACTTTGAGAAGAAATGTCGGAGATGAAATGTCGTGAGATGAAGTGTCGTGAGATGAAATGTCGGTTCCGTGATCTTTTCATGGTCAAGGGAGACTGCTTCCTCCTCCTTCTATCAGTCACGTGAACCTTGTTCTGCTCGATCATTGAGTTTGAGGGCGAGTGTCCCTTGCTTTGTCATGTGATCTGACTGGGGACACTCGACTCCTGATTGGGATATACAATTAGAACCTTGTATAGTACTAATGTATTTCTTGGCTCTCAATGTATAAACTTAAGCTTCCATTTTCCAAGTAATCGCAATTATCAGCTTGAAAATTGCACTGACAAGACTTGCTGATTCTAAAATCATCTGTTTTCTGCGTCTATCGTAGATTAGTAGATTGGTATCAGAAAATTTCATGGTGCCCAGATTTTGAGCGACGGTTCACAATCCTGAGGAACTTTCATACCGTTATCTTGGCCGTTTCCCAATCATCCAAATCAGAAGAGTACGAATTCGGGGGAACGAACATTTCATCTCACGACACTTTATCTCGCAATATGTCAGCTCTACGCAAAGGTAAGGGTCAGGGTAAGGGTCAGGGTTTTGGTTAGACACCTAACCAAAGACACCTTGGTCAAGCCGCGGATCAGTGCGTTTGATCTATGTTTATTCATCGGGGAATGTAATGTCGGGGGGTCAGATGTCGCAGCAATCGTCGAACTGCGACGTTTGACCCCCCGCTTTCCTCTTTAGATTTACTGTACTGTAGTAGGGGGTGAAGTGTCGGGGGATGTAGTGTCGGGGGATGTAATGTCGGGGGATGTAATGTCGGGGGGTCAAGTGTCCCTTTACCTTTAGTTAGGGTTAGGGTTTGGGTCAGGACAGGGAGATGAAGTGTCCTGAGATGAAATGTCGTGAGATGAGATGTCGCCCACCCCGAATTCGCAATCTCGGACAAAAAAAAGTACAGGTCTATAGACCTGTACTTTTGTTGTCCGAGATTAGACCTCGATTCCCATGATAGCGAGCGACATTCCGTCGTTTTGAATCCGCTTTGTCCGACTTTATCAGACCCAGGGAGTCTGGCAACGCCAGACATAATCCCTTCAAATTCATGATTGATACTTCCAATTCCATACTCATGATTAAAAAATAACAAAACGATAAAACGGATTTTTTAGTGTTTCACATTAATTCACAGATCTCGGGATCGGAATAAGCTTCAAGACTGCCGAACGATGAAATAGAATTAGGTAGAGGGCCTACTCGTTAAAATATAACAAACTAGGTCACTGTTGACTGGATTTCTTCATGGTCAATGAGATACTGCATGCTTCCTCCTCTATCAGTCACGAGAACCTTGTTCTGCTCGGTCATTGGTTGAGGGAGAGTGTCCTCTGCTTTGTCATGTGATCTGACTGGGGACACTCAGCAGTCACATGCACCCTGACTCCCTGATTGGGATGTACACAATTTTAACCCTGTATAGTACTTATGTACTTCCCAGCTCTCAATGTATAAACTGAAGCTTCCATTTTCCAAGTAATCGCACTTATCAGCTTGAAAATGGCAATGGCAAAACTTGCTGATTCTTAAATTATTTGCTATCTGCGTCTATCATAGATTGGTTCAGAAAATTCCATTATTCAATAAAGATAACTATAAGTCTTGCCAATGCCATAGATAGCACAGAATTGACACAGACAACTCAGATCCGCGAACGCGCATAGAATTACAATTGCGCGCGCGGAATCAGAGCGCGCACAAAGTACTAGCAGGCGGATCACGTGACAGGTCACGTGATGTGACGTCACGAAACAGAAAAACGCCCAGAGGCAAAGGAAGACATTGTCCAATTTCAAAAAACTTGATATCCTCGTGATCAGCTCACTGAGATCTACAATCGAGTCAAAGTGCCTAAAAAACTTTGAAAAAAGGGCGCACCCTAGCATAGGTGTGTCAGTGTGTACGCGCCGCGCGAGCCACACAGGGATATACGTGTTTAGCAAGGTAAAATCCTACTATAGCCTGACCCCCTTGCGCGCGCCCAGGCCCAAGGCCCCAAGAAATAAAAATTGAAAAATTTGAAATAATGGGTCTGACGACGTCAGACAATAGAAAAGCGGGTACGTGTTTCATATAATATAACTTTGGCTAAATGACGTCACAGACCCGAACGTCAATCTTTTTATATCCTTAACCTAATTATTGCATTCAATCCCGACCCTAAACCTAACAAATCCTATCCCTAATCCTGACCGTAACCTTTAAAGCGCCTTCGACGGATTCCTAACCACGCGTGAGGGGGTCTGGTTCCTAAGCCCGCATAGGTGTGTGTACGCGCCGCGCGCTTCCCTAGGGAAGCGCGCCGCGCGAGCCACACAGGGATATACGTGTTTAGCAAGGGGTCTGGCAACGCCTGACAAGACAACGTCTGACAAGTGCAAGTGCTTCCTTGTTCCTCAGAACAGAGAGCGCCGCGCGCGTACTGCTTACGCACACCTATGGAACAATTCTTTTATGTTTTTTATGCAATCTACGTGGAGGTCAAATTATAAACAACTGTGTACCATTAGCCCTGGATACTTATAGGCCTTGAACTCTTTAAAAACACAGTTATTACCACTTATCTTGGGAAAGACAACGTCTGGCAACACTTATCTAATCTCCACAGAAAATTTTGCATTGTCAAATGCTAAGATTTTGGTTTTTGTCTATGCTTAGAGATAAATTATTGACACAACGCCATTTAATGATTAGGTGTGCTGATTTGTGCTCTTTGTTAACATTTGTTAAAATTTGATATTGATCATTTGGGTATGAGATTAGAGATGGTTTAATACCATTATCCTTACTTTACTTTACTTTACCTAATCCGTCCTAGACTTGAATACTGTGTCCAGTTGTGGAACCCGGTTGCTTGCCACGGGAACTGGTCGACAATCTTTGAAAAGGGCACTTCAGGAGTTCAGTCCTCTATCGGCGGCAGGTCCGGACGGGATACGGCCTATCATGCTTCAGAAGGGTTGGGGCAGTATTAGCGACGCTTTCATTAGCATTGCTAGAGCAAGCTACCAATTGGGGCACACTCCTGAAACATGGAGAAACTCCAGTGGTATCTTTCTGCCAAAACCTGGGAAGGATGATTACCAGAATCCCAAGTCCTTTAGGACAATCACCCTGTCACCCGTCATCCTTAAGTGGATGGAGCGGGTGATACTGTGGCATATGGAAGCGGATCTCAAAATTTACGAGAGGCTCAGCAAGAAACAATTTGGTTTCAAGCGGGCCACTCAACAACGGTCGCTATCCACAAGCTAGTCAGGAAAATCGAGATGACTCTCCTTAACAAAGGAATGGCACTCGGAACTTTCCTAGACATAGAAGGAGCGTTCGACAATGTGTCGTTTGACTCCATAGGCAATGCCCTATCCAAGAACTGCAAATCACAGGGTGTGAACAGATGGATCATGTCAATGATCCGCTGCCGGCACACCACTGTTGAATTGCAGGGAAAGGAGAAAGTCATAGCCATACTACGCGGGTGTCCCCAGGGGGGGATTCTATCCCCATTCCTATGGAACCTAGAGTACACAAGGGATAAGATTCCATGCGACCTGCAAGGGTTCGCGGACGACATCTCCCTGGTCTCTGTGGTCACCACCCCCCAAAAACCAGCAGGTTGTAACATCCAAGGCTTTGATGCGGATACCTTGAGAGGTAACGCAGAAAAGTCTTAACAGTATCAACCAGTGGTGCAAATCGCACGGGCTTACCTTTGAGCCACGTGAAGACACACTGCGTCATGTTCACTAACAGGAGGAACTGGTCATTCACCAGGCCCCTGAAAGTGGATGGTGAGAGATAGAAATGCGAACGACCACGAAATTCCTGGGTATCACTCTTGACTCGAAACTTTCGTGGAACGATCACATTGACTATGCATGCAAGAAGTCAAAAGCCTTGCTGATGCAGTGCAGGAAAGCCGTGGGACCCACCTGGGGCCTTAGTCCGACTACCATGCGCTGATTCATGAGGTGATGGTCAGACCGATACTCACGTACGGATCGACCATCTGGATTACTGGCATGCAGAAACAACACAACCAGAAACTGCTTACGGGGTACAGAGGTTGGCAATGTCTCTAATAATAGGAGCCATGCCCTCGACACCCAACACAGCACTGATGTGATCACGGGCATGCCCCAATAACTTTGTGGATTAACGAAAAGGAGCAGCGAGGGAGGCCTTACGGTTGAAGACCAATGGTCACTGGTGTCTTCCGCCGCCTGGGAAACCCTCGATCCGCATCGCTAGCCACATAGACACCAACGAGAAGCCCTCAGGGCACTGCCCAGAGACGTAGCCTCCTCGAACACGATCCAATAACGCCAATTCTTAGTATTGACCAGCGGTTCACCGTGTGCTTCCCTCGAGGGATGAGTATGGAGGACCGGAGGAAGGTAACTATGACATTGTGTGTTATACTGATGGATCTAGAATTAACGACCAATCAGGAGCAGGGGTGGTGATACGCGGAGGACCACATTTGGCTCACCTGAATCACAGTGAACCCTACCACCTGGGTAAACACAGTACAGTGTTCCAAGCGGAAGTCTTTGCAGTCGCAAAGACAGCCGAAATCTTACAGGAACACGCACTGAAGGACAGCAAAATCTTGATAAACTGTGACAGTAAATCTGCTATCCATGCGATTAACAGCACGATTATCAAGAACAAGATGCCCTCAGGGTTAAAAACTCCTCAACGCACTGGGCCAATCCAATGACGTAACACTCAGCTGGATACCGGCCCATAGTGGTTTTGAGGAAACGAGTTGGCCGACCTTACGCTAAAGCTGGGTCGGCCAATGAAAACAACAGCGCCACCAGTGTCTTATTTCCTATTCCGCGTAACGTCTGTTACGCGACTTTTAGGAGGAAGACGTTTGAGGTCTGGACCAGCTCAAGGCTGACCCTCCCAGAATGTTCGGCATTATGTGGAGGGACAGATTTGCTAAGGAGCTGCGCAGCATGGGTAGAAGGGACCTGAGAGTGGTCACTCAACTTCTGACTGGCCACGCAGCCCTAAACTACCACCTCAAGAAACTGAACCCCTCTGTGAATACAACTTGTCCACTCTGCTTGAGTGAAGAAGAGACGGTGTCACATTTCCTCGGAATGTGCCCTGTCCTGGGCAGTATTAGGGCGGAGTTCTTCGGTACCTACTACTGCTCAGGGACCGACATCTTCGACAAGTTCAAGATAAACAGGATTGTTAGCTACGCTCATAGGACTGGGCGACTGGAACCTAGAAAAGCCGACAACGATCCTGCAGCAAAGTAACCTTGGGATCCTCCTGGTCTTGCGACAGGAAGATCCAGTTTAAAGGGTACCACGGGTCCTGACCCGGGTTAGGACCCGATGCAGGGACGTAGCCAGAGGGTATGCAGACTATGCATTGCATACTCTGAAAAAGTTCCTTGCATAGTCTCAAATTTTGGGAAAATAGCTAATTATAGCTAATTAGGCTTAATTTTACTGCCAGATGCATACCCTAGAAACATTTTGCATACCCTGGCCTCGAACCCTAGCTACGTTACTGACCCGATGGTACCCTGGATCACCAACACTGGGCAGGAATTCCCTTCCCGTAACCTTGTTGGCCTCACCAAGATGCCCGGCATCTTGGTCCTCCTGGGAGGCATGGGGACTCGTTCCCATCCACAGTAGCCCTAGCAACAGGGACCTTCCTGCGGGAGGTCCTGTGCTGGGGACTCTGTTTGGATCTCTCGTGGATCCATCCCCCGTTTAGTAGTAGGTCGACAATCTTGGAGTTGGAGTCTATTCAGAGGAGGTTCACCCGTCTTGCCAATGATGTTGGTCTCCTTCCCTACAGCAAGCGACTGGAAATAATGCAACTTACTACTCTT
>WFMF01000546.1:0-110815 GCA_011033025.1 Beroe forskalii | reverse complement strand
AAGCCCATAAAGATTTGAATAATTTTGCCCAATTTTTTCTTAAAACGGGCTTTTTCCGGTAAACTAGAGCCAAAAATTCAGTTATCGTTAATTTGGTACAGGTTGTAAACCCTTAATTGAATAATTGGAATTTAAAAAGTAATTTCTCTTTTAAAAAAAATTTGAAACTTAATTCTAACGGTATTATTATTTAATAGAGCCGAAAGTTTTTTTTGCAAAAAAGAGTGATATGGATAGCCAAAACAAGTGGAAATTGTTTTGGTTTCGCACAGCCACTCAGTACCTAAAATTATACGATAAAAATTGATATGAATTTTTAATCACAGCCCAGTCGTGGCGGTGCACGGTGGTAGTAGACCACTGCAATTTCCAATGTAGTAATGGAATAACAGCTCTTTAATTCATTGTTAAATCCTCTTTGACTTTGTCAAGATCCAGGCTGTACCTAAACACAAAAATGTGATAAACGTATTGGCCCCTAATAACTTTGAAAAACGTGAATCGTCAAATCAATGGCTTTTTGCAATCATTGAATCTTCAGAATGGTGCTCTACGACTGATACAGTGGCAGCTGAGGAGGCCGTGCCAGCTGGCAGTGTGCATCTTACACACCTGCGAACTTCCGCTCCGTGGACTGTGGTGCTTCCTGCAACCAGAGGCGAAAGTGGAGGCAGAGAAGGAAGCAGAGAGGCAGAAAAAAGCAGTACTAGCTGGGGTCAAAATCAAAGAAGGTAAATAACTTTTCAGCATCCTCTCAATAAATTGCATTAACTTATATTTGATTTTGAGTGGTGAAATGCGTCAATTAAAGAATTAAGTATAAATATTAAATATATATTCCAATTGGTCAATGGTCATGTGTACCTATGGGAACTTATTAGGAATGCAGGCGTTCAAAATATTATAAGCATGTGAATATACATTTATGAATGGGAATGCAATTGTTCAGGGCTGGGTATGTTCAACACCTCCATCGGACGAGTCATAGCCAAGAATCTCTGGGATACCCACCCGGTGAAGGAGTTCAGAAAGAATTCCCTGTGAAGACTTCCCTCGCCTACCCCCAGAAGTGATTATGGAGCTGTCTCAAGATCAGAAGCTCCTCTACTCACTGTGCATTGGGATCATTGATGGTAAGTATCACAGAAGCTTAATTTGCGATGAGGAATGGACATTTCACCTCAAATTTTTCACCTATGATACTTAAACTTCACCTCATGATATTTCAACCATAGAGAAAGGTTAGGGTCTGGGTTAGGGTTATGGTTACGGTTAAGGGTGGGAGATAAAATGCAGTGAGGTGAAATGTCTGAGGTTATAAGTGCAGTGCTCCCAGTTCCACCTTATACTTGCCATAATTTTGCCAACAATTGTACTTACATAATTATTATATAAGAAAAATTTTGCATATGAACTTGAAGAGCACCTCAATTAATTACTGTATGTAAATTTTAACTATTTCTCTATTTCAACATTTATCGCAGGTTACATCTCACAGTCTCTTGCGAATGCACGCATTGGGCCGTTATGCCCATTCAGATGGCTCACCTGTGCGATCAGGGTACTGCGGTACTATGCTGCGATTCCAGAACCTCACCATTACTATGCAGTTGAGACTTTGGCACGTTACATCATCCGAGCTTATTATAAGGTATGAACTTGAAGCATATAGGTATAATAGCTTAATAGTGATAGTTATATAGGTATAGAGCTCTACACAAATACAGTGGCGAATATGATGACTCTGAAACTTTGCCATTGTTGATAATGGCGATGATTGTCGACAATCATGAGGGTGTTAAGTTTGATTGATGAGATCAATGAATCATCAACATATTTTCATGAATAGGTAGGTACATTACCATTGTTTTTGTCGTCAGGTGCATGCAGGTGTGAAGCTGCAGCCGAGACTAGAGTTTGGTGCTGTACACTTGTTCAATCTACTGAAGTGCTCAAGCGAAGCCCAGCTGACCTCTCAAGAGCGGGAAGTCATAACAGACAAGTTACAAGTTAACTCCTACTATGGCCATCCTGAGTCAGTCATTCTTGCTTCCTTAGGTAAGTTATACTTATAGGTTGGAATATCACATTTGTGTAATTGCAATTGGCAACATTTTTCATTGATAATTTGGCAGATGCACTGACGATCAGCGCTGATTGGTGCTGATCAGCGCTGATCGGTGTTTAATCAGCGTTCCACGTCCGCTGTTAATCTGTTAATTCTTAACGTACAGGCCGTTGAACTGGATAGGCGATTCTCCCTTTCCTGTTCCTCGTTTCCGATTTTGACAGGCAATTCTCCCCTTACCGGCTCTTATTACAAAGAGAGAGTTCTCGCTTATATTCTCACCATTAACTCATTAAGACTTTTGTACCGGCTCTATACTCATCAAATTAAATAGGGAAAGGGAGAGCTCCTTTATTACGTATAAGCTCATAAGCGCTAATGCTCTAATAGTATGTGAGTAGATAAGGGAGAGCTCTCCCTTTGTAATACGAGCCGGTAACGGGAGAACCGCCTTTCCAAAATCGGAAACGAGGAACGAATAGAAGAATTGCGTCCAATATCAGTGATAAGGGTAGCCCGACTTTCAACCTCCAACCAATGTTCAGCTGATAGTGACAGAGATGTAAGGAGGGCGGGAGTACGTGATATCCTAAAGATACGGACCTTGAAGGAGCGTCTGTTTGGTAACTACGGGAGTTCACGGTCTACCAGAATTTTCTACAAACCTAAGCTGAACTTGAGTGCCCGCAGTTACAGGGAGCTTCCCATCTACACTGAGAACACGCGGGGTTGGTGGTTTCGAACCGGAGCAGGTAATTCAACATTTCATATCACGACATTTCATCTCAGGACACTTCATCTCCCTGTCCTGACCCTAAAACCTACATAAGCCTAAACGTAATCGGAACACTTACTCTAAATCTAACCCATACTTAAATCCTAACCATAACCCAGACCCTCACCTTTGCATAGAGTTGACAGATTGCAAGATAAAGTGTCGTGAGATGAAGTGTCGTGAGATGAAATGTCCGTTGATCCCCCTGATTTTCTGTAACTTCATTTATAAAAGCAGATTAAACCGGGTAAAACGCAGAAAACCGGACATCATAGTAATACTCATATGTATTTTCTTTCAGTTTCGGCTAAAACTAAAAGTAAAAGTGTTATAGCTGATTATGTAATATATATCGCTGAAGGACTGCAGTATCCCATACTAATTACGTATTTTAATTACCTGATAGGTACTTGAAATAACCTACCTGAAATAACTAAATAAGAATCGTGGGCAAATGTCGTTGGGAACTTTTTTTAAAATTATCGATAATTATCGCAAAAAAGCGGTAAATACCGCTTTTATTGGAAAAAGACCGTTCATAAAACGCTTACGAAGTGCTTTTGAGGTCTCAGATTTCGGAAAAAAGGCGCTAAATTTCCGGTAATTACCGCTTTTCACTGACATTGCAAACAAAAAAGCGCTTTTTCAACATTGATTATCGATAATAATCGACATTAGCGGTACGTTATCGCTTTTCGCCCTAGAATACCGGTTATAATCGCTCACTGAGCGGTTTTTACCCTACCGCTGATGAAGCGCTTATAATCGATAATTATCGCTAACGGAAGCGATTATAAGCGATAATTAATGGCATTTTTTCTTTGATTTTAGCCGAAAGAAAAAGCGCTGGGTAAGCGATTATTACCGGTAATTTGAATGTGTCGAAAATACCGGTAATCCAGCGGTATTAACGCTTATTAACGGTTTATTAACGGTGGTCAAAAATAGCGCTTTTTTCGTTAATAAAGCGATATTAGCGCTTACTATCGCTTCTGAATCGCTAATTAGCGCTATTGGCCGTTTATTATCGCTAATCCCAGTAATTAATGGTAATGAACGTTAATTATCGACAATTAACGTGTTTGACAGGACCGCATCAACTAGAGAGAGTTTCTGAGCCGCCCTTGACGAGGGAGCTCACGACTGAAGAGGTGATCCGGTTCAGAATACAGCCACTAAAGACAGAGTTCCTGAGCCACACGCAGCCTGTCGAGAGGAACATCGCCCTCATGACCAGGACTGCTAAAGAGGTGGTGGGGAGACTCGGCAAGCTGCACAGCAGATTGGCACTGGACTTTTAGGAGTGCTCACCCTTCAAGAAAGAGAAAGCGGAAGGCAAAAAGGCTGCTGCTGCTTTGGCTAAGGCTAAGAGACAGAAGCCATCATAATTGTTGACTGATATAACTATAAGGTTCCTAATACAGAAACTATGAGAAAATTTACTAATTTATTGATTCTAATCATCATTGTAATTTTCATTATGTAATTTTTATACTGTAAGTATATCAATATCATAACGTGGGTTAGTAAGTACGTATTTATTTTAGTAAGTTAGTAAGTTTCGCCATTTAATTTTATAACCTATTACAACCAACAAGGTTATTGTGATTTACTGACGATGTTTTCAATTTCCTGAGCCCTGAAGTTTTCAAGTATACGGTAAAATTCCGTATGCGCTGATCACGTCGTATCTCTGATCTCATAGCTTGATGCTGGAGCAATGTGATCGTGATGATATTATGTGGTGTTACACACAATGTGGATATGTTACATAATACATTGACCCACACACAAACACGGATACGATCCGTTAGTCCGAGAAGGACAATCGGCGGCTTAATATCGTATACATGCCATTTTCAACCATGATAATGATGTCATAGACAACCGCCTATTATTATAGAGCGATTATCTCCTTTCCGATAATTGTTATTGTTAGCAAACGCTGCGCTCACAGTTAGACAGCCGATAACTCAATCATGAGACATGGCGCGTTCCTCTTCCCAATTGACTTCCACGTTCAGCGTCTGATTGGGTGTTGTGGTGATGGTTGCCAAAATGGCGAGTAACGCAATTATCCAATATATATTGATACCCTTAATTCAATATTAAGCCAGGGAGTTGCCTATCACGTGACCATTTTTAAGCAAACTTTAAGTGCGATTTGAAAGGCTTAAACATCGGATTTGGAACTCGGGGAAAAAAGCATAATGATCAGCACAAAATTCTGCGCAGATCCTGACTGGCGCCCATAACGTTCTCAAACCCGTCACGGAGCCTAAATTAGTGTGGGGAAGCCTGAATTAGTATGGGGGAGCCCGAATTAGTATGGGGGAGCCCAGGTTAGTATGGGGAGCCCGAATTATTATGGGGCAGCCCAGGTTAGTATGGGGGAGCCCAGGTTAGTATGGGGGAGCCCAGGTTAGTATGGGGGAGCCCGAGTTAGTATAGGGGAGACCGAGTTAGTATGCGGGAGCCAAGGTTAGAATGGGGGAACCCAAGTTAGTATGGGGGAGCTCAGGTTAGTATGAGCCCGAGTAAGCGGGGGGTAGTCCCGGTTGGAAGGGAGTGCGAGTTAGTGTGGGGGAGCCCAAGCTTCGGTGAAGCCCAGGATAAGGTGGAGCCTAGGATAAGGTGGAGCCAGGTGAAGCCCAAGGTAAGGGCGAGCCTCATTTGGGTGATCCTATATTTCAGAGTTAGTCCAAAATATCAGTGAGGCCCAGGATAAGGTGGAGCCTGGTATGGTGAAGTCCGGCAATGAGGTGAGTCTGGTAAGGCTGAGCCCTTGTATCGGGGTTATGCCGAGGCATTGATGAAGCCCAGGATAAGGTGGAGCCTCGTATGGTGACGGCTGGCAATGAGGTGAGTCTGGTAGTGGTTAAAGTGACACCGAGTATAGAGGTGAGCCCCGGAAAATCAGGTGAGCCCTAGATTCAGGGGAGTGGTGTATAGGTGAGCCCGTGATTAGAGGTGATCCCGTGTGAAGGGGAAGCCTGGGTACGGGTGTCGCTGTTACAGTTATGTGTGATTTCAGGAATAGGGGGAACATTATTGCCTCCCCCTATTCCCGGGCTCCCATACTTGCCAACCCCATTGTCACTTTCCTGTATTGTACGGCTTGCTAGACAATTTTCTGACGAGTACTCTGGCTTCAAAGCTGGACATGGATCTGTTATATCGCACATGCATTTTTGACCCATCATAAATATCAATTTTTCAAATTATGCCTTGGCTTCTTAAATTTAAAACTTCAAAAACCTATTCGTCTTGATTAGCGTATTTTCGTGGTTAAGAAGTGATGAGCTTAGTTTATTATTTATTTTAATATACCTACTTTTATTTCAGATATTTCAGATTTTGTGGGATGAAGGCTGAGGCAATAGACAAGGGAAAAATGTCACTATTTAAGTACATGTACACGATGATGAATGTGACAGGGTGTGAGAGCGCCCTAACAAGGTGCTCAATGATCATTCGCCACAATCTGAGTGAAAAAAAAAAGAAAAAAAAAAGTGATAAGCAATTAATATAAAAGGGGTTTCACGCACAGTAAGTAATATGTCTATTCAGATCCCCTGACCACCAGTTATGAATAATATAGATAACGTATGTGTTATGACTGAAGACTGAGAAAACTACGACAAACGGAGATGATCCAAACTTCAAGGAATCAAATAAATAAATAAAAAATCTGGTTAAATCGTAAAGGAATTAGCACCTAAAACACGATACAGCCGTTTTACCAGTAATGTAACGCAGCGCAATAACATGTTACTGCCACAGTGACGTCATCGCGCTAAAATCTTTAAACCGCAATAACTCGCGAAATAATTAAGATAGAGAGGTGAGATTTTCTCCATTGTGTAACATGCTAGGTGAGAATTGATAAAAACATAATTATTTTCCCGTTCCTGCTAGTCAATTCTATAGTTGCCAACCCCTTTAAAGGGGTTGGCAACTACAGAAAAAGTACCATATTTTATTATCTAATTTACCTATAAATACTGTGAAATCAAAATGTGTGAAATCCCCATGTTTCTAAGCCCCTCCAATCGTGAGATATCGCACCTTTATGTTACCGCGCGATTGCGTCACAGTGGCAGTTCACCACAACCCAGCGCTATGATCACTAGGTTAATGCTGTATTTTATTAGTATTTGACAGCATTGAGATGCATAATAGTGCATATTAGACGAGGCGTAGCCGAGTTTCATATGAACAATATGCATTGTAATGATGGCCAATACTAATATTAGCTTATTAGTAGGTCAGCAGAAAGATAGTAATGTATAAGCATGTATAATATGCATGTGAAAAGTGAGGGAACCTACTATAATTTAGTATAAACTATTGCTCCACCATAACAGAGCGTCGAGTTAGTTTGAGGGAGCCCGAGTTGGTATGGAGGAGCCCGAGTTTGTGGGTGAGCCCGAGTTGGTTGAGGTGCACAAATAGTATAGGGGAGCCTAGCTTTGCATGGGGGAGCCCTGGAAGTTAGTAAGGGGGAGCCCAAATTAGTGTGGGGAAGCCTGAATTAGTATGGGGGAGCCCGAATTAGTATGGGGAGCCCAGGTTAGTATGGGGGAGCCCAGGTTAGTAAGGGGGAGCCCGAGTTAGTATAGGGGAGACCGAGTTAGTATGCGGGAGCCAAGGTTAGAATGGGGGAACCCAAGTTAGTATGGGGAGCTCAGGTTAGTATGGGGAGCCTGGTGCAAGTATGGGGTAGTCCCGGTTGGAAGGGAGTGCGAGTTAGTGTGGGGAGCCCAAGCTTCGGTGAA
This sequence comes from Beroe forskalii, assembly GCA_011033025.1. NCBI lineage: Eukaryota > Metazoa > Ctenophora > Nuda > Beroida > Beroidae > Beroe > Beroe forskalii. The sequence goes on along the minus strand of WFMF01000546.1, from coordinate 103,194 downwards.
GCCCAGGATAAGGTGGAGCCTAGGATAAAGGTGGAGCCAGGTGAAGCCCAAGGTAAGGGCGAGCCTCATTTGGGTGATCCTATATTTCAGAGTTAGTCCAAAATATCAGTGAGGCCCAGGATAAGGTGGAGCCTGGTATGGTGAAGTCCGGCAATGAGGTGAGTCTGGTAAGGCTGAGCCCTTGTATCGGGGTTATGCCGAGGCATTGATGAAGCCCAGGATTAGGTGGAGCCTCGTATGGTGACGGCTGGCAATGAGGTGAGTCTGGTTAAAGTGACACCGAGTATAGAGGTGAGCCCCGGAAAATCAGGTGAGCCCTAGATTCAGGGGAGTGGTGTATAGGTGAGCCCGTGATCAGAGGTGATCCCATGTGAAGGGGAAGCCTGGGTACGGGTGTCGCTGTTATGTGTGATTTCAGGAATAGGGGGAACATTATTGCCTCCCCCTATTCCCGGGCTCCCATACTTGCCAACCCCATTGTCACTTTCCTGTATTGTACGGCTTGCTAGACAATTTTCTGACGAGTACTCTGGCTTCAAAGCTGGACATGGATCTGTTATATCGCACATGCATTTTTGACCCATCATAAATATCAATTTTTCAAATTATGCCTTGGCTTCTTAAATTTAAAACTTCAAAAACCTATTCGTCTTGATTAGCGTATTTTCGTGGTTAAGAAGTGATGAGCTTAGTTTATTATTTATTTTAATATACCTACTTTTATTTCAGATATTTCAGATTTTGTGGGATGAAGGCTGAGGCAATAGACAAGGGAAAAATGTCACTATTTAAGTACATGTACACGATGATGAATGTGACAGGGTGTGAGAGCGCCCTAACAAGGTGCTCAATGATCATTCGCCACAATCTGAGTGAAAAAAAAAAGAAAAAAAAAGTGATAAGCAATTAATATAAAAGGGGTTTCACGCACAGTAAGTAATATGTCTATTCAGATCCCCTGACCACCAGTTATGAATAATATAACTGGTGGTTTTTTAGATAACGTATGTGTTATGACTGAAGACTGAGAAAACTACGACAAACGGAGATGATCCAAACTTCAAGGAATCAAATAAATAAATAAAAAGTCTGGTTAAATCGTAAAGGAATTAGCACCTAAAACACGATACAGCCGTTTTACCAGTAATGTAACGCAGCGCAATAACATGTTACTGCCACAGTGACGTCATCGCGCTAAAATCTTAAAACCGCAATAACTCGCGAAATAATTAAGATAGAGAGGTGAGATTTTCTCCATTGTGTAACATGCTAGGTGAGAATTGATAAAAACATAATTATTTTCACGTTCCTGCTAGTCAATTCTATAGTTGCCAACCCCTTTAATAATAATAACCCTGGCCCTAGTCCACTGCTTCTACAGCTTCCGGCTGGCGCATGTTTATGACTAAAGTTAGCCAGACTAGGGCCATGACTAGGTCAGTAGGGTGAGACACTGTACCAACTACTGACCTGTTTGCAGAGCAACTTCATCCATCACCATCTGCCATCCAACACCACTTTGCCAGGGGGCACCGTCTTTCATCTAACACAACTTAGCCAGGGGGCAGGAAAAGGGGAGAGGTGCTCGTTGCCCATAACGTCCACATCCCCACACCGCTTCACTCAAGCGCTTGAGTTATGGGAACGGTGTTATTCCTGCATACATCTTTGGATCCAAATAATAATACATCCATCATCAAAACTATGTACACTTTACAACTTTGAGTTGTCCCCATGCCAGGTGTCACGATATCTCAATGGAGCTATGTAAAATATGAAGTACCGATGGGTGTGTCCCGGCCAAAGCATAAGATCACACCCGACGCTTGTGCACGTATGCACAAGCGCCCATAGACTCCAGAGATATGGACTTGTAAAAGTCACACTAACTGCCGAAAAATCACTCTTGCTATTTAAATATTGCAACGCGCGTTACAAACATGTAGCGGTTTTGTGACACTGCTATCTCTCGTTTTACGAGGAAATTGTTAGGGAAACTGTGCGGCGTGCACCACAGGAAACTTCTGGAGCAATACATCCTACTGCAATATGCCTACCAAGATGCGATTCAGATAAAGGCATATAGCTAAGCAGAAAACTCAGGGTCGTTCTAAGGTAGGTTACTCGCTTGTGTGCCACTGGCCAGGGAAATAGCTGCGAATTTGTAACTATGAACGTAGAAACATGGCTCTAAAAGTTTCTATCTCTTGTCAGCTTGCTTCACGGGCATTTTATTCCATTCTGCTTTTGTAAGGAAGTCAGGCAATGTTTATGTGAGTAAGTATGTAATTATGTATGTACATTGTACTAGGCAGTAGGTAGTCAGGTAGACTCTTTAATAGATATTGTAATGTAACTATTAAGTAGCCACATCCAACTACCTTTTAAAACTTTGAAACATCGTCTGCTGTTAAACATTTCCACAGAAAAATACTGCCTGTGTACGTGGAGCTATATCTAAGTATTCTTTAGGTACATAAAAGACATGCTCCAATCTACCCGTCTCTGAGTCCCTCCATTTAGGTACAGCAACAGCTGCTAAATTGATCCATTAGGATATGTCTACCATTATTGTAATACAGGAACATTAGGTAGGTACCTATACCTATAGACTTGCAGCTTTATAGACTGCTACACTTACAATAGAGTTGCTCACGGGGGACCGTAGGTACTGCGTGTGCAGTAGGAACCAGTGTAGTCTTACAGTGTCCAAATAGTCAAATACCTACAGCAAAAATGTGTTTAGTGTATGTTTATAGATGTACAGTTCATGTGGATAGATGTGCCTACAGTTTATGTGTGTAGATGTACATTGTACGTAGGTACAGTTTATGTGTATAGATGTACATTGTACAGTTTATGTGTATATGTATTGTGTAAAGATGTACAGTGTTTGTGTATAGATGTACCTACATTGTATAAATGTGTGCAGTGTTTAGGTACCTACCAGAGGGCTGAGCGATTTAATGGACTTTAATAATATTTAATAGTATCTAGAAGTATAATGGACTAATGCAGCAACAGTACCTAATGCTCTGATGTAGACTGTAGTAGGTACTGTGTATTGTTTGTGAATTGTACATGAATGTGTGTAAATACTTGTATACAGTGAACACACTATAGTCATGATAATGGTGAGATATAATTACGGAATAGAAGGAAAAACCACCACATTACTAGGTACAGGTTTTGTGTATAAACTGTTAGGTAACTGAATATTTCAGAAGGCATTTCCAATGTTTCCATCGCTTGATACTTGGGTTGTACAATGTACCTATGTTAAAGGCCAGCTAATAACTACCTACCTAAATAATCATATTATCGATGCCATAATTCAATAAAATAATTCTTCTTATATTTCAAAACATGGGCATTTTATTTTAATTGTATCGCTACAATAAAAATCAAGTCTCGAGATCTTCTGAAGAATAGTATTGCAACAATGAACCAAGTTAGATGCATACGATCAGAGAATCTTTTATTCATAGCCCGGGTACATATTATATCTTTTATTCATACGAGAGTGTTCCTTGTTCATAACATAGTGTCCAATGTCCATATAGGTTGCAAAGCTCCTATTAAAGTATCCAACAAACTTAATACTTAAAATCTTTTAATACAGGAGAGATCTGAACTGCACTAGCATGTAGCAAGAGATTGGTATAAACACGCACAAAACTGATGCTACCATAGCAACCAAGCTCTTCTTGTTGTTAAGTTGAAGCAAAACAAAACACTGCATAATATAAAGTGTAATGGTGGGTAGTACTGTAGTAGTAGCTTAGTAAGTTAGTAGGAACCTTGTTGTGGCCGTATGAGCTCATAGGTACCTACTCATGGATACTCTCAGTAGTTGAGATGGTAGTAGATATTATGATAGGTTAGGTATATGCATAATAAGACAGGGCCGTAATTCCCGGGGGGGCTTGGGGGGCTGAAGCCCCCCCAATATTTTTGAACTGACTCAAAAAAATTCTAACTCCCTATTAAAATTTCCAACTTAACTGATCTTTACAGTTTACTCATTAAATAGGGAATGATATTGATGCGTCATTCGCAATTGTGAAGGTTTCAACATCATTTCAACACTTCAGGTAGGCTAGTTTGTAGGTTCATCATGGTATTTTTGTTAGATCCCTCCAAGGGGTTCTGAGGGTAAGTGCCGAGCGGAAACACTAAGTAAAACAAGTGGTATAGTAATGTTCTGACCAAGTGAAAGGGCCCCGATCCTACTGGGATCGGGATATATAAAGGTATAAAACAATGACGTCATAAAACTCATAAAACCGCGTTGTAATAACAGGGAGGCCTTATTAGGGTACACGTCAGTGCTAAGAGGATAAAGTAGGAAACCATTAGCCGTCTGGGCGCGCACCTTGTGGCGGCCAGACGCTGCTAAGATAACAAAAACAACGTAACAGGCAATTAGGCCCCGAGGGGAACGAGAGGAACTATGAAACATAATCCGGAGAAAACGAGGGGATAATCTCATATTAGGCCCCTAGGGGAAATGCCAAAAGGTACGTGGTGCTTGATAATATCTAAACTAGGGCAACTTATTATCTGATAAATAATAACTGAGATAAACGATGTTACTACATTTTCATCTACAAACCACAGTACAGAAGTGCTGTAATCAATCCATGTCTCCATAGTAAGTAGGCAAAAATAATAATAATAAAGAAAGGAATAACTAAATATCGTGCTCAAATCATGCTCATAACATGTTCATAGATTTATGCAAGTGACATACTGGAATGAATAAAAAAGATTCAATGATGTTCATAATAATTTTAAACGCCTAAAAACCAGCAAGTGCTCTGGGCTAAGAATGGGTCATCAGTTGGGCAAGGGTGATTATGAGGCAAAATATGTTCTGCACACGGTTTTTAACATGGAAACTTGCTCAAGACTTGTCAAAGTACCATTGTATACGACTCATAATTTTCACGATTCTTACCCATTTCTGTAGCCTAAAATTCATTCTCAGACATTGAAAAACCAAAAAAATTTCCGGGGGGCTCCGCCCCCCTAACCCCCGGCCAGGGGACTGCCCCTGGACCCCGCTGGGGGCTGCGCCCCCATACCACTGCAGCCGGGGGGCTCCGCCCCCTAGCCCCCCGCCAGGGGGCTCCGCCCCTGGACCCCATTCCCTGGACTCGCTTCGCTCGCCCAGCCCCCCCAACTCAAAATTGAGAATTACGGCCCTGTAATAAGATAATACCTAAGACCCTACCTACATTCTACAATGACTATTAGAGTATTAGTGACTACCAAAGTACTGAGTATTTAATTGATTTGTAGGTAAATGATTAAATATGCCATGGGAATTGGGATTAAGGGATTTGGGAACTGGGCGTGTAGGCGTGTACCTACCAAAATAGCTGTGCAGTGTGCACAGTGTACACTGCACACAGTGTAGTTATGTCTATTGAACTATTGAAGTATTGAGTGTACCTGCCAAGATACCTGTGCAGGTACATTCTACACAGTGTTATAGTGAAGGGTTTAGTAACGAGTAAAAAGTACTAAACGTCATATTACACACGAGGGCCGAAGGCCCGAGTATGTAATGAAGGGTTTAGTAACGAGTAAAAAGTGCAAAACGTGATATTATGCACCTTCCAGGCATGTTTTTGCTATGTATTCAAAAACCTGTATAGGCACCAGAGTACCGTGCGCAATAAATTATTACGCACTGAAGTGCCAAAATCAGGATTTATTACGCACTGTAGGTCATAATAATTTATTATGGTGTGCGTAATAATTTATTTCGCACAGTCAACCCAGTTGTACCTTCATATCATAAATTAAAACATTTCCTTGTGTTTGAAATTATCCCCTTTTTAACGAGTAATTACGGTGCATAATGTACCTGTCTGTTTAGTGTACCTACCAAGATACCAGTGTAGGTACATTGTACACAGTGTTATAGTGTACCTGTCTGTTTAGTGTACCTACCAAGATACCAGTGTACCTAGTATATGAAATAGAATAAATTTCATGGCACTAAAGTAGGTTGTTGTTGTTGTTGAAAACCCACGGTGGGGTACCCGTTAGGGTTTTAAACGAAATATAATCATTCCTACTTCCTAACAATAGATGTGTACAGCATACAGTCACTGTAGAGTCGTTCTAATAGCCCAACACAGGTCGAAGGCCTCTAGTATTTCAGCCTATCCGAGCATTAGTGAATGCGTCATACTTTGCTCTACCTACAGTTATAAGCTTATAAGGAGAATGGGAAGAGCTGATAACCTACCAGTTACCACGTATCGATATTATGACGACTCGAATACAACCAGCAACAAGCGAATTTGAAATGAGAAGAAGAGTTTGCCAATCTCTGCACTCTACAGACTTACAGCTCAAGTTAGTATGGATGTACTAATGTATCATCAGTGTATTACTTACCTCAACAGACCTCTTCAATTTACCGGTGTACCTTGAGTTAAAGACACTTCGTGCTATGATATTGAGTTGAGAGCTACCAGTAGTAGATACTACTGAAGAACGCTGATTAATCATGAAACGTGCATATCATAGACAGTGTACAAGTGTAAAGGAGGGGATGTCTACTCAGTCTACACACTCACTAGTGGTGTAGTGGTGAAGGTGTGTACTCTTAGCAGGCAGCATCACACATTACTACTTTACTACAGTAGTACAGTAGTACAGTAGGTACGGTAGATACTAGTTACCTACTACAGCAGTATTGAAATTCTGTAGTGGAGTAGACACCCTTTCTGTGGCTAAGCCTGCTAGTTCGCTGCTTACGTCAGATTTGTAAACTCGAAAAAAGTGAAAAATTCAATAAAAACCTCGGTCTGCGGCCTCGGTCTTTATTTTCAATAATACGCTTTCGACCTCCAAAGCTCAAATATTGAAATTTTTCTGTTGCAACACCTTTCATTATCGGTAATTTAACATCAAGCATTAATTCTGGTACGTTTGTCTTACATCTCCTCATTTTATCATGGGGTCCTCGGTCCTGTTCCAAACGTGGTATCCACGTACCTGCTAAGCACGTATCATATTTCAAATGGCGTATCAGTTTTCAGATATTGGAGTTTCAGATTACCATGATACTGTCGGTGAAGTGTTGGTTGCATCTCATCGTATTACACTCAGTGATAATTAAGGGGCTAGCTGGCCCTCCTGGTGCTTATTTGTGGGATTTATTATTCCGAAGATGTTAAAATCCTCAAAATAACGAAACTTCTCCGCGTTTTATCTCCTTCCACTTTTCCAGAATGGGGTGCTACCAGTGGCTACAGGGGCACATTAAATAATTCTGATGATACGTCATATTTACAGTATGTAAGTATGTTGGAGCAATGACTTTCAATAAGCATACTTGTACACTTCACAGATGGGAACTTATAAACCAATTCTTTCAGAAGTGAGAACACTTGACACTTGGTGTTATGGTGAAACTAACTATAGCCGATGTAAACAAAGCAAACTCACTCAGCTAATGAAAAATCTGTTAAAATCTTCATTTAAGCAGACACAACTTGATACATATATATTAAAATATCATTCTCACAATATTTCTAATATCATTTTTACAATTTAACATTCCCTTTTTAGGATTATTTAACACATATTTTGAGTGGAAAATGGCGGACTATAACATCACAGGTAATTCATTTCAACAGGTCAAAGTATTGGGCTGGAGTCTACTGCCTATTATTTCATATTTCGTGATGTACAAGGATTGTGGAGAAAATCTTTCCCTACTAAGCACACAGTCTCATTAGGTTCTTTAAAGGACCCGGAAAAACAAGGAGTCAATTTTGTCATTCCGGACATAGCCCTACAAACTGCAACAGTAGACTGAGGAGATGATAAGATACGGGTTTAGCGATTGTGGAGTAAGATATTCTGTAAAAGGGGAATGGGGAAAGTATTGTTATCCATAATCGACAAAAAACAAATCAAGTTGGTGGAGACAGAATTATTTTATGTGGGTCGGCTTCCTATTGAAAACCGGTACCTACGGCGCCAGCTGGTGATGATAATTACATGGTTTTAGAAAGATTTGGATCGAAATCATTTCTCGCGTCAGTTTATCATGTAAACTTCTACCCTTGAGCGGAACATATACGCGCCCCTAAAAATTTCATAGGATTTGGATGTCTTATATTTTGACCTGTTGCAGGCATGGATCCAGCCCAGAATTTTTGGGGGCGTGCAAATTTGAGCTCACTCGGCGCCGCTTCGCGGCGCCTCATTCGCAGTAAGTGCGTTTTTCGAAAATAAAGATAATTCAAGTATGTATTAGCACTAGCAGGGGCCTGGGGGCGGTAGCCCCCAGAAGCCAGAGGTCTGGAATGTTAAGAAATGTCATCTAAATAGGGTTTTTGCATTGTTTTCATCTCAAGAGCTTCATCGTTGTAGTCGTACTCAATTTCACTAAATATATTCACAATCAAAAGAAAGAAAGAACAGCAGGGGTTTGGGGGCGGCAGCCCCCAGAAGCCAGAGGTCTGGAATTTAAAGAAATGTCAAATCAATAAAGTTTTTGCAATGTTTCATCTCAACAGCTTCATCGTTGTAGTCGTACTCAATTTCATTAAATATATTCACAATCAAAAGAAAGAAAGAACAGCAGGGGTCTGGGGGGTGGCAGCCCCCAGAAGCCAGAGGTCTGGAATTTAAAGAAATGTCAAATCAATAAAGTTTTTGCTTTGTTTTCATCTCAACAGCTTCATCGTTGTAGTCGTAATCAATTTCACTAAATATATTCACAATCAAGGAGAAAGAAAGAACAGCAGGGGTCTGAGGGCGGCAGCCCCCAGAAGCCAGAGGTCTGAAATTTAAAGAAATGTCAAATCAATAAAGTTTTTGCTTTGTTTTCATCTCAACAGCTTCATCGTTGTAGTCATACTCAATTTCGCTAAATATATTCACAATCAAAAGAAAGAAAGAACAGCAGGGGTCTGGGGGCGGCAGCCCCCAGAAGCCAGAGGTCTTGAATTTAAAGAAATGTCACGGGTCACCTCAATAGAGTTTTTGCATTGTTTTCATGTCAATTTTCAACAGCTCCGTCGTTTTTGTCGTACATTATTTCACTAAATATATTACCAATCACCAGGAATAAAGAACAGCAGGGGTCTGGGGTGCAGGCAGCCCCCAGGAGCCATATGTCTGGAGTAAGACATGTCTGTTGTCACCTCAATAGCTCAATAGGGTTTTGCATTGTTTTCATTTCAACAGCTCTATCGATTATGTCGTACTCAATTTCAATAAATTTAATATTGCAAATCAAATGAACAACAGGGTCTGAGCCCTGAAGGCGGCAGCCCCAGAAAGCCAGAGTTTGGGAAGAAACAGTTTTGGAAGAAACAAGTGAAGAAGTGACAACAATAGCGTATTTCCATTCAATTGATACTTTTATGTTGTTTCCAAACCAATAATTCAGTTCATGTAAAGCTTGTCCTTGAAGACAATTACTTCAGCATCTGATGTTCTCATTGGTATCCATCATTGAAGCATCCTTCAGGCCCACAGCCACACTGAATGGAAGGCCATCGATTTCTGACCAATGCTATTCTAGATACTTGACAGTTGACAAATAAGACTTTTCATGGATCGGAATTTATAACCTTATGTTTAAAAAGCTATTAATTTTCATAAATTCTTCAGTCCTTTTTCGGAATTCATTTTAAATTCTAATGATGCTTTAGTTTGAAATCTTTGAATTGCACGCCCAGAGCACGCCCCCAAATTTTCGTTTGGGGGCGTGCGCACGCCCCCAGCACGCCCCCGTGGATCCATGCCTGACCTGTTGCGTAATATACTCAAAATATAAATTTTCAACATATCCGTTCATTGAGCTTTTACATAATACACTAGAACATGTACACAACAACACAAACATGGTAAGATGGTAAGCAAAACCTAATTCGGATTTAGGATTAGGAAACAGTTCTGATCACATTGAGCAAACTTTCGTACTGTAACTTAGACTTTTTAATTTATTTTCTTCAGTTGGCTAATTGACAACAAGAAGTGTCCACTACCTTGATAGCTAGAAACAGAATAATTGAATATTCATTAATTTTTCGCTATTCAATATCAACGCAAGGCTGAAAAGTTGATGCATTGAAATATCATTAATTTTAATAATTACTGTTGAATAATGAATATTGTTGATAGTTAGACGCCAGCACCTAAATCGAATCACACTATCAATAACTGATGCTTATTGCTCCATTGAACACTGCTCAACAGTTTCAAATTTTTGCTTGCCTTTTCTTCAAATTTAATCTGAATTAACTTATATTATAGCTTTATAGAATAAAGGAATTATTTTTTACGTTTGCACATCGAGCTTATGCAACACTGCGACAGTTATAACGTATTATACCCCTCCCAAGCTTGTTTTGGCGACCGTTTAAGTTTGGTTATACGGTCTCCATTGAATTACAGTGCAAAAAAGCTGAAAATGAAATTTAATTTTATAAAGGAGCACTCAAAAATCTACTTAAGCGTTGAATCCGGACGAGGGTCGTCAGACCCGAGTAGGAAGAAATACTGTTGTTTGGTCATAGAATAGTCGGTCCTAGCTGTTTCCGGTCGGGGTATAATCCGGTTCCATGATCTCAGCTGTGACCGTATACCTTCGATAATGAACTCGGCACGCCTCGTCCATTATCCACCTTACACAGTCTCGGCTGTCGCCTCAACCATGTAAGTTGCGGTATACGGTCACCACTTCGACATGTAACCGCTTAATAATCTGAGATCCATCATCAATGAACCAGAGATTATAATCTGAAGCAGTGGCCAAAATCATCATAATTTAATACACTGATAAGTTCAAGATCTTAATCCCTCCGTGATACTTTCATTGCAAAAACCCAAGATTTTAGGAAGCTGATGTCCTCTGACCTCCGCTGCAGGGTGCAAGACGCTAAATCTTTAATCACAAAGTATCACTGCACCCAATCATTCAGTCAGCTTCATTTATACCAAGATAGTTCAAGACTTTCTTATCGAATACATCATATTAAAAACGCAAGATCACAATCTGCTGATTACTTGATTAGTAGAGACCATAATAAATTGGGCACCGTGAACGGTGTCCTAACCTCAAGGTTACATAACATTTAATCAAGTTAGATGATGATTGAGGCAGCTGCATTGAAACCCGGAACGCATGATCTCCACAATAAATCTCAGGAACATTTTATTTCATTTATGATATATTTAATAAGCTGCTCTAAGTTCTCCAAAAGGGATAATCATTCAGTTCAGAATCTTATATATTAGATGACTCCTAAAAATCTCTCAGAACCTATTTATAACGGCATACCTATTATACACAAGTGTTTACATCAATATGATAAATCTTTTTTAGAAAATAAAATACATTTTACTTTTTACAAGATTCGTAAATTATAAATAACGACTTTAATTAACTCTCCTACTGTAGATGATTTTTCAAAATACAATCACGATAATATTTTCAGCAAATGTAGGTATACTTTGGATGTCAATTATACTTTAGATGTTGCTAATCGTTTTACGTTCGACCGAACATGCGCTTTGAAACATAAAATCTAAATAGTTTTAAGTTTCTGAATGAATTTTTGAGCATTTCGTGGCATTGACATATAACACTTATACAACAACATTAGAAACATATATACATGGACCACGTCTTATGATGGCACTTGAGTGTGTTTCAATAAAAGGTTTGAAAGAATAAAAGAAAATAAATTAAACCGGGCACAGGTCATACTGTGCGCTAGGTTGTGGAATACCATCGCGTAGGTACCACTAAAAAGGTACCATTTCTTGAAATCAAGCCGTATTCCACAACCGAGGTTATGTAATATGCATGTACATAGAACAATTACCTTAGTACACTTTAGAACGGCGTCACTTAATTAGTGCGGTTTGGAAAAAACCGCACTAATTAAGTGTATAGTATTTAAGTGCGCATAAAATTAAGTGTATGCTAATTAAGTGAACAATTTTGTGAATTTTGCGTTTTTCGATTTTGTTTTTTTCGGACATGAATTAATGATAAGTTTATAGTGGCCAAAAATATTAGTACAATTACAAAATGAGCTGTATATCGTGACCGTACTAGCTAAAACTTAAATAGTTTAAAGATAGAAATTGTAATGGATACAATTACTGTAGAAAATTTGATTTATTTTCATAATTGCAAAATTTTCGATCGTTGGTCCTCTATGAAAGTATGAATATGATTTCCTGCAATCTAGAGGAAAATAAAAACCGCACTAATAAAGTGCTCCGATCTTAAAGTGCGCGCAAATTACGTGATGCCGTTCTTAAGTGTACTAAGGTATGTGTATCTCTCTGATTTTAATAAACATCGTAATTATTATAGTGGTTTATAAAGTCTGAAGTTGGTGGGGACTCTTTGTCACTTAGAGCTGGTTCACATGATACGTAATCTGCTTGAGGGGGAGGGAGTGCGTTTTCAAATGATTACGCTACATGTTACTATAACAAATACAACTATTATTAGCAACTGTAAGCTTGACTAAGGGGGGAGGGAGGGGGTAAAAGTGCTGAAAAATTGATTACGCAATTACATGTGAGCGATCCCTTGGGACAATATCAAACACCTAACGTTGTGCGCGTACACTTCATGTATCGTGTTCTGATTGTACAGACCATACAATATTACACGTGATGACGTGGCATTGTCACGAATAACAACACCATTAATACGCGTACATTCTAACAACATAACGATTTCTGGATTCAATCGAGCACGAATCAATTCGTGACCTACACTCGTTCACGAACTCCGTGCTTCCTTCGGTGTTCACTCGCACGCTATCTTCCCATCGAAGGATGAGAGAGCTATGGCGAAGGCTTGGAGCGCACAGAGCGGGTACTTGAAATCCATGGTGAAGACCTCTTCGGACACCCGGCCGAACTGCATGACGATGTAGTCCGGGTCGTTGTCGTGAATTATCTGGAAATTCTTTACTGACGCCTGAAACGAGCGATGGATTACGTGTACGGTCAGCATATGCCACATCTGAAAAATGAGCAATAATCCCCGGACTAGATGGACAGATGGTTGATTGATTATGCTTTCAATCACCCAATCAGGCAATAATTTATGTTTATGAGTGATTAAATAACTTAGATCTATGGATCATCATATTTTTCATCATATCAGTAACTCAGTAAGCTGTAGTTGCTCTATATGAAACATTTCGTCACCTTTTACCCCCTTCTATCAATCATTTCGTTATATTCAAGTTATATTGCAGACGGCGCGCTGGAACTACATTTGCAGTAGGTACATTACTGTATTGGGCCATTCGATAGCATCAATTAGTCACGTATAAAAGCATTGTAATGATAGAAAGATAGAATGCTGCAGAAGCAGAAGCTCCTACGAGGTCCATGAGTCACACGAACACACCCAATTCCCAGACAGCTCCTACGAGGTCCATGACTCACACGAACACACCCAATTCCCAGACAGCTCCTACGAGGTCCATGAGTCACACGAACAGATTCATTTCTCAGACAGCTCTTATTACGAGGTCCATGAGTCACACGAACACACCCAATTCCCAGACAGCTCCTACGAGGTCCATTTCTTACACGAACAGATTCATTTCTCAGACAGCTCTTATTACGAGGTCCATGACTCACACGAACACACCCAATTCCCGGACAGTTCCTACGAGGTCCATGACTCACACGAACACACCCATTTCTTAGACAGCTCCTACGAGGTCCATGAGTCACACGAACACACCCAATTACCAGACAGCTCCTACGAAGTCCATGACTCACACGAACACACCCAATTCCCAGACAGCTCCTACGAGATCTATGAGTCATACGAACACACCCAATTCCCAGACACGCAGCTTCTGCTGGAGCCGATTGTAAAACTACACTGTACTCCACGGCTGATGCATGACATTGTATTCTATATTATATTCTGTTACATGATGGATATATGATGGTTAATGTAGAATTAATGCATGATAAGACGCAACACACATCGCTACTTTACACGGACGCGTCACAAACACGTTATCTCTACTTGCTATCAGGCAGAAGTTAAGTGGAGATGTAAAGATTGATTAAAGAATCATTGAGTGACGTAACATACTTTCAATGTTCGGACTGCATGGATATATTGCTTTTACTTGTTTCCATGGTTACAAAGACTTGAATAAACAAACCTACAGTGCATTACAATTCTATCAAAACACAAAGTCCAGTACGATCTCTCGATTCTTAACTTTTCTAATAATTTTCAGGAAAAAATATTTGGTAAAGCGTGTTGAATATATTCACATAATATTCACTTGTCGTTACCCCATCAAATTAATAGACAAAATTGTAGGCGGACATGATTATGGGTGCTTGGAGGAAATGTCAACTTTGAAAGATTTTGAGCTCAATCAAAAACAATCGAGCTGTAACGAAATGAATGTTCACATAATTTGGTTAGACATAATCGTATAATTTTGGGCTTCCGGTGCCTAAGTTATGTCCGGCTAACTAGGTCATGTCCGATGAGGCACCTTGAATGCGCACTCTGAATAAAAGAAATGCATACTGCATAGCAATTCAATCGTTGAGCCAAGACAATATTAGGTCGTATGAAAGCATACCAATTACCCCCTACTGACCCCCTGCTGACCCTCTGCTGATCCCCTACTGAACTTTCATACGACCCAATATTATGGTAGTTACAATTTGTTTCTTTATCTGACAAGTGAAAATTATATTTTTCAGAGATTTATTATATTTGTCAGAAATTTATGTAATTATAGAAATTTATCTAGGTTCGAAACACAATAGTTTCGAACCATAATAGGTACTATAATAGTAGGCTCGAAACATAAAAGAATGGTGTAGGACAAATCTACAACATCAACCGCATATTATTAATTCGACTTTTATAATTTATGCGTCTTAATATAGGGCCAATATATAATATCGTTGTGGCAAAAGTTGATTCAAAGAAAAAGGTGGTGTGCATGTATAATGTATATAACAATATTATCTCTTGAGTACTATAGATTACAGGTAAATAATCTTACATGTGTGACCACCTAAAAATTATTCTCAAATTCGTCTTCTGTAACATTATGGGATAACTTACATCACAATTTTGGCAGTCACCTCAGCACATCTGGAATAAAATGATATGAAAACATCATAGTACAATCTCATTTCCATAGATCAAGTGACTATAGTAATACCTGTGTGACGCGGCCGTGGAAGTTGAGAACGTAGCTCTGTGTTTCGTCGTTCCACACTGGTGTCTTGTTGTGGAGCTCCAATAGGTTAGCCACCTCACCGCGCTTATATCGCTCCAATATGGAATGCTGAAATGATAGACTCGTCTTAGATACAGTTTAGATACTAAGATAGTAACATACTCAGATAGTGAGACTTATATTACCGGTCTAACTCTCTGAATAGAATGCTGAAAGACAATCAGATAAATAGGATATACCTACTCCAAACCAGTTCTGAAACGGTGCACTCTGCAATCTTTTTGGATGTTTGCATAATACATAAAAGCAGAAATAATTGATATTAATAAGGCGTCACTTATCAATATTTTCATCGCTGTAAACCCCCAGATTCTGTAAACCCCCAGATTTTGTAAACTCCCAGATTCTGTAAACTCCCAGATTCTGTAAACTCCCAGATTCTGTAAACTCCCAGATTCTGTAAACCCCCAGATTCTGTAAACCCCCAGATTCTGTAAACTCCCAGATTCTGTAAACCCCAGATTCTGTAAACCCCAGATTCTGTAAACTCCCAGATTCTGTAAACCCCCAGATTCTGTAAACTCCCAGATTCTGTAAACCCCCAGATTCTGTAAACTCCCAGATTCTGTAAACCCCAGATTCTGTAAACCCCAGATTCTGTAAACTCCCAGATTCTGTAAACCCCCAGATTCTGTAAACCCCCAGATTCTGTAAACCCCAGATTCTGTAAACTCCCAGATTCTGTAAACTCCCAGATTCTGTAAACTCCCAGATTCTGTAAACCCCAGATTCTGTAAACTCCCAGATTCTGTAAACCCCAGATTCTGTAAACTCCCAGATTCTGTAAACTCCCAGATTCTGTAAACCCCCAGATTCTGTAAACCCCCAGATTCTGTAAACTCCCAGATTCTGTAAACTCCCAGATTCTGTAAACTCCCAGATTCTGTAAACCCCCAGATTCTGTAAACCCCCAGATTCTGTAAACTCCCAGATTCTGTAAACCCCCAGATTCTGTAAACTCCCAGATTCTGTAAACCCCCAGATTCTGTAAACTCCCAGATTCTGTAAACCCCCAGATTCTGTAAACTCCCAGATTCTGTAAACTCCCAGATTCTGTAAACTCCCAGATTCTGTAAACCCCCCAGATTCTGTAAACTCCCAGATTCTGTAAACCCCAGATTCTGTAAACTCCCAGATTCTGTAAACTCCCAGATTCTGTAAACTCCCAGATTCTGTAAACCCCCAGATTCTGTAAACCCCCAGATTCTGTAAACTCCCAGATTCTGTAAACCCCCAGATTCTGTAAACCCCCAGATTCTGTAAACTCCCAGATTCTGTAAACTCCCAGATTCTGTAAACTCCCAGATTCTGTAAACCCCCAGATTCTGTAAACTCCCAGATTCTGTAAACTCCCAGATTCTGTAAACTCCCAGATTCTGTAAACTCCCAGATTCTGTAAACTCCCAGATTCTGTAAACCCCCAGATTCTGTAAACTCCCAGATTCTGTAAACCCCCAGATTCTGTAAACTCCCAGATTCTGTAAACTCCCAGATTCTGTAAACCCCCAGATTCTCCCATCCCTGTACCCAACTCACGCACTACAGCAGCATTATAGTGCATTACAAGGAGTAATAATGAAGGTACTGTGCAGTAGACAGTAGTGTAAGTAACACCACACAATACGGTGTTGTTTAGTGGAATGTATTAAGTGGCTCACGTAGTACACGGATTATAGGTTAGTCAGTATAGGAGCACAGACCGCGAGCCGGACATTCTAATTCATTACTTTATTAGTTTGTTCTGCTGGTAAGATAGCATGGAATCAAAGCACTAACTTTTTCCACGAAATGATAATAACAATAGATTGGAATTTGGAAGCAGACAACAATCCAAAAGTTCTCTCTGAATGATCTATGAAGATAGAATCTTAGACTCTAAGTCTTAGGATGTGTCTATCTTCATAGATCATTCAGAGAGAACTTTCGCACATACACACTGTGTATGTGTGACTTCGTACAGTTATGTCCGTGTCCTACGAATACAAAGCTTATTAATAGCTCCAGTACAAATAACTTCCCCAAAATTTGAAGGAATTTCCATAAATTGCGGACAAGTGTCAGCGTCAGACAATAGTGTGATTACCCGGGAAATAACTCACATGTTCTGACTCCGGTCTGATCTCCACCCGTTCTCTGTTTCCCGTCATGCCCGGAATGAGTACTGTCATCTTGCGGGGGCCTTTGAAACCCAGGACATTCGTGCTGTACACCACTGCTGCTAACTCCTGAAGGAGGTAGGAGGTAAGATACCTGATCAACAAGGACGATTCAAGCAGTTACCAGATCAAGGATTTTATGCTATGACTCTATGAAACAAACAATAAAACTCATCTATGTTCGATATTCGATAAATTGCATCAATTGGTATAATCGGCCTAATCTCATGATTTAGCTAATTATCTGTGTTATGTAAGTATGTAATGACTTAATGACTAATAAAGTTCAAGTAAATCAAACACAATATAAGCCAAGTAATAAATGTTTCATCTGACCTCAATTAAATATTGTCCTTTAATTTAACCGGCCCCATTTTAATTGGTTTCTTTTAAACTACCCTCTGGACAAAGAATCAAGCCTTTTTTGTTCTCAAGGTCACTTAGAAAAGGGCCAATTAAGTAGATAGATTCTGCGGGAAGGACACTGCGCAATATACATGTTTTTAGTTACCAAACTGATTTTAAGATTGGGTGCGTGTTTCGAACATTTTAGTAGCAACTAGCAATGCCCTACATTACATGAGCGGTTAACATAACACATCAGCAGCGAGTCATCGCAACAATCTAATAGTAATCTACTACTAATAGACGGACAGATCTGCGAGAGGTTCTGGGCAGTGTCTCAGTGTGCCGGGGGACTGTGGATGGGAACAATTCCCATTCCTCTCGGCTCTCCGGGACAATAGCTATCAAATTGCTTCTTAACTTTTTAGTTTTTAGTTTAATTAAGTCCGAAGAATCGTGAATTTTGAAATGTCACTAAAATGTTTGAAAGAGGACTGAGCTCAGTGTATTTGAGCAAGCAATAATTATGACGGCAGTGCAGTAGCCAAAAAGTAAGCAGGAACATATCATATTATAGGCAACTGGTAATAATGGAGCACTGGTGTGTCATTAGCATCAAATGGCTGATTCAGAGTATCACTTACACTTAGACTTACGACCTAAACGATCTTACAAAGTTACAATTATTCATCGGTTACACACTATAAATCAGTACTGTTGCACTTAGTACCTACATCATGTCCAGGTTCTGATGATTCGGGCACCATACCGTTAAATCAGAACATCGGTGAGATTCCCTGGAACGGAGCTTCGTTGCTGCTCCCGAGGGCCGTAGTCTGTAGATTAGCTTGCTAATACTACAGCGATGGTGCGTTAAGACCAAGCAACAAGTAGGCTGCCAACTTATGCTCTTATATAAGAACAATGTGCAACCTAACAGACTAGCGCTGTATCAGCCATTAGTCTTTTCTCTTAAAGTCAATAGTTCTTTGTGCTTTCAGCCGGATGAGAACTAAAAATCCTCCAGATCTACCAGTGAGGTCCCAATCTGTCACACTAAATTCAAGTGATATTGGGGAATTTTGTTCAACAGTTTGAAGTAGGGCTTTTGCCCTGCGGAAGCTCTGCCAAAATTTTAAATTTCACTACTCAAAAACATAGAATAAATTGAATCTGTACAATCCTCTACGAATCATTATAACTTAAATTTGATTGTAGAAAACAGTATTGTCAAGATAAACACAGAAATATACAAATAACTAGTACAAATATGCATAAGAATATAATTAATTAATCAAGAAATAATTAATTAATTAACCTTAATTAGTTTAAATGATATACAAGTATATTTACAAAATTAAAAAAAAAATAAATAATACTGTATCAGATTACTAATCCTCTAAAAGTAATCTCTTACTCAGTACTGGGAAAGATATATATATATGGAATAAAAATAAACACAAAAAACATGGTTGAGAAAAATAATGAAATGGTGTAAACTAAAACTCACTAGAAATCAGCACACTTAAAACAAAAAGTAATTTTCTGGTCTACAACCAGGGAAAATAAACACCCAAAATCAATCAAACTTGATGGTCACAAAATTGAGATATCAAAAACAGTAAAAATACTTAGGAATAACAATTGATAATAAACTAAAATGGAATGATCACATCGAGAATGTAGTCAAAAGAGTAAAAGGCTCTTTGCCACAAAAAGGGCAATAGGTAGCAAATGGGAATATCTCACAACAAATGCTCTGGATATACAAGACAATCATCATACCGATTATAAGTTATGGATCTATTGTTTGGGCAATGAACCTAACAAAATCACAAATAGCTAAAAATAACTCCTATACAAACTATGGCAACATATGATAACAAGGTGTAAAATTAGCACTCCCAAAATACTCCTAAATTTACTCCTTAATAAACAATTGGTTAAAATTAGAAGAAACAGCTTTAAAAGAACATTAACTCTCAAGACTGAAAGACACTGGAACATGAATAACTATAAAAATGAAAAAATACAATCAACACAAGAAATAATTGATTGGAAATTAAAACCTGTGATAAAAATTGAACCAAACCCAATTTCAGACAAAATTAGTCCTTTCTCAATCTTAAACAAAACATACAAAATCAACATTGAAAACAGGGACAGTATACAAGTGAAAGAATGTGAATCAAACCTTCTAATCTTCACAGATGGGTCAAAAAATGAAAAAGGCAACACAGGAATCGGTATAACATTCAGTGAAGAAGAAATAAATGAGGTAGCAGAACCACTCCCCAACACACACCAGCATTTACCAAGCAGAAGCAATTGCCATATGGAAAGCTAGCGAAATCATACGAAACAAAAAACTTAAGTAATTTAAATATCGAATTCTACTCAGATTCACAAGCAGTACTTAAGTCTCTAATGAACAAACATACAAAAAAATGAATTAATAAAAATGTGCCATAACTCACTTAATGAGGCTGGGAGGAAATAACACAGTCAATCTCAACTGGATACCTGGCCACGAAGGTCATGAAGGAAATGAAATAGCTGACTACCTTGCTAAGAAAGGTTCCCTAAAAACAAGTATCAAATCCACTATATAATAAAGCACCATTCACAACATTTATTAATATCATTAACAAACACTACCATAGATCAATAGAAAACAGATTTATATATAGTGATATAAGCTGTGAGGCTAAGATACTTACATCTGGTTTAGTCAAAGCTTATAAATACAGGACAAATAAAATGACAAACAAAATCTTAACACTAAACTATGAGAAAATAAGTACTTTAATTAAAATATTATCCAATCATAACAACCTAAACTATCACATGACAAAAACAAAACAGAGTTATAATGAACACTGTGAATACTGTACAGAATAATGAAATACGTTGACTACAACTGGGAAGAGAACTGCCTAGAAACAGCGCATCATATACTGTGTAGATGCTCTTATTTCAGCAATAAAAGAAAAGAAATATTCAACAAATACCAATTTGATAGCATTGACGATCTGCAAAGTAGTCATCTAATCAACAAAATGATAAAATTTTCAACAACACCAATATTTTTGAAAGAAAGCCACAAATAACAAAAAAGAAGCCTTCCCCAACAGAACACTATCTCACAAAACTAACAAACGTAGAAGCACACCTACACAAGGTAATAATAATAAAAGACGACGATACACCAGCTGATTCAAGAAAATAATGGAAGGAGAGCAGGAGGGTCCTGACATTTCGATAATCACCACTCAAAATGAAATCCGTACCACTTTTTAAATACACTTATGTTACCGAAGGCAACCCAGCTCACGCCTTCAAAACTACACTTACCTTTATGACTTTTTGACCGACCCATGGCAATGTGGACAGAGAGAGTAAATCTATTTTTCTGTGCTTTGGACAGAGATATAGTTGACTCAAACTGTAGTGTGCAGCAGTAAAGGCGGCTTGTCTGGCCTAACACCTGACCCCCATTGCTCAGTGAAGTTCACCAAGCCAATGTCACTGAAATGCTGTTCCCAATAAAGCCAGAGCACCCAGTGGGTACCAGTGGCAACTTGCCGTCGCTATAAGTGGTGTCCCGTGGCCCCAGTGCTGGCAGTGCCCTTAAGGGTACTGTCCCCCTTACTTCCGAGTTTGGGGAACCTACAATACAATACAATACAATACCTACATCATGTACTAGCAATACACTAAGAATTGACAGATTCAGTACACAATGTGATACACCTGTTACCAGGGCAACAGGTTTGCTACTATAACACTTTAGGTACTAACATTTTGGTACTTTCACCCACCTAAACACTGATTACTGTACATGCGATAGTACTAGCACTGTAGCCATTGCAGGAAATGTTTCAAGGCTCAAGTTTGTGGTACTTTCTACCTAATTTAAGTTCACTAAATAAAACACATTCGATGAAATTAAGGAATATAGAAATCGTGGAATTTATCAAATGATGGCATTATGCGCACTTGAAACAACAGAAATGCTTTCAAGGGCGCATGCATGTACAGCGTTACTCGCTGGCTTCTTGGCACTGATAATTTCAATCAAGTGCCTTCTTCGAACCCCTAATTTGATTGATCCAAATGTGCAATCATCTCTAATCTCTATTGAAGCTGTTAGAGATACAGGACCGTATATAATCAGATTGTTACTATTGATGTATTGAGAAAAGGTTCATTAATTCTCAAATTGTGATGCATAAGAAATGTCTGCTCGGTTTAATTTCATCACTCAGCGACATTATCAGGGCTCAAATTTGATTACATTAATTTGCAAGACATAGCATTGCAACATTTCAATCTAAAAACATAGAGTTTCAGAAGAATGAGTGGATGAATGAATCCTCCGCAAGACGTGTCTTGCGGAGGATTCATTCATCCACTCATTCTTCTGAAATGTTGCAATACTTTGTACGTGGATATGTAATATATAACTATAGGACAGCATTGAGATGCATATTAGTGCATATTGTACGAGGAGAAGCCGAGTTCAATATGCACAATATGCATCGAAATGATGTCCTATAGTTATATTATAGGGTGAGCAGAATATAAGTATGCATAAGTATGCATAATATGCATGCGAAAACTGAGGGAACCTTATAATATAGTAAAGTGAGAGGTCCGGGCATCTCTCATGCAAGAGGATGTAGAGAGATGGGTGACATGACTGCCCGCACAGGAGCCACTGGACATTATCCTAACATTCATTGAGCAGGAATAATACTAGTAGCTTCATGTGTACTGCCAGGCGCCAGCACAGGGGCCACATTATTCAAAAAGGAAGCACTCGATTACCTATACCCCCAAGCAATTGAAGCTTTCTTCTGAAGGTGAATAGATAGTGTAATATAATAGTAGGTATTATTTTATTCATCATTATTGTGTGAGAAAAGTAACTACTTAATCGACCAATTAATAACCGACGTCACCATGGTACTTATCACCACTCGCCTTAATCAGGCTGCGAGACGATACAGGAGCCAGAATTTTACCACCCAGACAACACAGGAGCCCGATTAGTTACTCAAATACTCAGATAATATAATGTAAATTGCGTAACTTTCACTTGCTACACATCACGGCAAATCGGAACCACTGGGAGTAAAGTAAACTGTGATATATGCCAAAAATGGCATTATGAGCCGGGATCAAGGGGAGGTATTTAAAAGTTTAAATACATACGGTTACGGTTGTAGTTTACAAAGCTTCCTCGCAACAATGGCTCAATAGTCGTGGTTGTCTGTGGAATTTAAACCCTTTATCACGAATATTCAATATTCAACTACTCCATATCACCAATTCCGAAAATAATTACATTTATCTCTCACCCGTGCTAAAAAGTCAGATTTACAGTGCTCGAACCTGGATTATTCTGTGAGACTGTATACCAAAAGGTATTCCATACTTCCATAATAAGGTATGAAACCATTGGAAATAAAATCAAAAGTGTACGACTGTACGTATGCGCCAGGTGCCTATTAAGCAATAAGCACAGGTGCCAACCATGGTCATGTACGTACTATTTACAGCTTCCTGCTATGCTAAGGTACCTACCACATTACCAGGTACAGGACTTCACCAGCCAGTCATATGTCAATCCACCAATGAAACACCCCATCAATACATTACCAACCATTCCCCAAGTATGAGTAGCCAGGTATGACCTTACCTCCCGGTAGAGAAGTTCTGCTTCTGGTTTGGGGGGTTTGATGGGGTTCGTTCCGGCTCCGAATATGGTAAATTTAGTTCCGACCAGATTACTCCTGACTTTACCCACGTAACTCTCTCCGTCCCGTGATAGGTCGGTTGGGTCCGCACTGTGGGAAAACGTGAATATTTAATATGCCGTGTTCCAACACGATACAGAGGGTTGCTATTATACGCTTAGAGCATGGCTGGGAATGCGCTAATAGAAATTATTGCACGAGGCGTAGCCGAGTGCAATAATTTGTATTGTCGCACGAGGAGCAGGCCGAGTGCGACAATACCAAATTGTCGAAGCCGAGTGCAATAATTTATTAGCGTCATGACCATTTGCCATGCTCTTAGTGTATTAGCCAATGTGAGGAGTGCAATATTACTTATTATTGCACGCCTACAAGTACCCTCAAAATTGGCTAATATAACGTGCTGATGTCAACCTAAATAAAAGAAAGTATCTTGAATCGAAATAACAGCCATTAGTCTTGGTAAAATCATTACACACGAAACAGTGAGGAGCAAGTTAGGAACTCATAACTTCAGCTTGTAAGGTAGTTGCTAGTGCTGCTCAGTGTACCTGATAAAGTAATTGCTATTGCTGCTCAGTGTACCTGATAAAGTAATTGCTAGTGTTGCTCAGTGTACCTGATAAGGTAGTTACTAGTGCTGCTCAGTGTACCTGATAAGGTAGTTGCTAGTGCTGCTCAGTATACCTGATAAGTTAGTTGCTAGTGCTGCTCAGTGCACCTGATAAGTTAGTTGCTAGTGCTGCTCAGTGTACCTGATAAGGTAGTTGCTAGTGCTGCTCAGTGCACCTGATAAGTTAGTTGCTAGTGCTGCTCAGTGTACCTGATAAGGTAGTTGCTAGTGCTGCTCAGTGTACCTGATAAGGTAGTTGCTAGTGCTGCTCAGTGTACCTAATAAGGTAGTTACTAGTGCTGCTCAGTGTACCTGATAAGGTAGTTACTAGTGCTGCTCAGTGTACCTGATAAGGTAGTTGCCAGTGCTGCTCAGTGTACCTGATAAGGTAGTTACTAGTGCTGCTCAGTGCACCTGATAAGTTAGTTGCTAGTGCTGCTTAGTGTACCTGATAAAGTAATTGCTAGTGTTGCTCAGTGTACCTGATAAGGTAGTTGCTATTGCTGCCCAGTGTACCTGATAAGGTAGTTGCTAGTGCTGCTCAGTGTACCTGATAAGGTAGTTGCTAGTGCTGCTCAGTGTACCTGATGTCCTGATAAGGTAGTTGCTAGTGCTGCTCAGTGTACCTGATAAGGTAGTTACTAGTGCTGCTCAGTGTACCTGATAAGGTAGTTGCTACTTGCTAGTGCTGCTCAGTGTACCTGATAAGGTAGTTGCTAGTGCTATAAGGTGTACCTGATAAGGTAGTTGCTAGTGCTGCTCAGTGTACCTGATAAGGTATTTACTAGTGCTGATCAGTGTACCTGATAAGGTAGTTGCTAGTGCTGCTCAGTGTACCTGATAAGGTAGTTGCTAGTGCTGCTCAGTGTACCTGATAAGGTAGTTACTAGTGCTGCTCAGTGTACCTGATGTCCTGATAAGGTAGTTTCTAGTGCTGCTCAGTGAACTTGATAAGGTAGTTGCTAGTGCTGCTCAGTGTACCTGATAAGGTAGTTGCTAGTGCTGCTCAGTGTACCTGATGTCCTGATAAGGTAGTTGCTAGTGCTGCTCAGTGTACCTGATAAGGTAGTTACTAGTGCTGCTCAGTGTACCTGATAAGGTAGTTGCTACTTGCTAGTGCTGCTCAGTGTACCTGATAAGGTAGTTGCTAGTGCTGCTCAGTGTACCTGATAAGGTAGTTACTAGTGCTGCTCAGTGTACCTGATAAGGTAGTTGCTAGTGCTGCTCAGTGTACCTGATAAGGTAGTTGCTAGTGCTGCTCAGTGTACCTGATAAGGTAGTTGCTAGTGCTGCTCAGTGTACCTGATAAGGTAGTTGCTAGTGCTGCTCAGTGTACCTGATAAGGTAGTTGCTAGTGCTGCTCAGTGTACCTGATAAGGTAGTTGCTAGTGCTGCTCAGTGTACCTGATAAGGTAGTTGCTAGTGCTGCTCAGTGTACCTGATAAGGTAGTTGCTAGTGCTGCTCAGTGTACCTGATAAGGTAGTTGCTAGTGCTGCTCAGTGTACCTGATAAGGTAGTTGCTAGTGCTGCTCAGTGTACCTGATAAGGTAGTTGCAAGTGCTGCTCAGTGTACCTGATAAGGTAGTTACTAGTGCTGCTCAGTGTACCTGATAAGTTAGTTGCTAGTGCTGCTCAGTATACCTGATAAGTTAGTTGCTAGTGCTGCTCAGTATACCTGATAAGGTAGTTGCTAGTGCTTCAGTGTACCTGATAAGGTAGTTGCTACTGCTGCTCAGTGTACCTGATAAGGTAGTTGTTAGTGCTGCTCAGTGTACCTGATAAGGTAGTTGCTAGTGCTGCTCTTCTTTCTCCTCCTCCCTGCCAGTAAGAACACCTTCTTGTGGTCCTCTCTCTCCAGATGCAGGTAGTAGGTGGGGTACATGCCCCGGTCTATTCCCTTCTTGTCGCGCGTGATGCGGCATTTCATGTCACGGTTCTGAGGCGCAG
The DNA here is from genome assembly GCA_011033025.1 of Beroe forskalii. Classification (NCBI taxonomy): domain Eukaryota; kingdom Metazoa; phylum Ctenophora; class Nuda; order Beroida; family Beroidae; genus Beroe; species Beroe forskalii. The sequence goes on along the minus strand of WFMF01000546.1, from coordinate 77,059 downwards.
GTCGCAGTGCGAACTCTTCCAGTTCTTCCTGGGAAATATTAGTTCATTGGTATACACGGGTTATTCCCGCCTAGTGCCTACGTTGATAGTCGTGTGGCTAATATGATTTGCAGAGGTTTTCAGGTGGAAAACGTATTGCAAAATCATGAATATAATTGCATTGAAAGATTGACTATGAGTTGGTATGGGTGCGAAATTTTTCATCAAAGTGTTATTTTCGAATGCGATGGAAATGATTTCCGCCATCTTATGAAGCCGCAGAGTCTTGAAAGCACGATATCAAATCTACATAAACGTTTCTTCAATTAACTGAAATATATTAATTTATTATGCTTTGATTACACAAGTGTTTTGAACTGATGAACAAAAGGTTTCATGATTTGTAAGCCAATCTTGATTAATCAGTGATCAAGTAATATTGATTGCCATGTTTTGATCAAGTTCCTAAACAGAGAGGAGTGAATAGTTTTTGCAGTTATTCTTTGGAACTTTTAGCTGGTATAGCTATTCAATATCCTGAGCTATTTATGAACGAGAGAATTGATAATTATAACCCGAGACTCAACCACTGAATAGTAAACTCTCAGCCCACAAATGATAAGGAACTTCCAATAACGACGAACTTCATTATTCAGCCACTGTTCAGTAGTCCTATAAAGAGTGATATATCGATAATTATCACAAGTTTGAACAATTATTAACAAGTACCAGATAATAACTAGACATTAGCTTTCAGACGTTTCATAGCCTTATTCCTTCTTGTTATATAATACGGCCAACATCACAGCATTAGACGTGATGTCTGCCAGTAGAGACCTAGTACAGTGAGAGTATACAGCATATTGCATAATATTATAGACTGTTAGAAGGTTAGAGAATCATTGTACCTACTGTTGCTAGGAAACGATATATATATTGCTATAGCTATTGCTAGATCAGGTCATGAACACAGCTACACAGTCTCTGGAATACCTCCTATACGGGAGCAAATTGAATTGAACTGAATTTTGACAGCACAGTACCATGATGATATATCTTTGAGTTCATAAGAATTGATTTTTTGGTTGGGCTAAGGGAGAGCGCATACCTAGTCATTGACAATGCCACCCACTATAGGATAACAATATTATTTTCTTCAAAAAATGTTAGTTTTTTGTTGTTGATAAAATTGATATGAACTCTAAAAACATCAATAAAGCATTAGGTAGTGGACAAACAAAATTAAAGTCGACATCTTACCTAAATAAAGATGCAGATTAGTTACACTATGCCTTTGTTTAAATATACTTTAAATGTACTTTAATAGGAGCCACGAACTAACCTGATTCTTCCTTTTAATATTGCCCAAATATTTAATGAAATGCATTTCTATTAGTGTATGCCCTGTATACATCCTTGATTAGAAGCAAAAGGCACTAATTTCAGGAATCAGGGGATGATAAATTAGATTCTTGGAGCTCTATAATGATTGATAAATAATCATAAGTTGAATATCTTATAGTTAATTGGTTTAGATAGGATTAGATACAGTTTATAGAAAGGATTTCCAATAATGAAACAATATTTGAAAACAATTTGAAAACAATACCAATGGATTAATGAGGCCGGGGAATTGATAGAATAATAGGAAGGTACCTAATGTATCATGATGGTACACCAGAAAATGTACCTCAGTGAATTATCAACATGCAGCAGTTTAGAATCTATAATCTTGATTAAATACTAAGTAAGTAGATACTCGACATTAGCATTGATTTATCATTTTGAAAATACCTGCTACCATGGCAGTAGCACTTTTCTAGTTATTATAGGCATCATTTTATCGTCTTGCTATACCTATCCAAAGTTAAAGTACCATTTATCCTGAAAATAACTGTAAGTAAATTGTACATTGTAGCATGACGATAATTCGTACCCTTTCATTAAGAGAGGGCAAGTCTGGATATGGGTTGGAAGGTCCTAGAGACTTGGCTGTACTTGGTCTGGAGACAGGTAACGGTCTGACATCAGCAAACCCTGGGAAATTTTAACTATTAGTTTGTTCAATGGAAAAATTGAACAAGGTAGTACAGCTCTTTACATAATTGGGTCATATAACACTGAGATCATAGCTGTCATTTCAGTGATCTATATGAGTTATTTCAGAGCAATTGACAAGGTGATCATTTAGCACTTGAACAGTTTAAATCATGTGTGTGTTATTTCATAGTAGTTTCATAGTAGTTTCATGTAGTTATTTCATAATATCAACAACACAATTAGATTTGCCCAATTAGGCTTGCCCAAACTAAGGATAGATAAACTAAGAATTGATGAACTAAGATAAACTAAGAATACATCAAACATGGTTGATATATAGCCATGGTGTCACATATCACTGACCTGGGGCTGGTGCAACAGGCTGGAACTCTTCCTCTTCATTAGCAAGTGAAGGAGTTGATGGCTTTGGGGAAGGAGGGGTTTTGCTGGGAGAGTTCTCAGAGTAGTCCACATTAGAGGAGATACCCAGGGCTGCCAGCTTGTCAGCAACACTGGTCTGCTCAGCAGTGGGTGGGGAGGTGGGCCGGGTTACTTGAGGGGATGAGCTAACATGGGAGAATTCATCTTTTGGACCACCCCCTGATGATGGACGAGAACTGTTGATAGCTAAACTGTTTGATATCACCATACCAGTAGCCTGTAAGATTTTTCATTTTACCAATAGGTAAAGGTAAAATGAATAACATCATTGTAAGGATTTGACTCATTGGTACCTAGCTAACCTGTAATATTATGAAAATGATAATTCAGGCCTATGGTTGCATATATGCAATGATAATATACATACCTAATGATCATAGACTTTCAGCCAGAAATCATCATATTCAAGAAAATATGCTGCCCTTCTTGAGTTTAAAATCATCAATGACCATAAACCAACTAGTAATAATTACCTAGGCCTATATCATTGTTAAAATGTAAATGAGATAATGGAATATTTCCACTAACTTGTCTCTTTTGTTGCTGTCTTTGCTGCTGTATTGTTCTCTGTTGATCAAGTTTTCTCTGTCGTAAAATCTTACTATCATCTTCCATTTGGTTACCATTGTCTATTACTGACCCTGGAGTAGCCCAGCTAGCTGACATCCCTCAATTATATTAAAAATTAGATATAAGAGATAACCCACATAGAAATTGAGCATGTCGTAACATGAAAACTTAATAAAAGACAATTTATTATTTTCAGCATTTATACCTAAATCAAATCATATTAGGTAGGTATATTTGAATTCACATTACCTGAACCTCAACATTTCTATACAACCAAGCAAAGTCATTGTGTCTGTATAAAACAAGACCAATGACTTTAATTTCTCTGTAGTTTCCTTAACATTTCCATGTAGAGTAATATCCCTCTAGAAGTAGGCCATAATGTATTCTATAGTCAAATCCTTAGATATACTAACATTTGTACTGAATTTGAAACTTTCCTTTTCAATCTTAAAAAAGTTTTCCAAAAACTGATTGAAAGAGGAGATAGTAACTCCAATCTTGTAGACATTACTAAATGTTGCCTTTTTTCAAAAATATGCAATTTTAGATGACAGTACAATTTTAGATCAATTTGTTTAGGTATTGGCACACAAGGTTCTTCACATTCTTTACTGGTTAGTTGTGCAGCTTGTTGCTGACCTCAAATAACTTGCTGTATGATTGGTCCGGGACTGAACATGGGGCTTGACAGGCAGATGGCTGCAACCTCCCTTTTCTCCTTTTATTTCAACGTTCAAATTCAGGTTTTAATAGCTTTATATTAAGACTAGCAGACCCGTTGGGCCTGCATATACACAGCTCACTCGGCACTGCTACGCAGCACCTCATTCGCAAATTTCAAACCCCACAATTCAAATCAATTAAATACTTTTTACCGCATCAAAAAATTTCATTCAGATCAAAAGTTATACAGTGCAACGTATTCAAAACATCATTGAACAGCAATGAATGTGCACACTTAATCTGCACGTGCATTTTCCCCCATTGTGCGCGCGTTGCCATGGGGCGTGATGTATGGAAAACATACACGATTTGCGACTTTATAAGTAAGATATTCCACACAATTTTAGCAATCATTGATCGGCAAAATGGTACCACAGGAACATGACCAAAATTAGGCTCCATTAGCCTCCATGGAGGCTGGAGGCTGAGTGGAGGCTGAGTGGAGGCTAAGTGGAGGCTAATTTCAAAATTCCACGGAGGCATGAGGCTAATTTTTGAAAAATAGCCTCCACTATGGAGGCTAGTTAGCCTCCACTAGCCTCCACTAGCCTCCACTAGCCTCCACTGAGCTCCACTCAGCCTCCATGGAGGCTAAAATTTTGGTTTAGCCTCCACTGAAGAATTAGCCTCCATTAGCTTCCACAGAAATTTAAGAAGTCATTTTTTGGATTCTATGGAAGCTATTTTGACAGTGCTAGTGGAGGCTATAGCCTCCAAATGGAGGCTTAAATCACAAAAAACACAGAAAATATACCTACTAGCCTCCAAAAAATTAAATTTATGTCATGTTTGTACAAAAAGAGCACATTTTGTAACATAGACCAAAGTTTCTCACCCAGCAAGTGTTAGGCTCCACTCAGCCTCCACTAGGCTCACTCAGCCTCCACTAGGCTCCACTCAGCCTCCACTCAGCCTCCACTCAGCCTCCACTAGGCTCCACTCAGCCTCCACTAGCCTTCACTCAGCCTCCACTAGGCTCCACTTAGCCTCCACTAGGCTCCACTCAGCCACCACGGAGGCTGAGTGGAGCCTAGTGGAGGCTGAGTGGAGCCTAGTGGAGGCTGAGTGGAGCCTAGTGGAGGCTGAGTGGAGTCTAATGGAGGCTAGTGGAGCCTAGTGGGGTCTAGTGGAGCCTAGTGGAGGCTGAGTGGAGCCTAGTGGAGGCTGAGTGCAGCCTAGTGGAGGCTGAGTGGAGCCTAGTGGTCTAGTGGAGGCTGAGTGGAGCCTAGTGGAGGCTGAGTGGAGCCTAGTGGAGGCTGAGTGGAGCCTAGTGAGGCTTAATGGAGCCTTGTGGAGGCTGCGTGGGACCTAGTGGAGGCTGAGTGTAGGATAGTTGGAGCTGTCTGAAAGTTTGAAGCTATATATAGTTTTTCATATTAGTGCACATAAATCACCATTTTCAGCGAGAAATGTCTTCGTTTGGATGCTCGTTGATTTACAGGGCCGTCGAGAGGGGGCCTTATAATGGTGACAGCTGTCGCCGGCCCAAGCTTCCCAGATAGGCCCCAAATTGCCAAGATAGCAAAATATTTTCGATTATCATATTGAGACGGTCATTTCATTTACTCAGAACGTCTGGCTTCTGGGGACTGCCGCCCCCAGACCCAGAGCTGAATGAAAAATGGCACATTGTAGAAAAGAGAATAGGCCCTGGTAGGGATATCACCCAGCCCCTAAAATCCTCTCAACGGACCTGTTGATTTAGGCTCCACTCAGCCTCCACTCAGCCTACATTAGCCTCCATATTTAAGCTTTAGCCTGAACAAAAATGACATATTTCAGTTTCCGTGGAGGCTAATGGAGGCTAATTCTTCAGTCGAAGCTAGTGGACGCTAAACCAAAATTTTAGCCTGCATGGAGGCTGATTGGAGGCTAATGGAGGCTAGTGGAGGCTAATTAGCCTCCACAGTGAAGGTTATTTTTCAAAAATTAGCCTCATGCATCCATTAGCCTTCATGGAGGCTAATTTTTGAAAATAGCCTCCACTTAGCCTCCACTCAGGCTCCACTCAGCCTCCATGGAGGTTAATGGAGGCTAATTTTCGTTGTGTTCCTGTGGTACCATTTTTCCCATTGATCTTTGACCTCTACTGAACTCTTTCTTTTTCCTCCCCCTCCCCTCTAAACTGTGTTGCTCAGGAATCTGGAGTCCTGAGTGGCCGAGCCTTGCAGTTGTAAGCTGTGAGGGGTAGGTCACCTGCTGATGGGACATCTACAATATCGCAGATGGCAGGGAAGCCTAACAACTGTAGGGTAACTGCTGATGATTCACAGTTTAGTCTCTTCTGCCTCTCATGTCAATCCTTGAATTAGAAAATTGATATGCAGTATTTAGTTATGTTTGTAGTATACCCATACACCTCTATATAGATAAGACATTGGATTCTCTCTTAGTTATGTAGGTATGAATCAGTATCAGAAACAGGGACCTCACTTCACTCACGAAAAGGTAAACATCATTAACACTTATTTATCTTGGGGGCTAGTATTTCCAGATTAGGCACGCCTGGTAACTCAGTGATGGTGCAACTAGCTACAAGAACACTTATCAGTGTATTATTTTAACTTGTAATGCAGGTACTGTTTGCTCTTTTTGATAACTTTTTGGGGGATTTTCATTGTTTTGGGGGATTTCCATTGCTCTGATAGTTTGGTTTGCTTGAATTTTGTTTGGTTTTAAAAATGGGGGGAGGGGGGTCAGTCAATGCTAACATCAGCCAATGATGACATATGCTGACAGACAGGGAAAGGGGTTGAAAATGACCAAAAAAGTGCTGACACAATATGTGCAATTGCTCCCTAAACTTTTTGTTAATTCACCTCATCACCTGAGGTAATTGAAATACACAATATTATCAAGCTTCCCAAATTTTATAAAAATTGGACAATTGGATAAAACTGACATTTAAAAATTGTTCAAAATCTTAATACTCCAGTAGCTGAGGGCAGTGCCGTGTACTTTTCATTGTGGACGCAGTTTCTCGACGGTTTTCGTTAGTTTAAAGCATGATAAAGACATCCTGCCTGCTAACGTTATTTTAATCGACGTCCTGGGGGGTCGTACGGCCACGCCCATTTTTGCCCTCATGTGGTGTTACGAGGCCAGATTATTTCGACTTCTGATGGTCATAGAGACTTCAGAATTTAACCAGGGTGTCTATCTCATCGAGGGGAACAACTTTTTCTCTGACAACTTTTTTGTCAGATAATTAGTTAATTGACCAATTAGCTAATTGGGTCATTTTCAAAAATTCGAAAAAACTTTTTTTCGCTTAAAATGATCGCAATAGCATAAAACGTGGAAAAAACGTGTTTTTACGAATATTTTGAAAAATTTTTGACTTAGAAAATTTTCGGGACTTAGAAAAAGTTTGAGCGGAAAAATTCAAATTTTCTTTTTTTGCGTCCTTTAATAACGTTGTCCAACAATTTTTCGCTGCTATAAGGCACTGCTGTTGCTTTTTTGCTGTTCTGAAAGCACACTTTGACAGCTCCTACTCACTACTGAGCTACTGGTAGTGTGCTCTCTATGGCCCATAGACAGGGGGAGGGCCCAGGGGCTGCGGCTCCCTCGGAAAATTGGAAATATTCCAAAATCGTACTCTAATTTTAAGAGTACAACAACCACAACAACCATGGTGCTCAGAGGGCTGTCTACCGTCTACATGCAGAAGCAGGAGCTGAAGAGGAAAGCTGTGGCAACTGAATTCTCCAAATAAGCGTGTTGCTGCTGATGCCTCCACTTCAAGCCAAGGTCAGGTTGTGCTGCCTCCCTTCATGCTAGGTCGCTAGGATATCCAGATGTAGACCAACCCACCACTCCGCCAGGCTGCCCGGCTAGGAGAACCTCTGTTCTCCCTGAGTCCTGGAACACCCATCGCCCTTTTTACTATATTCTCTCTACTGCTGGGGGATTCCTGCTACACTGAACACTGAAGAGAACAGACACCAATGCTGCTGTCATGATTGACTTTATCACCGGATCATGGATGCAACCTGCAAGTCTTCACCCAACCGCTGCAAGCAGCTCTTCACCATCCATGACTTCTTCCCAGAGGAACTGCCCCTCCTTCTTCTAAGGACTCTATCCTGGCAAGACCACAACTCTCTACAAGTAACTCTTGGAGGACGTTGACACCTGGGGTCCCTACCAACCCTCCTCCATCCTCCTGGACTACAAGCTGGCAATCCACAATGCTGTGGCCTTCGACCACCAGGGGTGGCAACTTACACTTTAAGTAGTAGATATTATCGACGGAGCAGAAGTTCTGTATTCAGAGTAGGAACCAGATTGAGAACTCACCAATCAGAGTTTAAAACTTCACCAAGATTGGAGCCATTTCTTTTGTTCCAATGGGTGATATTGAGCGTGGAGGATCCTCAAGCCGCTTCTCTTTGTAGACATGGCTGTCTTCACCTCCTACTTCCACACCACTTATCTTCAGCCACATGTGCAATTACCAGACAGCACGGCGCTTCCTCAAGTGCTCCTCTTATAGTCGCTGGCACCACGGCTTCCACTCTATGGCCCACGACTTTTTCAACTACACCCTCTGGAACTTCCTGGATGCCGAATCTTGGCCTCAGCTTCAAATTAATTCCAGTCGAAGCATCAGCATTAGTGTGATTATTTTGGGAGGGGAAGGCAGTCATGTCAACAGGGAAAAAGAGGTTGACTCTTAATGGTCCTCAACACTCAGTCAACATTACCCACTAGAACAAAGGAAATGGCTCCAATCTTGGCGAAGTCCTGAGCTCTGATTGGTGAGTTCTCAATCTGGTGCATACGCATACAGAAGTTCTGCTCGGCACATATGCTTGAGGGGGACTGCTTAAAGTAGACGTTGCAACCCCCGGTGGTATGAGGCCACAGCATTGTGAATTGCTGGCTCGTAGTCCAGGAGGATAGAGCAGGGTTGGTACTTTTGTTGGGACCCCAAGTGTCAACTTCCACCTAGAGTTGCTTGTAGAGGGTTGTGAGAGATAATGAAGTAAAAAAGGTTATGGGTGTTCCAGGTCTCAAGGAAAACAGAGGTTTAAAATCACGAAAAAAGGGAGGGGTTAAATGAGAGGTGGAGTGTAAATTTGAATAGAATGGTTTGAAAAAAATGAGTGTCTCTAATCAATGGTTTACTGATAGAGATTTTATAGTTTTATATGAAAACTTACAAAAAATTATCCAAAGTTTCAAGCATCCATGATAATTTCTAACCCCAGTTAACCCATATAATGTCCGGCTGAATTATGTTTGATGAGAAGATCTAAAAATAAAAAATAAAGATTACATTTAAAAACTTTACTTCAGTTTTCAGATTATATATATGTTATCAATATATAATCCTCACATCTCTGTACTGTATTTACAAACAAAACAAATTTAAAATACAAAAAGAAATGAAAAGTCACGCCAAATTGAAATTAATGAAAAATGAAACTGTGAACCGTTAAAAATTAAAAATAGCAATGTTTATCTCTAAATAAGTTACTGTATGAAATTGATCAATTTATCGATACGAATTATGTGCAAACAGTCAACCACTATGTTTACTATATATCTTTGAAACTAAACCTATTTGCAATTTATGACTGTGCAGAACCAAACTTACTTCGCCTATTACTGTTCTTGTTGATAAAATCCTGCAATATCTTACTTATGTCTATTTGTTTTAGAATATCTTTATGGATTGAGCAAACAGCATTATAGTTCAATCTTTTCTGGCCCATCCTATTCCTAAGCCATGTCTTCAACCTTCTCAGGGTTGAGAAGGACCGTTCACAAGATGTAGAACTGATTGGGCACACCAGAAGAATCTTGAGTAATACAAATACCTGTGGGAAAAGGCCTCTTTCTAAGCTTTCCATTGCTTGATAAGCTTTCTTGGCAGAATGGACAGAGTCTGTTTTCGTATGTTCTCGGAATGATTTTATCTGGGAAGAGAGTTTGGCAAAGTCTATTTCTGGGTAGCATTTCACTGACTTAGGAATAACACCAGTCTTGAAAATCTGGGCAAGTTCGTTGTAGAGAGACAGATCCGAATCAGAGCTAGTAGAACTGAACCTGTCTTTAATCTCAACTGTGATCTTATCAATAAACTGATAAAATTGTATCCTGTAGTGCTGTTCGATATCTGCAGATGCATCACTACTTCCACCACCATATCTCAATGGTATTCGCTTCTGTCGTGGTTGCCGCAATGGTTTTATGATGATATCTGCAAATCTGTCTGGCAAACTTTTGGCACTCTCAAAGTGTGTGCTGAAATCTGAGTCACGGTATTTCTTGATCATTTCATCAACTTTCTTTACAGATTCTTCAGCAGAATCGAAATCAACCTTTTCACTTTGAAGCGTTATTGAGAATTGTTCTAACAATGCAAATGGTTTCAATACCAGACTCAACCCCAAAAAGGTTTCAGCATCAGCCAAGTTCTTTAAGATTCGCTGTGCCTTAGACTTGGCTTCAGCAGACAGTTCCTTAGAAACAGCAAGTTTTGAGAATGCTTGTAGTAAGAGAGAATAATTATCCACAGTGGCCTGGACAGGCTTAAGCCTACATAGCCATCTGGTTGGACAAAGTGGTCGTATAGAGTTTAGGTTGCTCTCAGGATATTCCAACTCTTTACAAACTGCTCGAACCTCTTTTCTGACTTTATCACTCTTCTTATAAAATTTGGCAAGATCCTGGAGGGTTGTCAGAGCATTGTTCACAAGTGGTGACGCCTCACATGCTGCTTGAATGACGAGGTTTGCTGCATGAGCACGGCAGTGAAAACGCATAACCAAAGGATATTCCTTTTTAATCAATGCACCACAGCCGTTGTTCTTCCCTTGCATATTTGCTGCGCCATCATAAGTCTGAGCTCTGGCATTTTTCATGTCTATTCCCAGTCTTGTTGCCACATCTTTTGCCACTCGAGCGAGTTCTGAACCAGTAGTTGAATCCACAGAATATAGTCCAATGAAATCTTCGTGTGCATTTAAATCTTCATCTACATGTCGCAGAGAAATTGAGATCTGTTCACAACCAGTCAAATCTTGGGTTCCATCCATTATCAATGCAAACTGCACATGTTTTTGGATATTCTTAGCTATTGTACGTAAGATAGCATGTGAAAAATCTTCACAAAATTCCTGCTGTATAAGCCAAGAAGTATAGCTAGTGTTCTGTTTTAAAAAGGCAGCAAGACCGGGATCATCATCTGCATCATCAGAAAGGAGCTGATAAAGGTTACCTTCTGTGTCTGGGTTACTCCGCAATGCTAGTCCTTGTCGTAAGCAAAACCTTATTCTCCTTACTATCTTGTGTAGACACCTTCTTCTCTCACACTGCTTTGCTTCCTCCTCAGCATTAAGTTGTATTTTGACACTTTTTCCCTCCTGAGATTTCAATACTGAAATTGCATGTTTATGGGTGTCAGATGTCATATGGGAGTTGAACCTCTCCTTGGCTTTTTTCCAATTACAGAATCCAGTTTGTATGAAGGCACTCTCTGCTTTTTTAGCCAAGTCCATTATTCCCATATCGTGAGCTCGGCTGCATTCAAAGCATAAAACTGCACCAATTGAACTATCATAGGTGAGCCAAGGATAATCTTGGAACCATTTCTGCTGGAACCTTATATTTTGAAATTTGGTAGTCTTCACTGGGATTATAGATGCACTTGGGTGATGGGGTTTTTCTGATGTACCCCGAGGTTTTGCTGATGCATGAGGTGACTCAATATTTGCGGACTGTATTGGATGGCTGCAGCTATTATCCTCAGAGTTATCAACATATTCAGATATAGTAAGGTCTTCAACTATGGTCACATCAGGGTCATCAGTTTCTGAGTCAGATGTTAAATCAACTATAGGAACATTAAGGTCAAACAATGCGTCTGATGAGGATTCTGAAGATTGAGTTTCTATGTCACAATCTCGCTGTGGTGACCTAACATCTGTGTGTGAACATGAAGATGCATCACTGTCTGTGTTCTGATTAACTGCTACAGAGCTTTCATGTGCTGAGACGAAGAAGCTCCTGAGATCAGTAACTTTAGTCCTCTTCTGCAGTCGAGAGCGCGACTTTCCTTTGGGATCAGGGGGTGGCCGCTTCGGCATGCTGTTATCTAAATTATAGTTGGAATTTAAGAGTTAAATTTTTCCGTATATTCAAAAATCAATTTAAATACACTGACACGATTAAGCGTAAAATTTCCCACTCGAATTGAAGATTTGTGATTTATACCTACTATAGTTCGATAATAATGGCAAGAATGCTACCATAGTGGTCAAATCTATAATTGGTACATAAACCTTATTAACAGTTAAAGTTTTCGTTCAGTAATTTGAAATCAAATTGTAGGATATCCAGTGCAGTTGATCATAATACGTACCGATCAACTATCAAGGCAAATAACGTAGTAGCAGGAGTCACATAAACACACTCGATGTGAATGATAAATCCGTGCTTCTACACATTAGTCATAACTCAGACAAAGAATTCAGTAGGTGTACCCAAAAGAGTTCATCAATACTCAATAGAGCAATTGGTATTAAAGATCGTATATATGGCAATGTTAGATGTATCGACTTAAATGTAAGGGCCACTCGCATCTCGCAACTATATAAAGTTTTAAACCAAATTGTTTATCTTCTGTACGATATATAGGGCACAAAGTGAACTGAAAAATTGCTATAATTAACTAATTGATTAACATCAAAATCAAATCACAGTAACGCACAAGTACGCAAGTTGACATTCAACAAAGCAATTATGTCATGATTACTGTTTACTGACGGCGCTGTAGTTGCTACATCTGACATCACTACAATTCACTAATAATTATGAATTGATTAATCATAATATTGTTAATCTAAAGTCTATTTTAGGATAGACACAGGCTGCAGGCACCAAGGGGCAAGGGCATTTGAAATTAGCAGTGCTAATTTCAAATTTACTTATGAATTATCATGAAAGTCACCAAAAGCAAACGGTACAGTTGGAAATCACACTGTCCCAAATTAAAATTCAACAATCGTACGATAATTGATCTTAGCTCTAAGAAATACTGGGGAAAGTTATGAATGTGGCAAGGATGATTACTTCAATTAACTCAGACCAAAGGACCAAAAGTAAAACAATTGGAAGAATGGGGCTAGGTAGGAGCTAAGTATTACGTAATCACTAACCACAAAAGATAGGCAGTTGACATTGCTACATTGGTGATGTGAATACTGAATCGACTCCTAATTATTGCTTTATTGGCAGTCACAAATGACAGTGTACACACTTAAATGTCTCAATTCTCATTGAGTCGCTACATAGGTTGCCCTTGGGCACAATATTATTTGGTAGAGTTGTGAATAAACGTCAGAAAGTAGACTGCCCTACCTGTACTGTTATAAAAAGTAATGTCGAGTACCTAATTAGTCAAAATCAGCATTCAGTGGGCTGGACTATGAAATTTAAGAAAGCGGTGCAGACCCCATGGCCCATGGGCCATGGGCCACAGAATTTACTGTCCAACAAGATTACAATACACATGCAATAAGCACAATGACAAACGGTAGCAAAAACTAAAAAAGTTGAACAGTAGGTAATTAACATCAAAATGTCGCAAAGATGTTATTCTGTTTCAAGTTAAGATGTTTAGCAAAACAGTATTTTTATCTACGAACTACAGTACAGAATAGCTGTAGTCTGAGTGAATTTGATTGTTTATTCAAGCCACTTTCACCCGACACCCAGCACCTATACACTCTATAACTACTGTTGATAATTAGGCACCTTGCAACTTGAGACGAAATGTTAAATTGATGACTTAACAAGATGGGATCGTCACTCAATATATCTGATTGCCATTATACCAGCTAATCAATCACCAATAAACACCGCCATACATAAACAATATCAAGGAACATCGAGGGATAATGATCTGCAATGGTTGCCTTTGATCACTGATGTGGGTTTGTATTTTGTAACGGAGGTTGTGTGAGCTCAATTAGAACAGAATATCATTTCATGTAATGCTATGAAGAACTTACATAAACACCCGAGAAATTGCGTTAAAGACCGCAGTGTAGTGGGAATTACATCCAATAATAACTTTCTGATCTTGAAAATAACATGATGAGGGATTTCGGCTATTGAAAATATTTTGTGAAATTTTGGAGGGGATGGAATTTGAAATTTTTGGGGGGGATGGGCTTCAATTTTTGGGGGGGATAAATCCCCCCCATCCCCCCCGGGATTTGCACCACTGTCGGTCATTGGTTGAGGGAGAGTGTCCTCTGCTTTGTCATGTGATCTGACTGGGGACACTCAGCAGTCACATGCACCCTGACTCCTGATTGGGATGTACAATTTTAACCCTTTATAGTACTAATGTACTTCCCAGCTCTCAATGTATAAACTTAAGCTTCCATTTTCCAAGTAATCGCACTTATCAGCTTGAAAATGGCAATGGCAAAACTTGCTGATTCTTAAATTATTTGCTATCTCAATCTGCGTCTATCATAGATTGGTTCAGAAAATTCCATTATTCAATAAAGATAAGTCTTGCCAATGCCATAGATAGCACAGAATTGACACGGACAACTCAGATCCGCGAACGCGCATAGAATTACAATTGCGCGCGCGGAATCAGAGCGCGCACAAAGTACTAGCAGGCGGATCACGTGACAGGTCACGTGACAGGTCACGTGATGTGACGTCACGAAACAGAAAAACGCCCAGAGGCAAAGGAAGACATTGTCCAATTTCAAAAAACTTGATATCCTCGCGATCAGCTCACTGAGATCTACAATCGACTATCGAGTCAAAGTGCCTAAAAAACTTTGAAAAAAGGGCGCACCCTATTACCTAATGATGTGCGATCTATTAAATCCATGACCACATTCAAGGATATGCTTAAAGAAATGTATCTAAATTCTTACTGATATTAATGATTATATCAACTTACTGTAATACTCTCTGTGTTACTAACTGTGTAAACTTTTTGACACTTGTATATTTTGTGTTTGTGTGGGTGGGGTTGCCACCAACGAGAAAGTTGTGAGGGTACACAAAGCATATTTAAACTTCCTAAGCCAGGGAACACTCTTTCTAGCCAGTAGGCTATTGCAGACTCCGGTTGTTTATAGATTAATCACTCCCTTTCAAAATTACAATCTGTCAAATTTTCTGCTTCCATGCTTTCGAACTACCTTGATTATTGTGTCTATAGCGAGTGCCAAGTCCACTATGAAATTAAATTTTAATAATGACAATTATTCTTATTTTTCATAGTTATATTTATAACTAATAGCACTTTATGAAATACCTTTAGATGTGCATTTTTGATAGTTTAGACACCACACAGCCTCAGTTGGACTAACAAAACTTAGTACATGTTTGATGTGATTGATCATTGATGCAGTGAAACAAACAACTTTCAATAAAGTAATCTAACCCACACACTATACTCCACTATTCTACTGACAGTTTCAAGATTATAAAAATCATTTCTTCAGGAACTCCATATAGTGCAACACAACATTCTCAGTTAGTTAATTTAATAAGTGTTGTGTAGTAAGTTTAAAACTTAGTACAGTGTTTAAAAGGTATGCAAAACAGCGAATCTCCTACCATGCATCAAATTTGGAAATTTCCAGTTTCTGAAACCGTGCCCTAGCAAGAAGGTCAATTTGTGAAAAATATACAATTGCAATCATCTGGAAACTTTTTGGGCATAAATTCCAAACATATTGGCATAACAAGAAGACTGGTAATCAGTGCTAAGTCATTCATTGAATTTCCAGTACAGCTTCAAAATAGTCACATTTAATATGAAACACCCTGTAGTTCATTACATTGATAAATATTCCTAAGAGCAGTATTTAATTGGAGTGATATTGTGAAATAAATTCCCATAATAAAGTTTTATTCTATTATTCTATTCTTATTCTTGTAGCTGATTTATTTGCATCTCTGCAATGTCATAGTATAACCCATTACAGTTGTCTAAACTCTAAGCAAGAGATGACCATACTGTTTACAACTAATTTCAACAGTAAGATTTATAATAGTGTGAAATGAGTTCTTCTTTAGACAAACTATCTCCTTGGCAAATGTTAACTTTTGGTCCATTTGGAAGCCCAGTTTGGTAGCCCAGGTTTTGACTACTGACTAAAACCTAATGCGTGCACCACTGTAATAAATTCACACCATCATTATTACAACCTTGTTTACGATTTTACTTGGCCAAAATATTGTAATTTGAGTTCATGAATAAATTTATATATTGATTCAATCTATTTTTAATTCATTTGACTTGAAACTTTTATCTGAATAAATTGTCATTCATTTGTCCTCTTCAATTTGAGGATGCTTGCATCACATTTGAGGAAACTAGCATTTCTATCTGCTGGACTAGGGTCACGGAGCTTGAATACAACTAAAGCAGTACTTGGAGGAGGTGGTGGACCCCACAATGCTCTTTTGACACATGTTGAAGGTATTTATATCATGGGTGGGGGGTGTTGAGAGCTTAGTGGTAGGACCATATGCCAGATAAGAGGTGGGTGACCCAGATGACTTGACCAGTAAGGTTCTGAACCCTAACTGGTAAAATTTTCTACCAAAAAGTTCCACTTAACTATCTGCCCAGATGGGTTTCAGCCCAAGTTACTATTAAAATTACCATATAAATTTGAATGGAAGGCAAACTAATTACTTCTACCAAAAAATACCTCATTGGCCTTTATTTAACTGCCCTTAAGGACAAAAACGACTTACAGATTTTTGTCCTAAGGGCCAGTTAAAGTTGGGCCAATTAAATTAAGGGTCAGTTGATTAAGGTTGCATGAAACTTTTAATAATTGGCTTATGTAATGCCCTAAATGACCTAGATCATGAAGACATGATATTACACTAGGTTTAGGGTTTTTTGATGCAATTTACCTAGTTTAAGTTGGTGTAAAAGCTGATTGTAATGAAAAAGTGGATTGGGACTGGGACAAATGAGAAAGAACATGGCAGTTCCAATGCAGCAACAGCTGCTGCAATGTTATTAATAACATATAAGTTAAACATTCTAAATTACTTAGTATAGTGGAGTAGTAGTATGGTTTAGTAGTAATTGGATATTAATTTTGGGCAGAAATAGTCAGATATTATTTGAATGATAAGAACAAGGATCAATTTAAAAATCATTTTTTTCCACTTTTTATTTATCCCAATTGTCCTAAATGTCCCAAAAAAAGTAAATTGGGACAGGGATAATTGGGACATTTGGGACAGTCCCCTTTATTTGTTTGGCAACTGCCTGAAAAATTTTTTTATCCAAGGGGCCAGTTAAAATTGATCAAAAATGATTCAAATTTTGTCCATAGGGCCAGTTAAAAAAGGCCAGCTTAATAAAGGTCAATAAGGTAATCACAATGTGCCATTTTCAATTTTGAATTTGTATCTTTTGTGTGACCATAATGTTGATAATGGCATAGAACCCAGTGACAGAATACCTCTTGTTGGTCGTCAAGCAAAGAATTTCAATACAGAATTTGATCGTCACCGTCTCAAGAATTTTCTATCCATCTGTGGATTTTTTTTGCTGTAAAAATGCTAATTTTCGTTGATTTTCCCAAAATCAATCATTTCATTTTTTATTGCCAAGTTGTTAGCAGATATCGAAATCCCCTTGGTTTTGAGCATGGGGTTAGGGATAACATCCAATTTAGTAACGTCGTTTGATCATAAAAGCTGGCTGCAGGCGAACATTTTCATGGTTTTTCACGTCTGAATCTGATTCTAAGATCAATTTGGTATTGTATAATATTATCACAACAGCCCTCCACAGGCGAAAAATTAAATGGTATTTCCCTTCTGAATCTGCCTCTAAAATCAATTTGATAATGTATGCTTTTATGATTTGATCGCAATATCCCAACCGCAGGCTTAAATAATATAATAATCATATTTAATAAGCATAGGTATATAATAAGCATATTTGCAAAAAATTCATCTACCAGAGGAAAAATAATTTTGAAGAAACATTGATCAGGCGCAATGTTATAGCCAAAACTTACTTTTTCATAACCTTAATATTTCCCTTTGTTTCAACAGTTTCTTAGTAATACTCATCTTATGGTACACATGTTACATACATAGGGTGAATGCATTTAGTGATATTTCATGATCATAATATGTAGGTATGTACTATGTATAATGTATATTGAATTAATAATATATGACATTGTCGACTGTGTATTTATGTTGGTTGGTGTATTTTCAGAGGAGGAAAACAGAGCTGATATGCATTGGGAGTTTACAGATGACAACAGACTACGAGCTGATGGCATCATTGCCCAGTATCCAGCAGGACATCAACAGGCAGCTGCTATACCTCTTCTTGATTTAGGTAGAAACTATAAAATGCTTAGACCTTAGTTGATCAATTGCAGTTCCGTTACTTGAGAAATAGCATCAAGGTACTTAGGTATGCCAACTTGTTACCTTTGTATCAATTCTTAGTCTTAGTAATTAATTATACTGGCCAAATGCTGAGATGAAATGTTGAAATTAGAAATAAATGTTTTTTTGGGTGGGGGGGGGGGGAATGAAGCCCAAAAACAAGCCCCACCCTAATTTTCCGATTTTCAGACTTTTTAGGTATTTTGGGTTACATTCTGGCAATTTTTGGGACACTCTCCAATAATTTTTGGTGAAGAATCTGATATAATGATGGCCCAATGATGAAGTACTGTTTAATGTTTATGGAGTGTCCCAGGATCAAGGAGAGTTTCCCAGGATCAAGGAGTGTGTCTGGGATCAAGGAGGGTGTTCCAGGATCAAGGAGTGTTTCTGGGTTCAAGGAGGGTGTTCCAGGATCAAGGAGAGTGTCCCAGGATCAAGGAGTGTGTCCATGGATCAAGGAGTGTGTCCCTGGATCAATGAAATGAAACAATAAATTAAATGAAACAATAAATTTATATTTTACAGCAATCAAACCAAAGCATTTTACACTGATGAGTTTCATTACCAATCAATAGAAATATCATGCTTTGTTAAGTTCTAGCATAAGAACCTGAAAACACATCCAGCTAACATTATAAAAGCATAATTAAATAGAAAACTATAAGATATTATAGTTAAATGCAGTAGGTAAAAACAACTGTATACGATAACTATTATCATTGGTTCAAGATATTGATAACAGGATTCCAAAATTAGTCTGATCTTAATAAGTGTGTGGGAATATTGTTTACACAGTCTTGCTGGGTCAGACCTCACTGTGACCCATCTAGACGAAGGGAGGTGGTACATAGCTACATTCGGCAGATCTCTGACATTATCTGCAGGGAAGCCACTACACGTTTTGCTTCGCAGTCTGATTGATGCCACGGGTGTCGGCAGCTCGCCAGTCCAGTGGGGTCCTGGACTGGTTGGCTTCTTTCAGCCCAGGATATCCCGGCAGTCAGGTGGCCTGTCCAGTGTCCACCCAGGATGACACGCCCTTAGCTTAGTGTATAGGGAAGTCTCTACGCTTTTCATGGCTGCCACCGGCCTGGTCGATTAAACCGATCATGGCCATTTTATTAAGACTAAGGTAGTTCACCTTTTCCGATTCTAATACTACTGATATTCAAGGCAACATTTCATAGGGTGTAACTCGTTAATAACTCTAACTAATAATCAAATATCCATTTACGTGAAAGTAGTCCTTAAATTTCAAAAAACCTTAACGAAAAACAAAATAAACCAAAAACAAACAAAACCAAAAGAATGGACCAAGAAAAACAAGGCCCATCCCGACGACGACAATCACAAGATTATTGAAAGCTTCTGATTACAATTCTCCCGTATCAGTTATATCATTTAACCTTCAATCTTTTAAGACCCATCCTTCTTTTCCGATTCTTGGGCTCTTTTTTGCGGTATTCTGACTTCATCCCCCCACATTTTGTGTTCTTTACTAAGATATGTAAATATTGCTGCATCATAAAAAGATAACAAATTCTCAGCTCAGAGACAGCACGGTGGATGGCTACCATTAGCAGCAATGAACTATGTGGCAAACTATCTTGACATGGCTCCAATGAGGATATATGAGGTTGCAACATTCTACACTATGTTCAACAGGACTCCTGTGGGTGAGGGAAATGTTACATTCATTGGAATTCTAGTTTTGTTGCCTATACAATTAAGCGGATTGGCTATCTAGAAATGTATGCATTATTTATTGATCTGGTAGAGTAGGATATGATTTTAACGACCCACAAACCCAGGCAAGTATCACGTCCAAATCTGCACCACAACACCGTGCATGCTACGTGACAGTGACTCCATTGTGAAGGCTTGCAAGGAGAACCTCGGCATCGGAATGGGAGAAACCACTCCTGACAAGATGTTCACTCTGTGTGAAGTAGAGTGTCTGGGCGCGTGTGTCAATGCCCCGATGGTGCAGATAAATGATGCTTACTATGAGGACTTAACAGGTAATGGCCTTATCATGGGTGGATCCAGGCTGAAAAAAGTGGCGGGGTTGTTGGCAAGCAAAGCTAATCAGCCACTCGCAACCAAAAATTTTTAAATTTTCCTCTCAGACCCATTTTTAAGATTTCTGTGACCCACTCGCTCCAACAAGTTCACTTCCTACACCTCCTATGTAGAGACGGACGAGGTTAAACTGTCCATATATTGCATTGTTACTCATTGATCGTTATGTTTGAAGGTTTAATAAGTGACTGTTGTTGACTCTATGCTACTTTTTCCCAGAAAGTGACATGCGTGAGATCCTGGAGGACTTGAAAGCTGGAAGAACTCCGAAGCCAGGCAGTAGGATTGACAGATTCGCTAGTGAGCCAATAACCGGCCTTACAAGTCTCACTGAGCCTCCAACTGGGCCTGGCTTTGGTGTCAGGGAGGACTTGTAGGTCTAGTGGAGAAAGTATAAAGAGTTGTCATACTAGTCTCTAGCACTGTAAATACTTCACAAGTCCGGGAACTGGCATGTTATTAACATCATTCGGATCATAGCAGAGAAAATAATATCAACAATCTAAGTCGATTTTTATATGGATCCATGTTGATTAATTTGCTAATACCTATAATTTGTATGATTGTCTTGAAGTGAATCTGGGTAGCAAGTTATGGGAGCCCGTGTATCCGTTGTGGATGCTAAAAACTCAATATTGCAAAAGCTTGTAGCCTCCTAGACATGCCTCCCTAGCGCAGTATGATGGAGCCCAAACCACGGAATAACCCTTGGGTTGGAATATTTGAAGGATACTTGGTATGAGAGGTCTCCAATTAACGTTATTTTCGGGCCTCCATACCTGCCAGCCCCATCATGCTCTAATTGTATACTGTAGGTATATTACTGATCGTGACCCCGCCTACCCCATTTGAGTAAACCAGTGTGAGGTCATTTTTCATATATAAGTAAGTTTATTATCCAAAATCCAAAAAGGTTGTGATGGTCCGCGGCGGTTTTAAAGCGACAAAGCCTTATTTATTGTAAAGCTCATGATATTGGGGAAGAACGTGACGGCTAAAACTGTAAAACTGCTGCAAAGTCACTCGAAAAATATACGACATAAACAAAAGTAATACTTTAAAAAAGTAACGCAATAACACCCAGTCGATTTCAAATTTTGGCGGATCTGTCTTTAAGAGATCTGTCTTTGACCCCCAAACGTGCTATCAGGGCGCTGGCAAGCGCCCGCAGCCACGGAAAAAAACCCGAGGGCATCTGCCCGAAGGGCAGATGCCCTCGGCCCGAAGGGCCGAGGGCAGCCCAACAAACCAGCAGTCCCGGCCCGAAGGGCCGGACTGCTGGCCATGCCCAACAAGCCAGTAGTACCAGCCTGAAGTGCTAAAAGTGGTAGCGGAACCGTTTTTCAAGTATTGAAAATACGTTTGCCAGCGCCTATTATATAAAATACAGTGGTGCGAAAATCGCGATTTTCGAGCCGCGCTTTCAACCTGTTAATTTGATCCGTTGGTCACGAAAATTCACACAGACGTAGTCCATGACTCGAACAACAAATCCTGAAAATTTCATGAAAATCGACCGCGTCGTTTTCTCACAATAAATTACCAAAAAAACGCTATTTTGCCAAAAATTAGAAGATGGACTACGACGACCCGACTCGATGATAAAAATTATGTTTGAGTGTTCTCGAGAACCATAAAACTATAAAAAAATAGAATCGTAATCTAAACGGCATAGGAAACTTCAGAATGATGTACGTGCATTAGGCCATATTAAATTTTAAAATGCCAATTCCTTAATTGGTTAATTGGCCAATTAAAGTTATTATCGCCTATAACTCAAAAAGTAAAAATGATAGCGTCTTAATTCTAACGGTATTATTTTATTAAGCTAAAATTACGTTTTATGCATTTAATTTGAGTACCAGTTGTCAACCGCTTAATTAGATAATTGGCCAATTAAGGTAATTATCGCGTTTAACTCAAAAAGTAAAAACGATAGCAACGTAATTCTAACAGTTTTATTTACTAAAGCTAAAATAACGTTTTATACGTTTAATTTGAGTACTGGTTGTCAACCGCTTAATTAGATAATTGGCCAATTAAATTATCGCTATAACAAAAAAATAAAAACGATAACGACGTAAATCCAACGGTATTATTTACTTAAGCTAAAGTTACGTTTATACGTTCAATTTGAGTATCGGTTGTCAACTGCTTAATTAGATAATTGGCCAATTAAGGTAATTATCGCGCAGTAACTCAAAAAGTAAAACGATAGCGACGTAATTTTAACAGTTTTATTTACTAAAGCTGAAATTAGCTGTTTATACGGGTTAATTTGAGTACTGGGTTGTACAACCACTAATAGCTGACAAATACATATTATGAGGGATCTTTCAAGGGGAGGAGGGTTTCTGGATTATTGTGTTATTGTAGCAAAATAACTACTGGCAACTTGATCACAAGGGGGGTTAAAAGTGGCAAAAATAAATTATTTTATATGTAAATAATCCCTAATACAGGACAGCACATACCTGTGATGTGACTTGAGATGAGCTGATATGCGCTCAAATATGGATATGATTTGTGACAGATACTACAATAGTGAATATCACCTCCTTTAACCTTTATATTATCCATTAGATCCTTGTTATCAAGGGGACAGTGCTTTAATTTGAAATGCTTATCCCGGACAAGGGTGTTTGAAATGTTTGTTGCATTCATTACACTCTATGGGATGATCACCTGGGATTAAAATATAAGATTAATATCATATTGATCTAATTTATTAAAAGAACAATCATCTGACCTTCCATGTTTAAATTTATTTTTACGTTTAGATTCAATGAAAGCCTAGTCCCAACAAAATGCATCATTATAAGGTAATTGAAAGAAACATCAATTAGGAGACCACTATGAATGTTATTAAGACTTAGCTTTTAGTAATTTCCAATTACCTGAATGTGACTTGAGATGTCTAACAAACAGTGTTTTAGTATTAAATTCTTTATTACAGTGTTCACAACAATGCAAAGTGGAAGTACCACGAGATTTGAGGTTACTTTTAGGGACTTTAGGGGCCTTTTGACCTTGATCAGCTTGTAAAACATTGGGCAACTGATCAGGCTGGATGATGAAGGAAAAATTGCCTGAAAAGGAGAACCATAATAACACAGATTTATCAACCTGAATGAAATATATTTCACGGTGCTAATAGGCTCAGATATTTATCACTATCAGCTAATAAATCAATTCTCTTTCAATATCATGAAAAAAACATAACTGTGACTGTTGATTGAAAGTTAGGCTCATAAAAAACTAACCAGAACAGAGAACATCATTATCTTGAGAACTTTCGTATTGATCAATCAATATTTGAACAGGTATGGACCATGTCTTGTTTTCAGACTCTTGATATTTTGAAGATATTATCAAGTCCTGTAAATCCTGAAGGCTGTTGGGTTCCATTATTCCATTAATCACTCAAAATTGAAATATATATTATGCTTGACTACAAAGATGATTGTATTTGTTCTACAGAAGATGCATGGTTAATCAAGCTATATTATACTCAAACATTACACAAATAAGCCACCAAATTAGCTTATCTTTGTTCATATGCTTCAAATCATAAAGAAAAATTCTCTAAGACATCAATCTGCAGAAATTTTCTCCAACTCTGTACTTTATTATTACTTCTTGGTATTCTTTTGAATTAAAAAGAAATCTTTCTTCAAGACATCAATCTGCAAGACTTTTCTCCAACTCCTTCTTGAACAAACATTCCCTTTTGGTAATCCCAAAGTAGAGCAGCAGGGGTCTAAATGATCACACCAAGATGAGTGGTGTGCAGGCATCTTTAGTCAAATACCTACTTTCGGGGGTTTTTTTTAAAAAGGGTTTTTATGAGGGAAGGCCCCCCGCAGTCACCCCCGGTCCCCTTTAGCCTCAAGTTCGTGAAACCCCCTAATAAACTGAAACTTTCTTTTGGGCTTTGTTTTTTACTCCCCAAACATCAAAAATTAAGCAAAAAAACTAAGTGAAGAAAGTGAGGAGAGGAGGGGGGAGGATTATTGTGTCCTTTTACATTGCACATTTAAAAATTGTAAAAGGGAAATGGCATGTCCTGATCCCCCCTCATCTTTTAAAAGATTCTTTCCTGAAAATCAGGTATTCTCCCCCTTTAAAAAAAGGGGTGATGACTCATTTTTGCCCTACTTTTTTTTTGGGACCACTTTTTATTTCAAATTTTTTCATTTTTCACTCAATTTTTCCCATTTTTTAATAAATAATTTTAATTTATAGTTATTTAAGAACAAGATCAACGAACCGGAACTTAGATCTTAGAACAAAATTGTAGAACTGGATTTAGATCTTAGAACAAGATCGTAGAACTGGATTTAGATCTTAGAACAAGATCATGGAACCGGAACAAGATCGTGGAACAGGATTGTAGAACTGGATTTAGATCTTAGAACAAGATCGTAGAACTGGATTTAGATCTTAGAACAAGATCATGGAGCCGGAACAAGATCGTGGAACAGGATCGTAGAACTGGATTTAGATCTTGGAACAGGATCATGGAACTGGAACAAGATCGTGGAACAGGATCGTAGAACTGGATTGAGATCTTGGAACAGGATCATGGAACCGGAACAAGATCGTGGAACAGGATCGTAGAACTGGATTTAGATCTTGGAACAGGATCGTGGAACTGGATTTAGATCTTGGAACAGGATCGTGGAACAGGATCGTAGAACTGGATTTAGATCTTGGAACAGGATCATGGAACCGGAACAAGATCATGGAACAGGATCGTAGAACTGGATTTAGATCTTGGAACAGGATCGTGGAACTGGATTTAGATCTTGGAACAGGATCGTGGAACTGGATTTAGATCTTGGAACAGGATCGTGGAACTGGAACAAGATCTTGGAACAGCATCGTGGAACTGGATTTAGATCTTGGAACAGGATCGTGGAACTGGAACAAGATCGTGGAACAGGATCGTGGAACTGGATTTAGATCTTGGAACAGGATCGTGGAACTGGATGTAGATCTTGGAACAGGATCACGGAACAGGAACAAGATCGTGGAACAGGATCGTATAACTGGATTTAGATCTTGGAACAGGATCTTGGAACTGGATGTAGATCTTGGAACAGGATCATGGAACCGGAACAAGATCGTGGAACAGGATCGTAGAACTGGATTTAGATCTTGGAACAGGATCGTGGAACTGGATTTAGATCTTGGAACAGGATCATTGAGACAGGATCGTAGAACTGGTTAGATCTTGGAACAGGATCATGGAACCGGGACAAGATCGTGGAACAGGATCGTAGAACTGGATTTAGATCTTGGAACAGGATCATGGAACCAGGACAAGATCGTGGAACAGGATCGTAGAACTGGATTTAGATCTTGGAACAGGATCGTGGAACTGGATTTAGATCTTGGAACAGGATCGTGGAACAGGATCGTAGAACTGGATATAGATCTTGGAACAGGATCATGGAACCGGAACAAGATCGTGGAACAGGATCGTAGAACTGGATTTAGATCTTGGAAAAGGATCATGGAACTGGAACAAGGTCTTGGAACAGGATCGTGGAACTGGATGTAGATCTTGGAACAGGATCACGGAACTGGAACAAGATCGTGGAACAGGATCGTAGAACTGGATTTAGATCTTGGAACAGGATCGTGGAACTGGATTTAGATCTTAGAACATAGCTCACTAGATCGTGGAACATAGATCAATAGATCGTAGCTCACTAAAACAAGATCATGGAACCGGAACAAGATCGTGGAACAGGATCGTAGAACTGGATTTAGATCTTGGAACCGGATTTAGATCTTAGAACAAGATCATGGAACCGGAACAAGATCGTGGAACAGGATCGTAGAACTGGATTTAGATCTTGGAAGAGGATTGTAGAACTGGATTTAGATCTTAGAACAAGATCACGGAACCGGAACTTAGATCTTAGAACGAGATCGCAGAACTGGATTTAGATCTTAGAACAAGATCATGGAACCGGATTTACAAGATTGTGGAACAGGATCGTAGAATTGGATTTAGATCTTGGAACAGGATCGTGGAACTGGATTTAGATCTTAGAACAAGATCATGGAACCGGAACAAGATTGTGGAACAGGATCGTAGAACTGTTCCAGTTCCATGATCTTGTTCATGTGAGTTACGATCTATTGATCTATATTCCACGATCTATAGTGAACTGTGATCTAAGATCTAAGTCTAGTTCAAAGATCCTGTTCCAAGATCTGATTTCAGTTCTACGATCCTGTTCCACGATTTTGTTCCGGTTTCATGATCTCGTTCTAGTGAGCTACGATCTATTGATCTATGATCCACGATCTATGATCTAGTGAGCTATGTTCTAAGATCTAAATCCAGTTTCATGATCTTGTTCATGTGGGCTACGATCTATTGATCTATGTTCCACGATTTAGCGAACTATGATCTAAAATCTAAGTCCAGTTCAACGATCCTATTCCAAGATCTAAATCCAGTTCCAGGATCCTGTTTCACGATCTTGTTCTATGAGGCTACGATCTATTGATCTGTGTTCCACGATCTAGTGAACTATGATCTAAGATATAAATCCAGTTCCACGATCCTGTTCCAAGATCTAAATCCAGTTCTACGATCCTGTTCCATGATCTTGTTCTAGTGAGCTACGATCTATTGATTTTAAACTTACAACACAACACATATTAAATTAACTAACTGAGGAACCCGAAATCCATATCCCGAGATCATCTTCCCTTCAGCATTACAGTGTTTGCTTTTGAAATATAAAGTGTGTAATGAATGAGGAGGAGGGGCCAAAGGATAAGATGGAGGAGACCTCAGATGTGTTTCAGGAAGATGGCAAGGCTGATGGCAAAATGGATATGGCTGTCACTGCAAAGCCAGTGAGTGTTGTTCTCACTAAAAGCCCCTCCTCTTGTTTGGATGACAAAAGTAGTGCTGTAGAGGACAAAACTGACAAAGTTAAATCAAAAAAGGGTAAGAAGAAGTCTAAGAAGTCTGACTCGTCTACTAATGACCAAGGTAAAACGTTCAGTTATGCTAAAGAAATTGCCCCTAGATTTAAGAATAATGGAGACTGTGCAAGATGTAAAAGTTCAAATGCCATAGAAGAGTCAATTGTTTGTAACCTCTGTGACAATATGTATCATGCTTTCTGTAGGGATAAAAATGGTACTCCACTCAGCACATCAATCTGTACAAAAACATTTTATGATTCTTTCAGACCTGTTTCTGCTCATTATGGTGCCAATGCTGAGAGATGGGGTAAGTTTCTCTTCATATGCGAAGACTGCTCAAAATCATTTAAGTTACTTTGTAAAAATATGAAGAAAACAGATACCAAAAACAAGCAAATTCAATGTACACTTAATGAAGAATCCGTTGTTACTGAGGCACCCCCTATCAGCTCTGTTGATGACTCCCCTGACAAACCTCAAGATCCACAGGCTCCAAATCCTCATCCTCCTACACTTGCAGATATTCAATCAATCATGTGCACTATGAAAAAGGACATCCTTGAAAGTGTATCCGGTATCCTAGATGAACGACTGATGAGTAATGCTAATGAAGTGTAACATCAGAGTGTGTGTCATCTACCTCCTTATGTCCTCAAGGTTCTGGTGCACCTCTTGTCAATTATGAATGTGATAAAAATCAAACCTAATACTGATCCCGGGAACAGACATTTCATCTCAGGACACTTTATCTCGCAATATGTCAGCTCTATGCAAGATAAGGGTCTCGGTTAGAATAGAGTTTGGGTTGGAGTTAGGTCAGGGTCAGGGTTAGGGTTTGGAGTTAGAGTTATGGTTAGGCTCAGGACAGGGAGATGAAGTGTCCGGAGATAAAATGTCAGAGATGAGATGTCGCCACCAGGATAGGTGAGTTTGAAGGCTCTTGAAAAAGTCAAGAGATATGCTGATATCACAGGCAAGGACTTCACAGTACTATCAACGATGTCTCTGATTAATAAAGAATGTGAATAAAAGACATATAGCAAGTTATTAGTGATTAGATGTTGACATCATCCAGTACACTTTCTGAGTTTCACATAATTAGATAATTATCGAAATAAATTACTCAAGAAAGTCTAAAATTATGACAAAAGAATTACTGACAGCTTCATAAATCACAAATGAGATGAAGAATTAAGATCTGAGACAGGCAACGCCCTTACAGTCAAAATCAAAAACTCAAGAAGAAAGATTAAAACCATGACTGAAAAGTTCTTAAAGATCATTCAAAACACTTGACATGGATTGAAGGGGGGGGTGTCACTGTCCCAATTGTCCCAAATGTCCCTGTCCCAATTCACTTTTTTTGAGTTTGGGGCTGGTTTTTGGGACAATTGGGACAACTGGGACATTTGAGCATTTGGGACAATTGGGACAAACAAAAAGTTTAAAAAATCAGTCATTCATCATTTTTTACATTGATCCAAGTTTTTCTATCATTGAAATGAAAGTTATATTCAATTGCCGCTATGTAACAGGCTGTAAGACAAAAAAAACACTAAACTGCTTCTCAAAAACACAATCATTTGAGCCCCAGTTGTCTCTCTACCTTTTGTCCCAATTGTCCCAAATGTCCGATTTGTCCCAAATGTCCCATTTGTCCCAATTTTTTCCTGTCTTAATTCACTTTTAGAGTCCCATTTTTCTCTGTCTCATTTGTCCCAATTGTCCCATTTGTCCCAATTGCCCCAATTTTCCTAGTCTGCATTCACTTTTTGAGTCCCAATTGTTCCATTTTCTCTGTCCCATTCGTCCCAATTGTCCCATTTGTCCCAAATGTCCCATTTGTCCCTGTCCCAATCCACTTTTTATTGAGTTTGGGACAATTGGGACAGTGACACCCCCCCCCCCATTGAAGAAAGAATAAATTGATCTGAGACCGGTAACGCCCTCACAGTCACAAGCAACAGCTGAAAAAAGATTAAAATTTTACTGAAGTACTGAAAATGACTGAATTGATTCATAACACTCGGCATGAAATGAAGAAATTAGAATGCCTAAAGATCTAAGAATGTTAACGCCCTCGCAAGCAACAGCTAATAAGAATCGAAAGATCAAAATCATGACTGAAAATTACTGAAAGATTCAAAACAATCGACATGAAATGAAGAATTAGAAAGAATAAAAATCTGAGACCGGCAACGCTCACAAACATCAGCTCAGAGGAAAGATAAAAATTTTGACTGAAAATGACTGAAAGAGCGAAAGATTCAAAAGACTCGACATGAAATGAAGAAAGAATAAAGATCTGAGACCGGTAACGCCCTCACAAGCATCACCTCAGATTTCAGAAGAAAGATTAAAATTGTGACTGAAAATGATTGAAAGAGCAAAAGATTCAAAACACTCGACATGTAATGAAGAAAGAAGAAAGAACTGAGACCGGCAACGCCCCACAAGCAAAAAGCCAAGAAAAAAGATTAGAATTATGACTGGAAATTACTGAAAGATTCAAAACTCTCGACATGAAGTGAAGAAAGAAGAAGATCGACAACGCCCTCACAAGCTAAAGTCCAGAAGAAAGATTAAAATCGTGACTGATAGTAACTTAGAATTAATCAAAAGCTCATGACCGGCAACACCGACACACCGTATTACCGTAAGCAAGCATTGAACATTTAGCAAACACGAGGTGAGAATGTTCTGGAACAAGAGCGCTCGATTTTTTGAGCGAGAAAAGATTCGATGTTCGCGGAGGACAGCTACAAAATTTCAGTAAAACGCCCATAACTCCCGATCCAAAGCATCTTTTTCCACGATTCTTTTTTAATTTATAGCTGAGAATGAGATCTTTCCAATGATGTAACATTTGACAAAAGTTTTTTCAATAAATTTCACTCAATTTGCCCAACCAGACAATTTTTTGCAATATTGGTGCGCGCGCGTCGTTTCGTAGCGCAATACGTTAGCTTATGATAATGACGTAGTACGCGCTCGACCAATCAGATTGTGCAGCACTTTCTGCTGCACACGATTTTGTATTTCCTTGTCAGACGTTGTCTGACCCCTTCGCCTTCTGTGGGCGCGCGCGCGAAGCGCGCGCGTCCCCCTACCCTCGCGGAAGGCGCAAAGTGACGTCCAAATGTGGAACGTTGCGCCGCGCGCGCGAGGGTAGGGTAACATCCTACGATAGTAAGGGCAATAATTAGGTTTAGGATACAAAAAGATTGACGTTTAAAACACCAGGTCCACTTATCATCCTATATGTTCAAAATGCTAAATGGACATAGCCCATCTAACTTTATCTACAAATTCAACTACATATCTGGAGGAAGCAGGGATGCAGCCCAATGTAATCTTTATACTCCAAAATCAAAAAATCTGAAGAATTTTTATTACTTAGGTGCTAAGGCATGGAATAGCATCCCATTTGATCTAAGAAGTATAAGTGATTCATTAAGTGTGACTCATTAAGATCCTACTGCTCTCCACATTGCATTACCTAAAGGAATCATGTTGGTGTTCAAGTACGGAGTTGGAGAAAAGTCTTGCAGATGGATGTCTTGAAGAAATATTTCTTTTTAATTCAAATATGATTCAAAAGATTTTGGGAAAAATACAAAACTAGTCTATTGGACTCCGTAACTAGTGATTGTAGCTATACAGCGAACAATTGTATCCAATTGGCGAGGAATTGTATCCAGTTGTGTTGTCATAGGACAAAAATGTTATCTTATCTTATCTTATTCATTTGACCACATATATAAACTTAAGGTGTAGTGTCTCTAGGATCTAGGTATTTATTTGCTCTAGATACTATCTCATACTAAAAATTTCTTATACCCCATTATTAACAATGTTGCAGTTTCCTCTCAATTGACAGTAATTATGTATGTTTTGTTGCCACGCCCTAGTATCACAATATGTACTGCCATTAATTTTAACTTCTTATTTTCTTATTCTTTACATTTCTATTTCAATGAATATATTGTGCTGCTGAGGTACTTTTCAATTAAATTATTACTTAATTTATTATTTTGACCTGGGATTGTCATTAAAATGCAGCCTGACCTTGGCTAGTCGCTTAAATGCAGCTTCATGTTTCTGTAAATAAGTTAAATACTCTTTTTATTTTTTACAGTATGCACTTTATTGAGAGTGTTATAAAATTAACTAACCAATTTATTTCAGCATATTATTTGATATATTATATTTATTTCCCTAATGGGTGGCCTTGTTAACAGTCTTGATGATTGACTAAGTGCTGTCCCTCAGCACAACCGAGACGTTCCTTTATATGAATTATTGAAAAAATATATATTCAGGCATGGATCCAGCCTAGAATTTTTGGGGGCATGCAAATTTATAAAGCTCACTCGGCGCCGCTTCGCGGCACCTCATTCGCAAATAGGACGTTTTTGAATATTTGAAGGATAATTAAAGTATTATAAGCAGGGGCTGGGGGCTGTAGCCCCCAGAGGCCCAAGGTCTGGAGTATTCTAAGAAATGGCAACTCAATAGTGTTTGGGCATTGTTTTCTATTTAAGTTTAACAGCACCGTTGTTGCTGTCGTACAAAATCCCAATGAATATCTTCATATTAAGAATCAAAGGGCAGCAGGGGTCTGGGGGCGGCAGCCCCCAGAAGCCAGAGGTCTAGAGTATAAAGAAATGGCAACTCAATAGTGTTTGGGCATTGTTTTCAATTTAACAGCATTGTTGTTGCTGTCATACAAAATCCCAATGAATATCATCATATTATTAAGAATCAAAGGGGCAGCAGGGGTCTGGGGGCGGCAGCCCCCAGAAGCCAGAGGTCTAGAGTATAAAGAAATGGCAACTCAATAGTGTTTGGGCATTGTTTTCAATTTAACAGCATTGTTGTTGCTGTCGTACAAAATCCCAATGAATATTATCATATTAAGAATCAAAGGGGCAGGAGGGGTCTGGGGGCGTCAGCCCGCAGAAGCCAGAGGTCTGGAGTATAAAGAAATGGCAACTCAATAGTGTGTGGGCACTGGGCATTGTTTTTTTTTTTTTTAATTAAACAGCGCTGTTGAAGCTGTTGTAAAAATCTCAATGAATATAAAATCAAAAGAGCAGCAGGGGTCTGTGGGCGGCAGCCCCCAAAAGCGAGAGGTCTGGAGTACGAGGAAATGACAATTCAATAGTGATTTGCCATTGTTTTCGACCAACTCGATCGCTGCGATGTACACAATCTCAATAAATATATTGAAGTATTGACAATAAAAATAACAACAGGGGTCTGGGGGCAGCAGCCCCAGAAGTCAGATGTCTGGGAAATCAATTTCATTGTGCCTGTTATTTGCTACCTACATATTTGTTGTTGTAATATTGCAAAGGCAGTAGAGTTTTTGTTGGTTGATCGTATTACAGCTACTCTGTAGTCTGTACTGTTGTATGTAGACAAAGATATCATTATCATATTATATTGAAATTTATAATATGCTTTTAGAAGTAAGAAATGAATGAAATTTTTCAACTAAGTTTATTTTTGAATGCATAACAAGCATTAAATTTTCAAAAATTGCACGCCCCCAAGCACGCCCCCAAATTTTTGATGGGGCGTGCGCACGCCCCCCGCACACCCCCGTGGATCCATGCCTGTATATATTGTAATCGTGCTGTAAAATTATATTCAAATCAAATCAAATCTAAGAGCAGTATTTAATTGGAGTGATATTTTGAAATAAATTCCAATAATAAAGTTTTATTCTATTATTCTATTCTTATTCTTGTAGCTGATTAATTTGCTTCTCTGCAATGTCATAGTATAACCCATTACAGTTGTCTAAACTCTAAGCAAGAGATAACCATACTGTTTACAACTAATTTCATTTGTAAACAGTAAGATTTATAATAGTGTGAAATGAGTTCTTCTTTAGATAAACTATCTTCTTGGCAAATGTTAACTTTTGGTCCATTTGGAAGACCAGTTTGGTAGCCCAGGTTTCGACTACTGACTAAAACCAAATGGGTGCCAGCACCACTGTAATAAATTCACACCATTATTATTACAACCTTGCTTACGATTTTACTTGGCCCAAATATTGTAATTTGAGTTCATAAATAAATTTGTATATTGATTCAATCTATTTTTAATTCATTTGACTTGAAACTTTTCTCTGAATAAATTGTCATTCATTTGTCCTCTTCAATGTCAGGATGCTTGCATCACATTTGAGGAAACTAGCATTTCTATCTGCTGGACTAGGGTCACGGAGCTTGAATACAACTAAAGCAGTACTTGGAGGAGGTGGTGGACCCCACAATGCTCTTTTGACACATGTTGAAGGTATTTATATCATGGGGGGGTGTTGAGAGCTTAGTGGTAGGACCATACGCCAGATAAGAGGTGGGTGACCCAGATGACTTGACCGGTAAGGTTCTGAACCCTAACTGGTAAAATTTTCTACCAAAAAGTTCCACTTAACTATGTTTATTCTTATGTCTCGTCATTATCATCAAATAAGGCCATAACTGACCAGCTACCAATTAGAGTTATCAAATCTATTTTGCCTATCATAGGACAGAGTTTAACGCATATAGTTAACCTTAGCTTGTCAACTGGTCAGTTCCCACAATCTTGTAAATTAGCAGTTGTCTCACCCATCTTCAAAACAGGAGACAAGAATGACCCAAACGACTATAGACCTATCTCTATTTTACCTATTGTATCAAAATGTATAGAATTTTGTGCAAATGGGCAGTTATCAGACTATTTCGAAAGTAATAAGCTTTTAAGTATCCATCAATATGGGTTTAGGAAGAACTATTCAACAACCTACTTAACTCTTGATATGTTTGACAAATTATTTGATAACAAGTCAAAGGGAAACACCCCAGCACTAATCTTTCTTGATATCAAGAAAGCATTTGACACAGTAGATCATGACTTACTCATTGATAAGCTTAAGTTTTATGGAGTAGATGGAACTGTTATCCTGTGGATCAAACACTACTTGACAAACCGTCAACAGGCAACGAAATTTTTGGGTAAAGTAAGTGGCATCCTTCCAGTTACATTTGGGGTTCCACAAGGCAGTCTATTAGGGCCACTCCTTTTTAGTATCTACATAAATGATCTGGTCAATGCTTGTAATTTGTCCCATCCATACTTATTTGCGGATGATGGAGCACTCTTATTTGATAATATTTGTTGCAAGACATATTTGAGCATTAGGATAGAAATGCTAACTATTATTAAGTGGTTATGTGTAAACAAGTTATCCCTTAACATAGAAAAAACGAAAATTCTTATTTTTGACAAAGCCAATTTTTCTGTTAAGATAAAACTAGGTGATAACTATGCCATCAAAGAATGTAAGAGTTTCAAATATCTAGGGTTAATAGTAGATAATAAACTTAAATTCGATCTTCATATCGACTATATCAAGAAAAAAATTCAGAAACGAATTGGTGCTATGTATAGAGGAAGTAGCTTAATGCCCGTGAAATATAGAAAAATGTTTGCCAACTCGCTTATGTTGCCCCATTTTGATTATCTCGATACCATATATATGGCAGAGCTTCAAAGACAAAACTTCATGAATTAGATATTCTTTATAAGAAAATAGCAAAAATAGCTCTAGGTGTTGAAAAAACAGAAAGTAGTATAATAGTGTATCAGGACATGAAATGGCTCCCTCTACACCTGAGACGCCAAGTTCACTTATCATCTTATATGTACAAAATATTAAATGGAGTAAGTCCCTCTAACTTTATTAATAAGTTTAGTTATATCTCTGGGGGGAGTAGGGATGGAGCACACTGCAATCTGTATACTCCAAAATCAAACAGTCTTAAGAATTTTTATTACTTAGGTGCGAAGGCATGGAATAATGTTCCTGCGGAACTTAGAAATATCAGTGATTCTAAATTATTTGGCTTAAGCTACAAAAAACGTCTATTGGAATCAGTAACTAGTGACCCCACTTATGTTGTGAATAATGCTTTTGATCATATTTACAAGCTTAAGTGAAATATGATATAATAATAACTCATTATCAGCTAAAAAACTCCAAAAACACTCCAAAATGTATCAATATACCTTATAACTTTATAACAGTTTACTTTTGCTATGTTTACCTACTTGAATGTTGCTTAGTCCTATTGGATTACAAAATGATAAAAATCCATCAAATTACAATAATATGTTTTAAATTATTTATACTGTCAAGATATTGTAATGTTGATGGAACTTTATTCAACTATTAACATTTTTATTGGGATCGTGCTGAGGGACTTTTTTAAATTTAAATGCTTATTACTTTTACATTTTTATGATTAAATTATTGAATTTAGACCTGGGAATGTCTCTAAAATGCAGCCTGACCTTGGTAAGTCAAAAAAATGCAGCTTTATTTCTGTAAATAAGTTAAATAGCTTTTATTTTTTTTAAGTTAAATAATATACCACTTATTATTTTCAGTATGTACTGTTCCGAGAGTGCATTATTTAATTTCACCATTCTTTTCAGGAATATGTTTTAATATAGTATAGATATTTCTTTAGTGGGCAACCTCGTTAACAGTCTTTATGATTGACTGAGTGTTTTCCCTCAGCACAACATAGAAGCTTCATTCATAATATAAACTCGAGAAAATATATTCATTGTCATTGTGCTGTAAACATTTTATTCAAATTCAAATTCAAATTCAACTATCTGCCCAGATAGGTTTCAGCCCAAGTTACTATTAAAATTACCATATAAATTTGAATGGAAGGCAAACTAATTACTTCTACCTTGAAAAATACCTCATTGGCCTTTATTTAACTGGCCCTTAAGAACAAAAACGACTTACAGATTTTTGTCCTAAGGGCCAGTTAAAGTGGGGCCAATTAAATTAAGGGTCAGTTGATTAAGGTTGCATGAAACTTTTAATAATTGGCTTATGTAATGCCCTAAATGACCTAGATCATGAAGACATGATATTAGACCAGGTTTAGGGTTTTTTGATGCAATTTACCTAGTTAAAGTTGGTGTAAAAGCTGATTGTAATAAACCCTAATAAAAAAGTGGATTGGGACAGGGACAAATGAGAAAGAACATGGCAGTTCCAATGCAGCAACAGCTGCTGCAATGTTATTAATCTATTATTATAATCGAGAGAGGTAGTTATAAGTAGGAGCCTCCGCTCTCCCAGAAAATCTGACAAACTAGGAGTTGAAAAACCGCGATTTTTTGCAGGGTGGTAGAAAAAAGGTGTCTCCGTATTGCTACATTCTTCTTTTTTTGAGTAAAGGCTTTAGATTTTTTGTGGTTAACGCTCAAAGTTGGAAAAAGGGTCGCGAAAACATGATCGAGTTTTAGATTTGATTCACCAGTTGAGCGCGTTGCTATGGATACATGGGCTAGCGCGCGCAAAACTGCACGCATTTTCACGAAGAATCTGCCATTTCGTTGTTGTATATTTTGGAAACGTTTCCACTGTTGAAATTCATAATTTATACGTTCCCAATAGAATTTTCGAGTTCGGTAAAAGTTTTGACCGAAGACTAACTTATCACCGTCGTAGGAGAAATGGTAAGAGTTGTTCCATTATGAAAATTAGCGGTAATTCTTTCAAAGAAAACAATTCGGTGGTTTGCTGCGAGAATTCGACGGAATGAGGAATTCAATTATTTACTGAAGCTAGAAGTGGGTTATGAAATGATAAAAATGCAAACAATTTTGATTTTAATGAGCTCGGATTAAAATTTGTTGCCCATCTATTCTCCTAATCTGAACTTAAGATTAAAAAACATTATTTTTGAGTTCTTCTTATTTAACAGCTGTTTGTTCGAGGTTGATATGCAATCGTAAAATTTGGTCTATATTTTCATTTATTTTCAAAGCCCTTATGTGAATATTTCGTAATTTCGTTACGTTGCACCCCCACCCCCAGTAACAAAAAATTGCATCAATGACTAACTTAGTGTAAGATATCACATTTTACACTTCCAAACTTTAAAAAACCGCAATTGTTCATTTTATTCCAATTTCATACGTTTCAATTGTTTTTGTCATTAATTTTCATAATTCAATATTATTATTTATTAAACTTGCGTTGTGGCTCATGAATTTTGAAAATACTGCGTACTTTTATGTCCATTTTTTCAACTTTTCAAGTCTAAGAAACCATGGTCCTGACTAAGGCAATTATATGCCGGCATGGTGGTGCCCTGTAGCCAGCATTGAAAGGGTCGGGTGTCCTGTGACCCAGAAGGCCCAACGGGCCTTCTAGTAACATATAAGTTAAACATACTAAATTACTTAGTATAGTGGAGTAGTAGTATGGTTTAGTAGTAATTGGATATTAATTTTGGGCAGAAATAGTCAGATATTATTTGAATGATAAGAACAAAGATGACTGTATTTGTTCAACAAAGAAGAACAGGGATCAATTTAAAAATCACTTTTTTCCACTTTTTATTTATCCCAATTGTCCCAAATGTCCCAAAAAAGTAAATTGGGACAGGGATAATTGGGACATTTGGGACAGTCCCCTTTATTGGTTAGGCAACTGCCTGAAATTTTTTTTTATCCAAGGGGCCAGTTAAAATTGATAAAAAATGATTCAATTCTTGTCCATAGGGCCAGTTAAAAAAGGCCAGCTTAATAAAGGTCAATAAGGTAATCACAATGTGCCATTTTCAATTTTGAATTTGTATCTTTTGTGTGACCATAATGTTGATAATGGCATAGAACCCAGTGACAGAATACCTCTTGTTGGTCGTCAAGCACAGAATTTCAATACAGAATTTGATCGTCACTGTCTCAAAAATTTTCTATCCATCTGTGGATTTTTTTGCTGTAAAAATGCTAATTTTCGTTGATTTTCCCAAAATCAATCATTTCATTTTTTATTGCCAAGTTGTTAGCAGTCAAAAGGAAAATCCCCTCAATAGCAGATATCGAAATCCCCTTGGTTTTGAGCATGGGGTTAGGGATAACATCCAATTTAGTAACGTCGTTTGATCATAAAAGCTGCCCGCAGGCGAACATTTTCATGGTTTTTCACGGCTGAATCTGATTCTAAGATCAATTTGGTATTGTATAATTTCATCACAACAGCCCTCCACAGGCGAAAAATTTCATGGTATTTCCCTTCTGAATCTGCCTCTAAGATCAATTTGATTAATGTGTGCTTGTATGATTTGATCACAATATCCCAACCGCAGGCTTAAATAATATAATAAGCATATTTAATAAGCATAGGTATATAATAAGCATATTTGCAAAAAATTCATCTACCAGAGGAAAAAATTAACTAACTGAGGAACCCGAAATCCATATCCCGAGACCACCTCCTTCTACATTGCAGTGTTTGCTTTTGAAATATAAAGTGTGTAATGGACAAGGAAAAGGGGCCAAAGGATGTGATGGAGGAGACCTCAGTCTTGTTTCAGGAAGATGACAAGGCTAATGGCAATATGGATGACAAAGTTGTTGCAAAGCTATGAATGTTGTCCTTACAAAGCCCCTCTTCCTCGTGTTTGGTTGTAGAGAGTAGTGCTGTAGAGGACAAAACTGACAAAGTTAAATCAAAAAGGGTAAGAAGAAGTCTAAGAAGCATGTCAACTCATCTACTCCACTCAGTAATGACCAAGGTAAAACCTTTAGTTATGCAAAAGACATAGCACCACGATTTAAAAACAATGGTGACTGTGCTAGATGTAAGAATTCAAATGCTATTGAAGAGTCAATTGTTTGTAACCTCTGTGACAATCTATATCATGCTTTCTGTAGGGATAAAAATGGTACTCCACTCGCTACATCAATCTGTACAAAAACATTTTATGATTCTTTTAGACCTGTTTCTGCTCATTATGGTGCCAATGCTGAAAGATGGGGTAAGTTTCTCTTCATATGTGAAGACTGCTCAAAATCATTTAAGTTAGTTTGTAAAAATATGAAGAAGGGTGATACCAAAAACAAGCAAATTCAATGTACACTTAATGAAGAATCTGTTGTTACTGAGGATGCCCCCAAAAATGAGTCAATGGATTCCCCTGATAAACCTCAAGATCCAGTCCTGGATTATCCTCCTACACTTGCAGATATTCAATCAATCATGTGCACTATGAAAGAAGATATCCTTGAAAGTGTATCTAGTATTGTTGATGAAAGACTGTGCAATTCTCAAGGAAGTATACCCACTGAGAGTTTGTGTTCTACCACTATGTTGTCTCATGAATCTTCTACATCACTTGATAGTTATGAATGTGATAAAAATCAAACCTATGCTGACAAAGTAAAAGATTATTCATATGTAAGCTCCCCACACTCAGGCAATAATCATCCCAGACCAGTGCAGTTGGAAAATAAAGAAATGGATCATGTTATTGTCATGGAAACTAAATCCAGTGATGTCAATCTTTCAACAGTTGTTCATTCAGTGGAAGAGGCACTGACTAATGTTCCTGTCAGCTTTCTAAGAGAGAAGCAGTACCAGAAACGAGTTGTTGTAGGCTTCCCGACTGAAACAGACAAAAACAGAGCAAAAACACTGCTATCTTCATGTTCAGAAATTGAAAGAAATGAATTTGTTATTAATGATGCCAAGAAGATGTTTCCTAAAATAACAGTCACCAACATTCCTAACTGCATTGCAGCAGATCTTTCTCAGAACCAACAAAGTAGTTCTGCTAAGGAATACAGAGATAATCTTAAGAGGCACCTCTTTGACAAAATCCTTGAAAAAAACTCTGATATCTCTGAAGCAATAAATGAAGGTAGTATTTTTGAAATTATTTATGTCAACGTTGGGAAAGAATATACTACTCTTGGTGTAAAGGTTTCATCAAAACTACATCACTCCATCAAATCGAAAGGTAGTATTTATCTTGGAAACTGTAAATGTAATGTTTCAGACAGGTTTGATGTTAGACAATGCTTCAAATGCCAAAAACTTGGTCATATTTCAACAAATTGTAAGGAATCAGTTATATGCATGTACTGCAGTGCATCACATCCTACTCGCACATGCCCCAACAAGAAAATCTTTGACTCCCATAGATGCCGTAACTGTGCCCAGTCAAAGAACCCCATGCACAAAGCATCATGCAATTCTCATCACTCTTCCTCTCAAAAATGCCCTTTGATAATGAAAGAGATAATGAGACTGAGAATGTGTACAGATTACTCAAAAAACTCCTGAGCAATCCAAGCCCTCAACTGAATGTAGCTATATTCAATCCAAGATCAATTTGTAATAAAACTGTAGAAATTATTGAATATCTGAATGATTTGAACACAGATGTTTGTCTTGTCTCAGAAACTTGGCTTAGGAAAGGAGATTCTGCAAATATCAAGGTGATTAAAGAACTTGGGTACAATGTCATATCAAAGTCAAGAGCAGGAAGGGGTGGGGGTGTTGCTTTCATCTTTAAGAAAGGTCTTCATATTAAGTCACAAAAAACTAAGAATTTCAAGAGCTTCGAGGTGATAGAAGGAATTCTTGAATCAAGTATCACTGGCATAATGAGGATTTCATGTGTTTACCGTCCAGGAACTGGAAAGTATGGAAAAGTCTCTGATTTTTGCACTGAATTCGAAGAATATTTGAATAGTATGACACATCTACCAGGCAAGCCTCTGATTGCTGGGGATTTTAATATTCATATGGAGGATCATAAAAATGCAGACACAAAGCGATTTCAGTCTCTTATTGACAGTCTTGGCTTCCATCAGCATGTAAATGAGCCTACACATTTCTGTGAAGGCACTTTGGACCTTGTTTTAACATGTGACAATGTCTGTGACTCTATTGAAATGTGTGATCTTCAAGTTATCAAAACTGTGACATCATCTGATCATTATCTCATTTCATTTGCATGCAGATTTCCACACCAAGTAATCCCAACCCAAGATCTGACTCTTTCAACTCGTTCAATCAGTAAGATTGACATAAATTTGTTCAAAGAGGATATTTTGAATTCTAAACTTAATGAATCTGAATTATTTAAATGACCCGATGGAACAGTATCCTTGTATAATAGTGAGTTAGAAATCTGATCAATAAACATGCACCACTTATAACCATTAAATACAACCCGATCGAGTAAATGGTTGAACTCTGAGTGCCAGGATGCTCGGAGAAAGAAGGAAGCTGAGCGCATAAATAAGAAGAAAAATCTTTGAGTCTAGAATTGCATGGGTGGAGGCTAGCAAACATGCTAAAGAAGTCATTAGAAATACCAGAGACAAGTATTATAATGATCAGTTAGCTGTTTGTAATCAAAGTCAAAATCAAGAAAAAACTTATTCAATTGTTAATAACCTGCTAGACAGAAACATAACAAAGACTGTCATCCAATACATAAGTCAAATGAAGCAGTAGCAGAAGAAATGAAAGATTTCTTTCATAATAAAGTCGAGAATATATACAAAACCATAGACAGAAATCTTTGTGAAACTGAGTTTATCCCAGTTAAATCTTTTTTACAGCTCAATGTGGAGTACTTTGACCTGTCACAGATTCTGAGCTGACTGAAATAATCAATGCTCTCAACACTAAGCATTGTGAACTGGATCCTATACCTAGCAGTATTTTTGTTGAGTGCATTTCAGAACTGAAAACCATAGTTTTGTCCATTATCAATGACTCATTGCAAAATGGTAAAATTCATAAAATGGGCTAAAAAGCAACTTGGGAGCGATTTCGATATGACCATAAAAAATTTGAAGTCGATATCTCAAAAATGGCTGAGTTATGGCCGAAAAACGTATGCCCATATATCATAACAAACCAATTCTGGCCCATAACTTGGGCAAATATCAATATTTTTGAATGATACGATAAATAGTTGAATTAAATTTCTGAAATTGCTGTTAAATGGCGTAAAAAACCTCTAAAAAACAACTCAGTTGAAAGAAACGCACCTTTTATAATTCTTTTTACGTGAAACTAGACTAAATTCCTCAGATACAAATGGAGCCGGATTTTTGAGTTAGGCCTCCAAATTTTTTTGGCGCCAAAAGCGCCAAATTTTTGCCAAAAATTTGGCACTTTTGGCGCCAAAAATTTTTGAAGGCCTAACTCAAAAATCCGAGTCCATTTGTATCTGAGG
Source organism: Beroe forskalii (assembly GCA_011033025.1). Taxonomy (NCBI): domain Eukaryota; kingdom Metazoa; phylum Ctenophora; class Nuda; order Beroida; family Beroidae; genus Beroe; species Beroe forskalii. The sequence goes on along the minus strand of WFMF01000546.1, from coordinate 34,760 downwards.
AATTTAGTCTAGTTTCACGTAAAAAAAGAATTATGCAAAAATATCAATCGTAGCCGAAGTTATAAGCGTTTGAGTAAAGTGCACTTTCGAAAAAACGCGAACTGAGAAAATGGCGATTTTGTGGTTTTTTAGAGGTTTTTTGGACCTCAAATCGCCATTTAAGCAGCAATCAGCCCCAAACTTGCAGAGAATACATAATTCAACGCTATTTATCGAATTAAGTTGGTTTCATCCAAAAATATTGATATTTGCCCAAGTTATGGGCCAGAATTGGCTTATGTATGCCCATATATGGGCATACGTTTTTCGGCCATAACTCAGCCATTTTTTGAGATATCGACTTCAAATTTTTTATGGTAACTCAGGGGACCATTATCTATCGATTGCACACCTCAGATCCCGCCCAAGTTGCTTTTGAAAAAATATGCCCATTTTATGCCCATATTTGGGCATGGCGCCACGGCGGCGCCAGTGGGTCTGGGGGTACCAAACCCGGCCAAAAAGTTGGCCCACGGGTCATACCTTTTGGGTCAACCGTTGTCTCAGAAACGTGTTTTCCCAAAAATTTGGCTTGAACCCCCCCTTAAAGATCCTAAAGGCGATTTCAATGACTATAAAAATTACAGACCAGTAAGCAATCTTCCATACATATCTAAAATTCTCGAAAAGGCAGTACAAAGACAACTAGAGAAACACCTTGATAGAAATGACCTTCATGCAGAATTTCAGAGTGCATATAAACAAGATCACAGCTGTGAAACAGCTACACTTGCTGTGTATAATGATCTCCTATGTATCAGTGATATCAAAAGTAAGGTAGCCCTATCACTTCTGGACCTTTCAGCTGCATTTGATACGATAAATCATGAAAACCTTCTTAAAAAGCTCTTCAATATGTATGGAATTACAGGAGTGGTCTTGAAATGGTTCAAATCTTATCTAAACCAAAGGTCCTTTACAGTTACAATTAACCAGTCCAAATCAGATAAATGCTATCTCCTGATTGGAGTCCCACAGGGATCTATTTTGGGACCAATATTGTTCATCCTCTATACTAAAGAACTTCAATCTATAGCAAAGAGACATGGATTTTCAATTCACTTGTATGCTGATGATACTCAGCTTTACATCAGATTTGATCCACTGTTTAGAGATTTTTCAGAACTTGAATCAAGAATAATGAACTGCCTTGATGACATTAAATCATGGATGATGTGTAATCACTTACAACTGAACACTGACAAGACTGAAGCACTGGTTGTTAGGGCCAGAAATAATTTTGATTGTCAAGTCATTGACTCAATTGTGGTTAGCCATGATGCTAATGTAACCAATGGAGTCATTAAGCCATCTTCCATTGTCAAAAGTCTTGGTGTATTATTTGATGAGCACCTTACTTTTGAAAATCAAATCAATACTATGATTCAAGCTTGTTATATTACCCTTCGTAACTTGAGAGCAATTGGATCCAAACTGAGTTTCAGCTTGAAGAAGCAACTTGTACACTGCCTTGTTTTCTCAAAAATGGACTACTGCAATGCACTCTTATATGGACAACCAGATTGTCTTATTTCAAGACTTCAGAAAGTACAGAATGCATCAGTAAGATTTCTGTTTGGTAAGAAAATAGGCAAATGGGAACATGTAACACCATTCTTGAAAGAAGCTCATTTTCTTCCAGTGAGGCTTCGTATTGACTATAAAATTGCTCTACTGGCATACAAATGTATCAACAACATTGCTCCCAAATACCTCAAAGAACTACTTCATATGAAACCTCAGTCTCAGAGTTTATCATTGAGGAATAATGAAGACTTTTTCTTGCTAGAGATTCCAAAGGTCCCACATCTTCATAGAACTGAAAGAGCATTTAGTTTTGCTGCTCCAATTGTGTGGAATAAACTGCCTTATGTACTAAGAACATGTGATAATGTTAATGTTTTTAAGAGAAAACTGAAGACACATTATTTTGACATAGCCTTTAAAACCCACTGATATGTTATAGAAGTAATTGACTTTAAGTTTTATGAGTCGCTTTAGATGGCTGGATTTTATTTTAAAGCATAGCGTCTTTGAATTAGGATCTGATTTGGCTTTAAAGCGATGTATAAATATAGAGTATTTATTTATTTATTTATTATAGCCAAAACTTACTTTTTCATAACCTTAATATTTCCCTTTGTTTCAACAGTTTGTTAGTAATACTCATCTTATGGTACACATGTTACATACATAGAGTGAATGAATTTAGTGATATTTCATGATCATAATATGTAGGTATGTACTATGTATAATGCATATTGAATTAATAATATATGACATTGTAGACTATGCATTTATGAAGGTTTGTGTATTTTCAGAGGAGGAAAACAGAGCTGATATGCATTGGGAGTTTACAGATGACAACAGACTACGAGCTGATGGCATCATTGCCCAGTATCCAGCAGGACATCAACAGGCAGCTGCTATACCTCTTCTTGATTTAGGTAGAAACTATGCTTAGACCTTTGTTGATTAATTGCAGTTCCATTACTTGAGAAATAGCATCTAGGTATGCCAACTTGTTACCTTTGTATCAATTCTTAGTCTTAGTAATTACTTATACTGGCCAAATGCTGAGATAAAATGTTGAAATTAGAAATAAATGTTTCTGGGGGGGTTGGGGAATGAAGCCCAAAAACAGACTGGGTTATTTTTGGTCTCTTTAGGCTTTTTAGGTATTGTTGGCCACTCTCTACTAATTTTTGGTGAAGAATCTAATATAATGATTAAGTACTGTTTAATGTTTATGGAGTGTCCCAGGATCAAGGAGTGTATCTCAGGATCAGGGACTGTGTCCAAGAATCAAAGAGTGTATCCCAGGATCAAGGAGGTTGTCCTGAGATCAAGGAGGTTGTCCCAGGATCAAGGAGAGTGTCCCAGGATCAAGGAGTGTGTCCCTGGATCAAGTAGTTTGTCCCAGGATCAAGGTGAGTGTCCCAGGATCAAGGAGTGAGTCCCAGGATCAAGGAGTGAGTCCCAGGATCAAGGAGTGAGTCCCAGGATCAAGGAGAGTGTCCCAGGATCAAGGAGTGAGTCCCAGGATCAAGGAGAGTGTCCCAGGATCAAGGAGTGAGTCCCAGGATCAAGTAGTTTGTCCCAGGATCAAGGAGTGAGTCCCAGGATCAAGGAGTGAGTCCCAGGATCAAGGAGTGAGTCCCAGGATCAAGGAGTGTGTCCCTGGATCAAGGTGAGTGTCCCAGGATCAAGGTGAGTGTCCCAGGATCAAGGAGAGTGTCCCAGGATCAAGGAGTGAGTCCCAGGATCAAGGAGTGAGTCCCAGGATCAAGGAGTGTGTCCCAGGATCAAGGAGTGAGTCCCAGGATCAAGGAGTGTGTCCCTGGATCAAGGTGAGTGTCCCAGGATCAAGGTGAGTGTCCCAGGATCAAGGAGAGTGTCCCAGGATCAAGGAGATTGTCCCAGGATCAAGGAGTGAGTCCCAGGATCAAGTAGATTGTCCCAGGATCAAGGAGTGAGTCCCAGGATCAAGGAGTGAGTCCCAGGATCAAGGAGTGTGTCCCTGGATCAAGGTGAGTGTCCCAGGATCAAGGTGAGTGTCCCAGGATCAAGGAGAGTGTCCCAGGATCAAGGAGATTGTCCCAGGATCAAGGAGTGAGTCCCAGGATCAAGTAGATTGTCCCAGGATCAAGGAGTGAGTCCCAGGATCAAGGAGTGAGTCCCTGGATCAAGGTGAGTGTCCCAGGATCAAGGTGAGTGTCCCAGGATCAAGGAGTGAGTCCCAGGATCAAGGAGAGTGTCCCAGGATCAAGGAGAGTGTCCCAGGATCAGGGACTGTGTCCCAGGATCAATGAAATGAAACAATAAATTTAATGAAACAATAAATTTATATTTTACAGCAATTAAACCAAAGCATTTTACACTGATGAGTTTCATTACCAATCAATAGAAATATCATGCTTTGTTAAGTTCTGGCATAAGAACCTGAAAAAAATCCAGCTAACATTATAAAAGCATAATTAAATAGAAAACTATGAGATATAAATGCAGTAGGTAAAAATAACTTTATACGATAACTATTATCATGGGTTCAAGATATTGATAACAGGATTCCAAAATTAGTCTGATCTTAATGAGTGTGTGGGAATATTGTTTAAACAGTCTTGCTGGGTCAGACCTCACTGTGACCCATCTACACGAAGGGAGGTGGTACATAGCTACATTCGGCATATCTCTGACATTATCTGCAGGGAAGCCACTACACCTTTTGCTTCGCAGTCTGATTGATGCCACGGGTGTTGGCAGCTCGCCAGTCAAGTGGGGTCCTGGACTGGTTGGCTTCTTTCAGCCCAGGATATCCTCGGCAGTCAGGTGGCCTGTCCAGTGTCCACCCTGGAGGACACGCCCTTAGCTTAGTGTATAGGGAAGTCTCATGGCTGCCACCGGCCTGGTCGATTAAACCGATCATGGCCATTTTATTAAGACTAAGGTAGTTCACCTTTTCCGATTCTAATAATACTGATATTCAAGGGCACATTTCATAGGGTGTAGCTCGTTAATAACTCTAACTAATAATCAAAAATCCATTTACGTGAAAGTAGTCCTTAAATTTCAAAAAACCTTAACGAAAAACAAAATAAACCAAAAAAAAACAAAACCAAAAGAATGAACCAAGAAAAACAAGGCCCATCCCGATGACGATAATCACAAGGTTATTGAAAGCTTCTGATTACAATTCTCCCGTATCAGTTATATAATTTAGCCTTCAATCTTTTAAGACCCATCCTTCTTTTCCGATTCTTGGGCTCTTTTTTTGCGGTATTCTGACTTCATCCCCCCACATTTTGTGTTCTTTACTAAGATATTATGTACGTATTGCTACATAAGATAACAAATTCTCAGCTCAGAGACAGCACGGTGGATGGCTACCATTAGCAGCAATGAACTACGTGGCAAACTATCTTGACATGGCTCCAATGAGGATATATGAGGTTGCAACATTCTACACTATGTTCAACAGGACTCCTGTGGGTGAGGGAAATGCTACATTCATTGGAATTCTTATTTTGTTGCCTATACAATTAAGCGGATTGGCTATCTAGAAATGTATGCGTTATTCATTGATCTGGTAGAGTAGGATATGATTTAACCACCCACGCAACCCAGGCAAGTATCACGTACAGATCTGCACCACAACACCGTGCATGCTGCGAGACAGTGACTCCATTGTGAAGGCTTGCAAGGAGAACCTCGGCATTGGAATGGGAGAAACCACTCCTGACAAGATGTTCACTCTGTGTGAAGTAGAGTGTCTGGGCGCGTGTGTCAATGCTCCTATGGTGCAGATAAATGATGCTTATTATGAGGACTTAACAGGTAATGCCCCTTTCATGGATCCAGGCTGAAACAAGTGGCGGGGTTGTTGGCAAGCAAAGCTAATCAGCCACTCGCAGCCAAAAATTTTTAAATTTTCCTCTCAGACCCATTTTTAAGATTTCTGTGACCCACTCGCTCCAAGTTCACTTCCTGCATCTCCTATGTAGAGACGGACCAGGTTAAACTGTCCATGTATTGCATTGTAACTAATTGATCATTATGTTTGAAGGTTTAATAAGAGATTGTTGTTGACTCTACGAAATGATACTTTTTCCAGAAAGCGACATGCGTGAGATCCTGGACGACTTGAAAGCAGGAAGAACTCCGAAGCCAGGCAGCAGGATTGACAGATTCGCTAGTGAGCCAATAACCGGCCTTACTAGTCTCACTGAGCCGCCAACTGGGCCTGGTTTTGGTGTCAGGGAGGACTTGTAGGTCTAGTGGAGAAAGTATAAAGAGTTGTAATACTAGTCTCTAGCACTGTAAATACTTCACAAGTTCAGGAACTGGCATGTTATTAACATCATTCGGATCATAGCAGAGAAAATAATATCAACAATCTAAGACTGTCGATTTTTATATGGATCCATGTTGTTTAATTTGCTAATACCTATAATATGTATGATTGTCTTGAAGTGAAGATGGGTCGCAAGTTATGGGAGCCCCTGTATCCGTTGTGGATGCTAAAAACTCAATATTGCAAAAGCCTGTAGCCTCCTAGACATGAGTTTGCGCAGTATGATGGAGCCCACACCACGGAATAACCCTTGGGTTGGAATGTTTGAAGGATACTTAGTATGAGAGGTCTCCAATTAACGTTATTTTCGGGCCTCCCATACCTGCCAACCCCATCATGCTCTAATTGTATATTGTAGGTATATTACCGATCGTGACCCCGTCTACCCCATTTGAGTAAACCAGTGTGAGCTCATTTTTCATATATAAGTAAGTTTATTATCCAAAATCCAAAAAGGTTGTGATGGTCCGCGGCGGTTTTAAAGCGACAAAGCCTTATTTATTGTAAAGCTCATGATATTGGGGAAGAACGTGACGGATAAAACTGCTGAAACGTCACTAGAAAAATAAACGACATTAACATAAGTGATACTTTAAAAAAGTAACCCAATAACACCCAGTCGATTTCAAATTTTGACGGATCTGTCTTTAAGAGATCTGTCTTTGACCCCCAAACGTGCTATATACTTATATACAAATTTTGATGAAATTCTGACAACAAAAAGTTTACCAAATTTCCATGTGAAATATGGCCAAAACATATACCTTATTGGCCTTTATTTAGCCGGCCTTTTTTAACCGGCCCTATGGACAAAAATCAATCATTTTTTACCATTTCAACCGGCCCGTTGGACAAAAATTTTTTGAAATTTTGAAAGCAGTTGCCAAACCAAAAATTTTTGCTCAAAGATAGCCACAAAAACCAATTTATACCTAGTAAATTGCATCAAAAAACTCAAATCCTGGTCTAATATTATGACTTAGGTCATTATATAATGTGTTATTTAATGACGGTAAAATGAATTTAACTGAACATAAGCAAAGTGACAAAAGTTTCATCTGACCTAAATCAACTGGCCGTTAATTAAATCGACCCCATTTGAACCGGCAATTTTTTAACGGCCCTTTGGACAAAAAACTCAGAATCGTTAGTAAGGGCCGGTTAAATAGTAGGGGCCGGTTAAATTAGGGCGGATAAGGTATTTGGGGCTGGCAGCACAAGCAAAGTTACAAAAACTCGCCCTCGGGCTCGTCCAACGATAGCTTCGCCATCTAATGCTTGCCCTCATTCCTTTTGGGTCCTTGGGCTCACAAACCGCCGCGGGGGACTTTTAGAAAACTTTAGCAATGCATTTTAATATAAATAGTCCATATTATTCACGTACATGAAATAACTGTCTGATGTTTTCGGTTATTTGTTCAAGTTTTCATTCAATTATAGAATTGATTATTTTTCAAACCTTTTGTTCCACTTAAGTTATTACTGCAATGTTGTAACTTTCCTTTGTTTCAGGGACATATATTGAACTCCTACGTGCGCGGCTCTTTGTCTTTCATTACTGCCAGTGAGCCGCACATGATTAAACTGCGCATGAAAAGGCTGCGCGCATAGGAGTTCGACATGTCACCCTTAGATTGGAATTCAATTGCATATTATACTAGTATTTAATCCTCATTAATACATTTGCTCTTCTTGTTTAAAATAGCCCTTAGTTGTTTCAATAAGAGCTGATAGGTTACTGAAAGGTTTCTAAGAGAGCAGCATCTTGCAGCACATGGCGTCTGCTGGTGGAGACCCCCCTGAAACTTCCGAGCTTCAGAGGATCAGATTGGAGGAAAGACATCTGCAGAAGTTCAAAGCAGAGAAGATTGCAGACAAGTGGCGCCAGCAAGACAAATACATAGACTTCCTAGAGGATAAGATCGAGCAACTCAGAGATCAGACCAAGTCAAAGCTCGAATCTCAGGTCCGTCTTATGAAGTAATGATTGGTTTCTGAACAGGAAAACGCACTGACTCGCCCTACTTGTCCGATTCTTGGGCTTTGATTTTCCCTCTCCCAATCGCCTTTTTGTTTTACAAAAAGCCATTGAAGAGGAATAGCAGAGATTGTGATGAATTGGGGTTGTGTGTATACTCTACTATATCCTTATATCACTTCAATTAGTGAGATGTCCTACCTACTTACCTTATAACCCAATAACCTTGCTACAGAACCAGGACTCTACTAAATCACTTCAATTAGTAAGATGTCCTACTTACCTTATAACCCAATAACCTTGCTACAGAACCAGGACTCTACTAGACGTGAGAACATCTTGATAATGAGGCTTGCCAGCAAGGAACAGGAGGCACATGACATGATCCAGCAAATACAGGTGATCCGTCATTCGGATGTGCATTGTGATCTTGCAGGTTTCAAGTGGATCCAGGTGGAAACTGGATCCAGGTGGTATTCGACATTTAGTTCGTTTTTAGATTGTTCTCATTAATTGATTGCCGTTTTGACAAGGTTTGCACGTGTAACGGAATTCCCCCAGGAGTTGAAGAGGTCGTTGGCCCCTTCCACGAGTAACCTGAGAACCACTCTCCTGGACCCGTGCGTCAACCTGCTCTTCCAGAAGATGCAGAGCCAGATCAAAGAACTGCAGGGGAAACTGGAGAAGGCTGAGGAGGAGCTCAATGCCTGGTCCTTCACAGCTGACAGTGTCACGGGAAAGGTAAGGGTGAGGTGGCTGTAAGGGTGAGGTGGCTGTAAGGGTGAGGTGGCTGTGGTAAGGGTGAAATGGCTGTAAGGGTGAGGTGGCTGTGGTAAGGGTGAGGTGGCTGTGGTAAGATCCAGGGAATGGGGTTTTTAGAGGCCACTATTACCCTAAATCCTAATATAAGAATGTTGTGCCTACAATACCCGACCTTTTCCATCCACTCGAATTAACGCCAAATTATGCGAACTAATATTGCGATTTCTGTATGGAGATAACCTCTCCATGCAGGACCTCATGGCTTTCTCCCACTGACATTGTGTATCCCTCCTGTAGAAGCTGATGGGGAAGTGTCGGATGTTGATTGATGAGAACGAGGAGCTCGGGAGACAACTCTCCCAAGGGAGAGTGGCTCAGCTCCAGGCTGAGCTGGCTCTGCAGAAGACTGCTAACGAGGCAATGCAGCGCAGCATGGACGAGATGACCGGATACGTCTTACAGCTCGACGAAGAGGTGGACATTCTCCCAAACACAAGGAAATATTTTATTCTTTTATTCGCTAAATCGATTTGAACCAAGAAATCGTGCTGACCTTTCCTATCTTTTTGGTGATAATCTGCAACTATTTAACCGAGCAACTTCTCCCAGGTGGAGGGCATGCAAGCTACGATCCTTCACTTGCAGCAACAGCTTAAGTTCACCCAGGACAAACTCAAAAGTACAGCAGAAAAGCTCGAGTCTAAGAGATCTGATGTACGTTTCTCATATAAGGACTATAGCTTATATAGCATCAAATCTGAAATAAATTGCTGATATCAATTGTCAACTTGTCAAACACAAGGAAACTTTTCCAGGAGGAGTCCTGCAAATGCCCCAATTTTACAGCATTTTCTACAGATTATTGTATTTTTGTATATCACAATTGTGCTTTTCGGCTGGAGCACATATCGATTATCGTTAAAATCGTGCTATCGTGTAGTGTGTACTGCTTTATTCTAGTATAATGACGTGTAGTCTACACTTTACAAATTACATGCCTACTCAAACTCACAGTCACATACTCGCTGGAAACAATAGGCGAGTGAATTCACCCCTCACCATAAGCCACCATTAGCTTTCTTTCTAGCCAGTAGGCTATTGCTTAACTCCATTAGCTTTCTTTCTAGCCAGTCGGCTATTGCTTAACTCCATTAGCTTTCTTTCTAGCCAGTAGGCTATTGCTTAACTCCATTAGCTTTCTTTCTAGCCAGTAGGCTATTGCTTAACTCCATTAGCTTTCTTTCTAGCCAGTAGGCTATTGCGGACGTTAGCAAATTTTTGACTTTTTTCCCAGCTGAAGACGCTTATTAAGCAACCTCCCCGTTAGCTCATTTTTTCGATTTTTTAAAATGAATTTTTCTGAAAGCAGATTTAAACAGCGAATTTACCAAAAAATAATATTCCTATATGAAATAAAGTGTCCAAGGTAATAATACAGCAAATATTTTGATCACAGCTTCATACAGATTGCTTTTTTACTCTTCCAATTTGATAATTTTGTGACTAGAGTCTCATCATCCCATCACCACCCGTTTATTTGAGACCCCACCGTTTGCAGTGATTCTGCTAATTCACTACCCAAAAACGTTTGTTTCGACCCCCCCTTCTATTTAGCACTGGAGAGTAATAGCATTATATGATATAGTTCAATAAATTGATAAATATTCCTAAGAGCAGTATTTAATCGGAGTGATATTGTCAAATAAATTCCAATGATTAAGTTTCATTCTATTCATTATTCTTATTCTTCTGTAGCCCTGATTGAGCTGTTCGTTTTCAGGATAAGAAGAAAGATACAGAGTCTGACATTCCGAAGATAAAGATTGAGAGGACTGATCATGAAGAAGAAAAGGTTTTCTTTTGAAATCACTCCCTTCGACACGGGAATCTCTTAAATGTTCAATATTTTAAATTCCCCCAAATAATACTAATAAATTTAAATTGTCCCAAATAATAACTGTGTAGTATGTAAATTAATTGTACAGTAAGTTGGTAAAAATTCCACCTGAAAATTTAGGTAAGATGAAGAGTATGAATTTCAGCACAGAGGCAGTAAAAACGTACATTTGATTTTATAAAAGCAGTTATGTTATGAAGTTCTAAATTGCCATGTCACCTAGCAGGAAAAACGAAAGAGATCAGAAGACGAGGAGGAAGTGACGAAGAAAAAGAAAGACAAATCACGGAACAAATCCAGCAAAGAAGGCAAAAGAAACAAGCACAAAGACAAAGAATCTTTGAAGGAGGACAATTGACGAGATATGTCGCATTTAAAGACCATTTTCTAGCATTAGAGAGAGTGGTTCTTTTTAAAACTTTTTAATTTTAAAAGAATATCCGCTGGTTTTGCTGCAGAATTAAAGGCATTGTGCACATAGTTTATATGATAAGCCTACAGGATGTGTTGAGAAGTGCATACTCAAACCCTCTAGAGTATGCAGGGTGTGTTGAGATGGTTTTGCTATGGAAAATGGGCCATATTTCTACTCTGCCGCGATCACATTCAAATTTAATTGCTGATGACTATTGGCTTGTTGAGACAGGGTGTATTTCAATCCGTATTGGAAGGCTCATATATCTGCTTTTCTATAAAACCAGGAGTGGAACTTCTAAAGTTCTAATTAATTAAGGATTCTGGCCATCTTTCTAGACTCCTGGCCACTGGACCTATGTTTTTATCTTTATTGTTTTAACTCCACAATATTATTTTTATTATTTGATTGCTGACTGTAAGGTGGTAGTTTTGTTTAGAGTTGAAGACGATTTGAAGTTTCCTAAATTATGCTCAGCTTTCAATCGAATCTTTCATTGATAGTTCGGTATACCATCTGACTAGACTTAACATTCTGATAATATTTGGCAGGTAGTAATGGCGCTACACCCCTAATAACCCTTGGAAAGTGTTGCCATGGCAACTGTCAGTGCTCCCCCTAAAAGGAAGAGTGCTCTGCGCGCGTCTACCCTCGTAAAGAAGCACGCTCTGCTGTCTCTAGGAGACGAGGAGGAGGAGGAGGAGAGTGATGAGTACAGGGCAGAGGAGAGCTCCTCCTCCTCATCTTCTGAACAAGAGATAGAAGAGAGCAGCCCCTCTCCTTCTTCTGAGGAGGACGAGGTCAGACCGAGGCGAGACACCTCCAGACCCGCTCTCCGGCACTCAGCATTCGACACAGAGAGAGCATACAAAGCCCTGATAGCAGGGCCTTATAACGCTCAGTACGGCGCCCTAGTGTCTGGGCTTCCCCTCGCTGAAGTGAAGGCAATGCCTCCTCCAGGTCGAGTGGAGGTGACAGTGCAGGAGGAGGTGTTAGGAGCACACTCCGCCCTCAACACAGGGACTACTAGCATCGGGTACAGTGGGGGCACTATCACGCAGGCTAAGTGGGTGCCTAACTCAGATATACTGTGTCTGGCAGTCTCTAACTCCTCCCACATCGTAACCTACCGGAATCCCAACCCTGACACTCTCCAACTCTGGAGTTACGAGTCTAAACACCTCATCTTCCTCTACTCAGTCAAGCTAACCCTCATCAGTGACTTCTGTGTGTACCCCTACTACAGCGAGTCGGACAGGACGTTCTGTGTTTGTGTCGCTAGTATGTCTTCCGTGCAGTTACTCAACCTCCCCCTCTCTCAGCCGAGCAAAGACTCTTCTCACTACCAACTCGTAAAACCCTCCTTGGATCTGAGACTGAGTAGGAAGGAGGCCTCGGTATGTCCTACTTGTGTGTCCTGGTGTGTGTTTAGTGGCGGAGTGCATGTGCTGGCCGGACTCAGCAATGGCTACATCCTCAAGTGGACTGTGCCATCTACCAATAATACTCCCCATTCCATGTCACTCCTACCCAATCAAGTTACAGCAGCTCACCCCAACCACCCTATCATCAGTATTTCAGTCTTCCCGCAGAGACAAAACTACTTCGCTTCTGTGGCCCACGATTCCCGGGTAAAGTTGTGGAATGTCCGTAACTTAGCGCGTCCTGTTCAGGTGCAAGTGCGCGCGCAGAAGTACATGGTCTACCCTGTGTGCGCGCACTGGTGCGCGTTCTGGAACAAGTTACTGGTGTTGTCGTGCAGTGCGCGGCGCGACTGTAACATCCTGACAGTGTGCACTGACCTGCTGACAGGGCAGAGTGGTAAGGTGCCCTCCATCCACCCTCCTCAGGTGTTCCCTCCCCACCTCAACACCATGCGCTCTCGCACCATGGACTACAGCGACCTCACCTCCCACATGGCAGTAGGTTTTCACCACGGCCTCACTGCGGTGTTCCACATATCTGGGTTCTGGGAGCAGCGCAAAGTGAAAGAGAAGCGGAGCATGTTCTCTAACTGTAACTACTTGGAGTGCAGGGCCAGGGTCAAGGAAGGGATGCACACAGACAAGGAGTTCAGCAACGACCAGGACTACATCAACCACCACGCCTTCTCTATCTCCCCCTCTCTTTCTGACTCCTTCTCTAATGCAGCGGAGGAGGAGGAGCTTAGCAGGAAGTCTCTGAGTGCCGTAACCAGTGTGGCGTGGGGCACCACACAACACAGTCTCTGTGTGGCTTACATGTCAGGGCTCTTCCACATAGCCACACCACCCCAACCAAAGCTGGATATTTCCAAGTGAAGGTTCTCATCTCAACTACTTTCAATGAAATGGCGGGTTTGACGACGATTTGGACGATATGAATGGTTTTCGAACCTCTTGATTAAATCTTCAAATGTTTGATATTTAGTACCTATTTTGAAATGATCATATCGGCAGTATGTAACTTATGTAAGTATGTAATCTATATTTATAATTTGAAAGTGACCGTGTGTCTGTAATGCATTAATTATAGGAAGCGCATTCTTGTTGGTCTTGATATACATTTAAGCTGTGATCTGGCAGCTCTACCCACCAAATGTTCCTCTGCTGACCGTTTTTAATGTTAAGTTAACCCTAATTAACTACCTACTGACTTATAATGTTATGTTACTGAGACAGAGCAATATGGTATTTGTCACCGTTACTGTTTTGAACATAATTTATCTTATTTATTCTTATCATTTTCCAGCGTTCTCGTCTTTTTCTATGCGTAAATGATATATCGTAAATGATGTATCTATCAGTGCCCAAAAACAGACGTTTTTGGACATTGTTGAGTATCAAATCAATCTTAATTCTTCTTGAAGTATCAAATTAAATATCTTAATCTTGAACTGTTTTGGCTTTTTGTCGCCGTATCACCGGCCATACAGATTTAGATATGAGTAATCCTTACTCATGTATTTCATGATATCTGATTAAGGATATCGCACCAACTTCTTGCTGCTTCCCAGATGCCCAAGCCAGGTCAGAAGGCCGGATGCGAAACTTTTGACTTCCTCTTCCAAGATCGTCTAATTATGGTAAAGACTACATTTGGAATTAGGTCAAGGGACACCCATTACTCATGCACTATTGGGCGGAGGAGGGCAACCCCCCCGAACCCCTGGTGGATATTATTATTAAAAAAATGTAAATGGGGTGTAATTTTTGGGGGTTTTTGGGGGCTTAATAAAGTTTAATTTTGTTGCTTTATGATTGATTTTGTTCAAGATTTTTGGCTTTTTTACTGAATTGGTACCATTTTTTTGTTGACAATTTTCAACCTTTTCTGAAATGGCGCCATTTTTGTTGAAGAATTTCGGCACTTTTCTGAAATGGTACCATTTCTGTGGAGTCAAATTTTTGGCTTAACTTTTCCTCCTTTATTCGCTTCTTAGTTTGAGACGGGCTATAAAATTGAGCAGGATCGCAAGAATATTACACAATTATACCGCAATTGAACCATTTTTGTTTGAAATTTTGATCTGTTTCGAAATGGTACCAGGAATATTAAACCTTCATAAACCCCTACGTTTTCAATATACAAAAAGGCAAATGGGGGTTGAATTTTTGGGGGTTTATGGGGGTTGCCCCCCACCCCACTATTTGATAAATTCGAAGCAAATTCCATTGATAAAATCAGTGATGCATGTCTTAATGAGATACTATTTTATAAGGTCATTATTTGCTAAAAATGGGGACATCTGTGCAAAAATTATTTACAAAGGTTTTAGTGTTGCAATGTGTTCTAATGGGTCCCATGAAGGTCTCCAAAGAATGTTAAAGTTCTACCCCTTGAGAAATTTCAGGAGGCCACGCCCTTTTTTGTGGAAATTTTGGTGAAAATGAAAATCCAAGTTTACATTCATATAAGTCATGTGGGTACTCTAAACCTATGTTTTCTGGGACAGGAATCGATTCGAGCATAATCTAAGCGCTATCGTCTTTCTTGACCCATTTTCGACCACGCCCATTTTTTGCGTATGGAATTTTTGAGGCCAAATGCCATTTCTCAATAGGATTCTCAATATATGGCTTGTGGTACTCTAAACCTATGTTTTCTGGGACGGGGAATCGATTCCAAGCATTATGTAAGCGCTATCGACCTTTCTTGACCCATTCCGACCACGCCATAACTTTTTTGCATAAATGAAGTTCTTGAGGTTGAAATGTCATTTCTCGATGATTCACAATATATAACGTATGGGTACTCTAAACCTATGTTCTCCAGGACGGGGAATCGATTCCAAACATTATCTAAGTGCTATCGACCTTTCTTGACCCATTTTCTGACCGCCCACTTTTGCATACATGAAGTTCTTGAAGGCTGAAATGTCATTTCTCGATAATTCTACAATATATGGCTTGTGAGGTACTATAAACCCATGTTTTCTGGGACGAGGGAATCGATTCCGAGCATTATCTAAGCGCTATTAATTTTTTGGCCATTTCTGATCATCTTTGGTACATGGAATTCTTGAGGCCAAAATGCCATTTCTCGTTGGCAAAAGGCATGTAGTTTGATCTAAAGACATGAGGTGATCTGAACCAGAAACCCAACCTTTCATATTCATTATTTACTTCTTGAACATTTCCAATGATTCCAGGTCACGCCCATTATTCAATTGTGCATATAGAATATATTTAGGCCAAAAACCAGGGGAAATATTATTTTCTGATTATGATTCTGAGAGACATATTATGACGATGATTATTTCAGTCTAATCCTTCATCCCACTATCCCAGCTCTGACGACCATTTCTGACCCATTTCTCAGAAATGGTCGAATGGTATAGTATTCAAGAAGACATCCCACCTACAAAAGAAGAGGCTGTCAGAAATTTTCTGACAGCCCTTCTTTTTGTATGTGGGATGTCTTCTTGAATACTCATACTTTAATTTTATGGTTGTTCTGTCCAGAAATCTTCACACGAGAGTGAACCCTGTGTCAGCATCATCAGAGAAATGATCATCTGGTGAGAGTAAACACCAGTATTGGAATCGAATACTCATCCTGCATGCTGAGCTAATCCATCAGCTGAATACACTGATACAAGTCCTGGACCTGATACTTCTCAAATATATACTCTCACATCCCCCTTACCCATAATTATGCTTCATCTATCTGGAAGCCCATCTTGATCTCAAATTGTCAACTGCCACTGTCGGATGTATTTGGGCCATCCTACTCATCCTTTACATTAGCTGATTTCTTATTTAAAAAGAAGGATCATGGCTAGACTGGACGCTCATGGCTGAATCGTGACTTGTAGTGAACCTCTACTTACTAGAACACACATGACTCAGCAGGACCACAAACATCAGTGACTCATTCAAAGAGATTACTCCAACTTCACCTTCTATAACTTCGTGTCCACCTTTGCAATTAAAGTTAAGCAGACATCCATAGACTACAAAATCACATCCTTCCGCCTGAAGAGACAGCTTGGTCTGTATATATGATGAGAAGTACTCATAAATGATAGGAAGTACCTTGCAACAGTTTAAGTTACATGCAGTTACCTCGACTTCAATTCCACAGTTGGGAACTTGAGTTTGTTGACGAACCAGATTCCACCCTGGTTTCATGTACCTAAGTCAAACTAAGCCATACAAACTGTCTAGGAATTTTCATTCGTGGCCTTCCGAAATTCGAATTTAACGAGGTACTTACTTACTTAGGTATGGTCGACCACTCGACCATACCTAAGGAAGTCAGTACTTCATTTTAGTCGGAAATTCACGACTGACCAAAGGCATAGTCAGACCATGTACCTTAGATACATGGTCGACTGGTCGTGTAGTCTACACATATCTCTGGCCCATACCTTTAAGCCTTTGAGTAGATGAAAGCTAGATGGATACATGGATTCTCAGTCGGCAAAAATTTGGGGCGGGAAGGGAGGTTGGTGCAACCAAATTACTTGATTAAGATTCACTGACCATTTTGGTCTAACTCCCACTGAGTCCTTTGATTACCCATTCTCTGGTCAGACTGTTTGCGGAATCCGGATTAGAGTTTCGCCAGAATTGCCTTGATGAAAATATGGAAATGGCATTGTTCTATGAGGTCAGTGAAGAAGGCCAATGACTAGGATGGTCCAGATGGCTTCTTCAAACTTTAAAAGTTCAACAGTAGCGCCTCAGAGTTAACGGAAAAACAGTGGAACTGTTAGCATCCAGATTCCAAGATAGAAAAGGAGTAAGTAAAAAAGATTGCATGAAATTTAAAAAGTCGAATTATCGAAAATGGCTGGGCGTTGTCAGAAATTGGGCATGAATTGTTAATAGCTCTTATATCATGTATGAAGGATTCTCCATCCCAAAAAACATAGGATTAGAGTACCACAAGCCATATATTGAAAATTATCGAAAAATTATGACATTTTGGCCTCAAGAATTCCATGTACGCAAAAAGTGGGCGTGGTAAGAAATGGGTCAAGAAATGTCAATAGCGCTTAGATAATGCTTTAGAATCGATTCCCCGTCCCAGAAAACATAGGTCTGGAGTACCCACATGCCATATCATATTGTGAATCATCGAGAAATGACATTTCAGCCTCAAGAACTTCATGTATGCAAAAAGTGGGCGTGGTCAGAAATGGGTCAAGACGGGTCGATAGCACTTAGATAATGTTTGGAATCGATTCCCTATCCCGGAGAACATAGGTTTAGAGTACCCACATGCCATATATTGTGAATCATCGAGAAATGACATTTCAACCTCAAGAACTTCATTTATGCAAAAAGTGGGCGTGGTCAGGAATGGGTCAAGAAAGGTCGATAGCGCTTAGATAATGCTTGGAATCGATTCCCCGTCCCAGAAAACATAGGTTTAGAGTACCCACAAGCCATATATTGAGAATCATTGAGAAATGGCATTTTGGCCTCAAAAATTCCATACGCAAAAAATGGGCGTGGTCGAAAATGGGTCAAGAAAGATCGATAGCGCTTAGATTATGCTTGGAATCGATTCCCCGTCCCAGAAAACATAGGTTTAGAGTACCCACATGACTTATATGAATGTAAACTTGGATTTTCGATTTTTCACCAAAATTTCCCACGGTCAAAAAAGGCGTGGCCTCCTGAAATTTCCTCAAGGGGTAGAACCTTAACACTCTTTGGAGACCTTCATGGGACCCATTAGAACACATTCCAACACTAAAACCTTTGTAAATAATTTTTGCACAGACTATCTCTATTTTTCTCTTATAAATTGAACTCTTGAGAGGTATATGTTCTCGAGATACCAGTCATAAAAATGTGCCCAAACTTCCTTACTTCACTTAGCTATTGATTTTAATCGCTCAAATTAAATTTCATTTGATCTTGCCAAACCTCTGCACCAAATGATGTATTCCATCAGCTTCTAATTTCTATGGTTTTTGCTGCAGACAGTGGACCTATCACTTCCAGGAGACGGGAAACCCTGTAATAACTGTAAACCCACCAGGAGACGCTAACGTGGGTAAGACGTGTGTGGTGCAGCGCTTCAAAACCGGAACTTTCACTGAACGACTGGGCAGCACTATCGGGGTGGACTTCTCCATGAAAACACTGGAAATAGACGGCAAGAGGGTCAAGGTAGGCTGCCAGTCTGATATATATTTTCTTGCGTTGTTGTAACGAGTCTTCTATACAATATTTCCTTGTGTTTCAGTTATAATCAGTCTGATCTACAATATTTCCTTGTGTTGCAGTAATCAGTCTGTTATACAATATTTCCTTGTGTTTCAGTAAGCAGTCTGCTATACAATATTTCCTTGTGTTTCAGTTAGAAGTCTGCTAAACAATATTTCCTCGTGTTTCAGTTGCAAGTGTGGGACACTGCTGGGCAGGAAAGGTTCCGGACTATCACGCAGAGCTACTACCGCAGTGCTAACGGAGTGATTATAGCGTACGACATCACCAACAAAGAGACCTTCAGGAATGTGAAGCACTGGTTGGAAGACGTGCAGAGGTGCGTCACACGGCCTCTTTAAAGTGGGGGGGGGGTCAAGTCCTTTAAGTGGGGGGGTCAAGTCCTTTAAGTGGGGGGGTTCAAGTCTTTAAAGTGGGGGGGTCAAGTTCTTAAAGTGGGGGGGGTCAAGTCCTTCAAGTGGGTGGGGGTTCAAGCCTTTAAGTGGGGGGTTCAAGCCTTTAAGTGGGGGAGGCGTCAAGTCTTTAAAGTGGGGGGGTCAAGTCCTTTAAGTGGGGGGGGTTCAAGTCTTTAAAAAGTGGGGGGGTCAAGTCCTTTAAAGTGGGAGGGGTTCAAGTCTTTAAAGTGGGGGGTCAAGTCTTTAAAGTGGGGGGAGGTCAAGTCTTTTAAAGTGGGGGGGTTCAAGTCTTTAAAGTGGGGGGGGGGTCAAGTCCTTTAAGTGGGGGGGGTCAAGTCTTTAAAGTGGGGGGGGTCAAGTCCTTTAAGTGGGGGGGTCAAGACCTTTAAGTGGGGGGGTCAAGTCTTTAAAGTGGGAGGGGGGTTCAAGTCTTTAAAGTGGGAGGGGGGTTCAAGTCTTTAAAGTGGGAGGGGGTTCAAGTCTTTGAAGTGGGGGACAATAATTCTTCGGATGGAAATTTTTGAGGGGTTTGAAAATACGGGATTTGTAAATACGGGGATTTTTTTCACTGCTTATTATGATTCAACGTATAATGGTGATAATACTATGTCGTATTGAAATTTTATGGGGGGGGGGGGCAATGATTGATCGCAATTAGTAAGTATTAAATAGCAGCAAATTTACTAGGCACATTGCATAATAGTATCATCAACAAAAAATATTTTATTTCGAGATTCAGATAAAGATTTAAATCGCTAATTCGAGCAAAAATGACGCAATAAAGGAGTGAGCTCAGAGAGACCATTAATTAAGGGACCAGTATGAATGTGCTTCATTGCAAAGAAAAAAAGAACTTTTCTATTTGACAAAGCTTCAATTCTGTACCTATTGTTGCAGTAAATGCTCCTTATAAAATGCTTCCTTATAAGATTTTCTATCTCGATTCTTATGAGTTTTATACATATCTGCAATAAAGCTCAGTACCTATAAACTCATAAAGATTTATCAAAATTAGTCTTAAGATCCAAGAGAAAATAATTATATACAGTATATAAAAAAGTAAAAACTCAAAATCGGAACCGAGGCCTAAGGATGAAAATCCCAAAAGAAATAACAGAAAATGTTATGATATGATATGAAGGATCTACTTAATAATTAATTCCAAAAGGTTTTATGGTCCCAAGTCTATGTATCCATTTGTGCTCATTAACATAAAGGGTTCTACGGAAAGAATAGAAATTTGGTAATGGTTATGAAATCATCTCTACTAGAACAGTTATGGTCATTTATGAATGTTTCCTAAAAATAACTGTCAGGGTCACCCGGTTCAGGAGTATCAATAGAGTATCACGTCACGTGTGATAAGACACGTGTCTATTGAATGCCTCCCATGACAGGTACACCAATAAGGACATCTGTAAAGTGCTGATAGGAAACAAACAGGATCTCGAGCCTCTAAGGGAGGTGACCACGGAGGACGCCCAGACCTTGTCAGACATCCACGGAATGCTGTCCTTCCTGGAAACCAGCGCCAAGGAGTCTACTAACGTCAACGAGGTATTTTTCAACAGACAGAAACTTCAACGAGGTATGTTTCAACAGAGGAAAACTTCAACGAGGTATGTTTCAACAGAGGGAAACTTCAACGAGGTATGTATCAACAGAGGGAAACTTCAACGAGGTATGTACCAACAGAGGGAAACTTCAACGAGGTATGTACCAACAGACGGAAACTTCAACGAGGTATGTATCAACAGTGGGAAACTTCAGCGAGGTATTGCTTCTCAATTTGTCAACTATCAAACTTGAAGGCAGTAGATTCGATTTGATAAGCTTGTCAGTACTTAGCATTTCTTATTTGCAATTGTTATGCCAGGTATTCGAGTTAATAGTATTTCCTATTTACCAGGTATTCGAGTTAATAGTATTTCCTATTTGCCAGGTATTCGAATTAATAGTATTTCCTATTTGCCAGGTATTCGAATTAATAGTATTTCTTATTTGCCAGGTATTCGAGTTAATAGCATTTCTTATTTGCCAGGTATTCGAGTTAATAGCATTTCTTATTTGCCAGGTATTCGAGTTAATAGTATTTCTTATTTGCCAGGTATTCGAGTTAATAGTATTTCTTATTTGTCAGGTATTCGAGTTAATAGTATTTCTTATTTGCCAGGTATTCGAATTAATAGTATTTCTTATTTGTCAGGTATTCGAGTTAATAGTATTTCTTATTTGCCAGGTATTCGAATTAATAGTATTTCTTATTTGTCAGGTATTCGAGTTAATAGCATTTCTTATTTGCCAGGTATTCGAGTCAATAGTATTTCTTATTTGCCAGGTATTCGAGTTAATAGCATTTCTTATTTGCCAGGTATTCGAGTCAATAGTATTTCTTATTTGCCAGGTATTCGAGTTAATAGCATTTCTTATTTGCCAGGTATTCGAATTAATAGCATTTCTTATTTGCCAGGTATTCGAATTAATAGCATTTCTTATTTGCCAGGTATTCGAGTTAATAGCATTTCTTATTTGCCAGGTATTCGAGTTAATAGCATTTCTTATTTGCCAGGTATTCGAGTCAATAGTATTTCTTATTTGCCAGGTATTCGAGTTAATAGCATTTCTTATTTGCCAGGTATTCGAATTAATAGCATTTCTTATTTGCCAGGTATTCGAATTAATAGCATTTCTTATTTGCCAGGTATTCGAGTTAATAGCATTTATTTGCCAGGTATTCGAATTAATAGCATTTCTTATTTGCCAGGTATTCGAATTAATAGCATTTCTTATTTGCCAGGTATTCGAATTAATAGCATTTCTTATTTGCCAGGTATTCGAGTTAATAGTATTTCCTATTTGCCAGGTATTCGAGTTAATAGTATTTCCTATTTGCCAGGTATTCGAATTAATAGCATTTCTTATTTGCCAGGTATTCGAGTTAATAGTATTTCTTATTTGCCAGGTATTCGAGTTAATAGTATTTCTTATTTGTCAGGTATTTGAGTTAATAGTATTTCTTATTTGCCAGGTATTCGAGTTAATAGTATTTCTTATTTGCCAGGTATTCGAGTTAATAGTATTTCTTATTTGCCAGGTATTCGAGTTAATAGTATTTCTTATTTGCCAGGTATTCGAGTTAATAGTATTTCATATTTGCCAGGTATTCGAGTTAATAGTATTTCATATTTGCCAGGTATTCGAGTTAATAGCGAGGACCTTAAAGCGACAGCATGAGGGCGGAGAACCCTTAGTTCCGGGTTCCGGAGATGGTATAACACTCGGCTCCGGCTCGTCCACACAGGTCATTATAAGTGATGTAAAATGCCTGAATTATTAAACTTGTTGAATAGCTAAGATTTGCAGCGTTAAATTTACATGTCAGTAGTGATCTTTTTTAGAATTGACAAACTTGATGAAAATTTGAGAAACTTGGGACTTGTCGATCAATGTCAAACATTAAATAACACTTTTATTTTCATATTTCTGTGAATTATGTGACACAGATATTGATTTTAGTGAATTGTTATGATCGAGGTAAATGATCTTCTCGTATTCAAACATACCTTTCAATAGTAAAATGGACGTTGTCGTGAAAAATACGGACAACAATAATTAAGTGACATGATGACATTTTCTCAGATTGCTGGCGGCTCTGGCTTTGGTTGCTGTTAGCTAAAGGATCAGAACAGATAAGTAAACGGTGTTATATGACCCTGTCTCCTTACTAATTGACTAGTTGTTTTAATAATGATGATGGACTACGGTTACCAGTTGTCACTGTACAGTGTGCTGGTATTATTTAATTAAATAGTTATATATGAATTAGTTTGTATTTCAATTTCGTGTTAACTGAATGTGAAATATATAGAATTTTATTAAATGCTACTGGTTTTTTGTTAATATATTATCATCTATTATTATAATCGAGAGAGGTAGTTATAAGTAGGAGCCTCCGCTCTCCCAGAAAATCTGACAAACTAGGAGTTGAAAAACCGCGATTTTTTTGCAGGGTGGTAGAAAAAGGTGTCTTCGTATTGCTACATTCTTCTTTTTTTGAGTAAAGGCTTTAGATTTTTTGTGGTTAACGCTCAAAGTTGGAAAAAGGGTCGCGAAAAACATGATCGAGTTTTAGATTTGATTCACCAGTTGAGCGCGTTGCTATGGATACATGCGCTAGCGCGCGCGCAAACTGCACGCATTTTGAAGAAAATCTACCATTTCGTTATTGTGTATTTTGGAAACGTTTCCACTGTTGAAATTCATAATTAACGTTCCCAATGGAATTTTCGAGTTTGGTAAGTAAAAAGAGTACGACTGCAGGAGACAATCAATATTTTAGGAGAGGAGAAAAGGTAAGAGTTGAACATTTTGTTCCATAGTGAACATCAGCAATAATTCATTCATGTGAAGATATTAATGAAGGGTTTAGTAACGAGTAATAATTACTAAACGTCATATTACACACGAGGGCCGGAGGCCCGAGTGTGTAATATGGCATTGAAAAACCGAGGCCGAAGGCCGAGGTTTTTTAATGCTGAGTTTAGTAATTTTACGAGTTATTAAACTGAATTATGCACCGACTTTACTCGAAAAAATGGCAATATTTTCAAACACAAGGAAATGTTTTAAATTAAGATTTGAAGCTACAGTTTGCTCAACTGTGCGAAATAAATTATTACGCACTGTTCTACTGCACCATAATAAATTATTATGACCTACAGTGCGTAATAAATCAAGATTTCGGCACTACAGTGCGCAATAATTTATTGCGCACGGTACCCTGGTGCCTATAGGGTTTTTGAATACATAGCATAAACACGCCTGGAAGGTGCATAATTGTAGTTTCGATGGTTTGCTGCGATAAATCGACCGTCGACGGAATGAAGAATTCGTATTGACTGAAGCTAGAAGTGAGTTACAAACAGATAACTGATAAAATTGCGAACAATTTTTGACTTCAATGAGCTTGGATTCAAATTTGTTGCCCATCTATTCTCTAATCTGAACTAAAGTTTAAAAAAAGATTGTTCTGAAGTTCTTACTAATTACGAACTGTTTGCTCGAGGTTGATATGCAATCGTAAATTTTTTCATTTATTTTCAAAGCCTATGTGAATATTTCTGCAATTTCGTTACGTTGCACCCCCATCCCCAGCAACAAAAATTGCATCAATGACTTACTTAGTGTTAGATATTACATTTGGCACTTCCAAACTTTAAAAACGCCATTGATCATGTTTCAATTTCATACGTTTTACAAACATTTGTTTTTTGTTATTAATTTCTATAGTTCAATATTTACGAAATCTGCGTTGTGATCCATGAATTTTGAAAATACTGTGTATGTCCATATTTTAGGAAACTAGGGTCCTGGTTAGGGCAATTATAATATAATTTCATTATGTTACTGTTGTGGTACTCTGTAGCCAGCATTGAAATGGTCGGGTGTCCTGTGACCTAGCTGAAGGCCCAACGGGCCTTCTAGTCTATTATTATAATCGAGAGAGGTAGTTATAAGTAGGAGCCTCCGCTCTCCCAGAAAATCTGACAAACTAGGAGTTGAAAAACCGCGATTTTTTGCAGGGTGGTAGAAAAAAGGTGTCTTCGTATTGCTACATTCTTCTTTTTTGAGTAAAGGCTTTAGATTTTTTGTGGTTAACGCTCAAAGTTGGAAAAAGGGTCACGAAAAACAAGAACGAGTTATAGATTTGATTCACCAGTTGCGCGCGTTGCTATGGATACATGCGCTAGCGCGCGCAAAACTGCACGTGCATTTTAACGTAGAATCTGCTATTTCGTTATTGTGTATTTTGGAAACGTTTCCACTGTTGAAATTCATAATTTACGCTCCCAATGGAATTTTCGAGTCCGGTAAAAAAAATTTGACAGAAGGCTTACTCTTATCACTGTTGTAGGAGCTTAGGAGAAATGATATTGATAAGAGTTGTTTTATTTAATTGTGAAAATTAGCGATAATTCTTTCAAGAAAGAAATTCGATGGTTTGCTGCGAGAATTCGACGGAATGAGTAATTCATATTTACTGAAGCTAGAAGTGGTTTATGAACAGATAAAAATGCAAACAATTTTGATTTTAATGAGCTCGGATTCAAATTTGTTGCCCATCTATTCTCCTTATCTGAACTTTAGTTTAGAAAACATTGAGTTCTTCTTATTAAACAGCTGTTCGAGGTTAATATGCAATCGTAAAATTTGGTCTATATTTTATTTATTTTCAAAGCCTTCATGTGAATTTTCGTAATTTCGTTACGTTGCACCCCACCCCCAGTAGCAAAAAATTGCATCAATGACTTACTTAGTATTAAATATCACATTTGACACTTCCAAACGTTGAAAAAACCGCAATTGATCATGTTATTTCAATTTCATACGTTTCACTTGTTTTTGTCATAAAGTGTCATAATTCAATATTTATGAATTATCTGCGTTGTGGCTCACGAATTTGGAAAATACTGCGTACTTTAATGTCAACTTTTTTCAACTTTTCACGTCTTAGAAACAAAGTTTCTGACTAGGTTAATCATATACTTATATGCTGGCATGGTGTTGCCCTGTGGTCAGCATTGAAAAAAGTCGGGTGTCCTGTGACCCAGAAGGCCCAAGTCCCAACGGGCCTTCTAGTAATACACGATGCGTTGATTCTAATGTAATCTTACAATTTAATCCTAATTCAGGTCGTATGACAGTGTATTTCATGATATTAGCGCATTCCCAGCCATGCTCTAAGCGCATATTGGTACACTTTCATTCTACCCTGATCAATTAATCAATCATCTGTGAGCGCATGCGTGTTGTACTGTTGTTTGACTTCCTTCCAATAATAGCATACAATTGAGTTAATTTCTAACAGATATCGATATTATTTACTCTATCAGTTCTTTCAGTTTTAGATGTATCTATCAAGTGAGAATTGAGATAATACCACATATTATTATATGCAATTATAAAACATTAAAATTGTATGAAAGTTGAAACCTCAGTAATTTGTTTTGTATATAAATATATTTACAATTTGATTTTCCATATCTCTTTTTATTATCTCTTTATTTCGAGATTCATTGTTTCGAGATTTTAAGGCATTAATCTTACGTTAAATTGCAGTAACTTGATTTAATTGATGAAAGCTTCTTGAATTACTCAATTCATTTCATCTGTAATAATGAGAATTGCCACTTGTCACAATGGTTTCTGTATTGGAATATACGGAACGCGCAATGTCACATACTACGATACAAGAACCCCAAATCCATTTCACTATGTCACGTGACCAAGCGCGGCTTTGCTTTTGTACTCGTGTATGTTAACGCGTGGTCTTTCTCTACAGCTTCCAATTCCCAGTGCAATGCCATTCTGGAGCAAAAGCGTTAAATGGAGTATTTTGACGCTTTCACGGATCCTTTAGAAATGAATTTGAGAACAAATAACCACTTTAGAAATGTTATCTCAGATTGACAGTGCACTAAACTCCTCACTTCTTGAGAAATGGCTGACCACGACGAGCCGGCGGATTTCGATAACGATGAGGGCGGTGATGACGGAGACAACGATTTCGAGCCAGTCTTTGAAACGATAGAACCAGACCAGGCTGAACAGAGCGATAAGCAGGTTAGGGATTCTCACATATTACGTAACAAGCCAGGGGAGTCTAAACTCGTCACGCTTCATTTTATTCTAATAAATAAAACGTCTGTAAATACTAAATTTGATCCCAAACTTGTTTAAGCAACTATGTTAGTTTGGTTATACCATGTAAGTTTGATCATACGGTCTCCACTGAATTACAGCGCAAAAAAAGCTTAAAATGAAATTTGATTTAACGAAGGAGCACAAAAAGTCTACTTAAGCGTTGAATCCGGACTAGGGTTGTCAGACCCGAGTGGGAAGAAATACACAGTCTGGGCTGTCGCCTAGTTGAGGTATACGGTCACCACCTTGACATGTGACTGCTTATTACGGGGGAGGGGTAGATATCAAAACTTATTACGTAATTATAAGTGAACGATCCCTTTAGGAACTTCCCTCGTGAAATCTTTGGAGTTGCATGCGCCATTGCATCGTTTAATAAGCCTTGTGGAATATGGCATTCCGTCAGTCATATGCCTCATAGATTATGCCTACTCCTTGTTTCAGGTTGAGCCTAACAAGAGAATCACGACCCCTTACATGACGAAGTATGAGCGAGCTCGCATCCTTGGAACCAGGGCCCTGCAGATTTCCATGAACGCCCCCATTATGGTTGAGTTGAAGGGGCAGACTGACCCCCTGGAGATAGCAAAACAGGTAAATATATGAGGAGCTGTCCACACTAACTAGCGGTGAGATGACCCCCTCATATCATTACAACTAATATAATTACTAGAATTAGTAATATTAGTAATATAAGTGCGACTTACTGTGTACCTCACAAGATTCCGGTGACATGCACGTAGTGACATTCCGATTGGCAGGAGTTGAAGGAGCGGAAGATCCCACTCATAGTGCGAAGATACCTGCCTGATAACTCGTACGAGGATTGGAGTATTGACGAGCTGATCATTGACTACTGAGAGGAGTTATCAGAACACCTGATAGTCTCTTGTTAGCAGTGCCAGGAATTATCAGATCCCCTGATAGTCCTCTGTTAGGAGTACAGGAGTAGCCCAGCCAACTAACGATCTAGTTAAAATGCACAGTGGTTTTATTCTCTTCACAGTTTGCTTTCCCCCTTCTTTCTATGAATTCGCCCTTCAAAATGACGTTGAACTAATCAGAAAAACTAAATTCATAACTTCCCAGTTGTACCTTGATAAGGTTTATTTGATATTTTATTATTTTAACCTTTTATATTTATTTGCAATTTTTATCCAAACTTTAGACTGTTTTGGCTCCTTTTTACTTGATATACTGATGCGTGAATCCACTCAAATTAGATTTTGCCAATGCTCAAAAATTCCTTAATAAACTATAAAGTTGCCAAGCATAATGGCTACTACTTTAATCTTTATTGGCCTTTAATCATTTAACCGAGAGATTTTTTAAAGGGTCGGTTAAAAAGGCCGGCTAAATAAAGGCAAATGATTTATATGACTGATACCATATACTGCAACGCTTTTTTCATTTCTTTCTGGGATTAATGGGGAGGGAAGTTAAGCACCTGCATACGGGAACAAAGGACAAAAGAATTGTGCCGGCAGACTCAAGTCTTGTTCAGCTAGGTTTTGTTCAATTAACAAACTAACAACCCATTTGAGGATTTAGCTGGATAAACTTTAGCCGCTGAAAGCGATCCCCATCAGTTTAAGTGATGGTAAGACAATTCACAAGATTTCTTCATACATTATGATCCTTATATATGATCCTAAACATTCCCTTTCCTTGTTCTTGCTACCTTTGTACCCATACTTACTCAGTAGACTAGGTATGAGGTAACAGCTGTAGTCCTGAATCAATACTCCAGCAGCATTTGGAACCTGAAAGGGTTCCTATAATCAGAGCACTAGAGCAGCTGATTTGAAGATTTGTCTCTGGGGTAGCATCATTAACTTCCTCCTGTTTCAGTCTGCTATATTCAGTTTCCAGAGCCTTCTGGTGGTGGCTTGTCTCATGATTTGCACGTGTACTTATATTAGGCAGCACATGCCGTCAGTCCTGGACAAGAATAAGAAGGGGTAAGTTCATCCCATCCTTCATTATTCATTCACAGGTTCTTAATTTTTGTGTTAGTTATATCACTTTTTGAAATACAGATTGTGTGGTGTTTCAACTATTAAATATTTCAGGTTATTGGGTATATTTTGGAAGAGTGCGAGGATAGGTGAAAGGCTGTCTCCTTTTGTTGGTTTGTGGTGTGTGGCCATGGCTTTCACAGTACTCTTCATCCAATGACACTCCTGAAACTACCTAACTTTCTGTTATTGACCATGCGTCTCACAGTGAACTGTAAATAAACTGGGGTTCAGAGTATTTTAAGTGATTTATTGGTGCTGATTATTACCCCGATGTCTCGATCTCTTGAAGTGCGGCGTATTACGCCGCGCTTGGGTACTTTTTGTGGCGCGTCACAGTGCTTTACTATGTTTTGCATAGAAATTACATTAGCGCGCTGCCACGCGCCGCAGGAAGAACCCAGGCTCGGCGTAATACGCGGAGCCTCAAGAGAGCGCGACACCGTGGTGATAATGAGCGCTTTCATTGACCAAGCTTTAGCTGGGTATAGGACTTAAGGTCGGGGGACTCTAGGTCGGGGGACTCTGGGTCGGCGGCGAAAACCAGGGTGACCTAGAGTCCGTTCCCACTTTAGCTTTTGCCTTCAAATTGTTCGTGTGTTTAAATTAGCTTAAAATATAGCAAAATCTTCGATTATCACGAGTAGCACCAGGCAACTCAACCCATTCATTGGAAATATCCATCCGTGGAAGGTATGAGGTCACAGCTAATCATGGAAGCGGTTTTAACCCCGACCAGAAATAACAAGAACCGACTTTACAGTTTACTCCGGCCAAACATCAGTGTTTCCTTACACTAGGGTCTGATATTGACAACCTTCGATCGTCTGAATTGAACGCCTTTATAAACTGTTCTGCAATGTAATTTTCATTTTGTGATGACTGTATAGCCGTGTACGGCAACTTACATGGTCGATACACAAGTTTAGAGGTGTATGGTACGTGATAATGTGATATTGGCTAACTCCAACGCCAATTTTACACCACTTTTTAAGGTTTTGATGTTTTGTTTCCAGTAGTAAAATTGAATAATATCCGATGATATTATATCCACACTCTATAGAAATTACAATTATTTTTGGAACTTTATTGAACTTTGTATTGACATATTTTAGAATTTCAGTCTCTAATTGAGCTGTACGTTTTCAATCATTGTGTTAAGTTATGTTGACTGTGAGTGACACTTAGTAATTCTGTGTACCTCAGTTCAAGTAACAACAAACCATTATGTAGATTTTTTAATGCCTTCTGTAACCCTTGAAACTAGATAGAAGAGCAGCGAGCTGATTCATCTTCTCTTTCCCCAGTATAATTCACATTATAAGTTTATTAAGGGGGGAAGGGGGGCTCACCCCTCATATTTTAGAGGACACGAATTTTACATGTTGGCCGGAATGGCCAGGTCATGTACCCAACATATTGACGGTGGTCTTGATTCAATAGGTCCAATGGCTTCCAAAAATCGAAATTTTACCGGTTATTTAGGCTCCGATGGCCATTTGGGGGGGGGGTGGACTAATTCCAAATTTCGCTTAGTAACTTAAGTGCGAAGTTTTGCTTCAAAGCGATTCTGAATGTTTCATGGAAAAATGGCAAAGTGTTAAGGGATCGTTCACATATTACGTAATCAATTTTTGGGCATTTTTTACCCCCCTCCCCCCCCTCCGTAATCAAACGTAATCATGGCCTCTTCCTGCAGTCCCCCCTGTACCCTTCATCATTTCCTCATAGAACTCCTCTGCATTATTCACAGCTTCATCGGCTTCTTCTGGTGCTCCATTGCTGCCCCTGCATTGTGTCTTATCCAGTCATCTTGTCCGAGTCAGGAACTCTAAGAATCTGCACCCTTCAACAGCTTCAGTAGCTTCATCTAGCACTCCAACGCTGCCCCTGCATTGTGTTCTGTGTCCCTAACTCTGTTCGAGTCAGGGATTCCTTGCTTCTGCACCCTTCACTCATCAACCCTCCCCCCCACTTTTTCAGTATTTTGCTCCTCCGTTTTCGCTCCCCTTGAGGCCGTACTGTTGGAAATCACACTGGTCCTGTCACTTGCTTCATCCCACTCCTGTATATCATCTTATCACACGCTCATCATTATCACCACTTCATCCCCATTAACATACTGAGCCAGTGTGTGATATTTGTACAACAATGCCTTTGTTATAAATTATATTTGAAAATTCCTTGAAATTCCTTGGCCAAACCCCCCCTCTTTTTCGGAAAATATTACGTAATCATGGCCCAACCCCCCCCCTCCTTCAGTTTTTTGACGTCACCAAAAAACTGTATAAACTAACAAAAAATTAGAACAGTATCGAGTGTTTCAATTCAATCATCAACATCTTCGACCTCAAGATGACATTCAAAGCTTCTTTTAGTTTTTCCTATGGAAATCTCGCCTACGACAACTCCTCTGACAATGAGATGGACACCTCCTCCTCTTTCTCTTCCACCAAGGCATCCTCATCTGCTCATCATCCTCCTTTACCTCCAACAGATCATCCTCCTTCTCCTCTGCTCTACACCTGAGGCCCCCAGTTCCACTAAAGAGCCAGAAATCAACGTCTTGGTCCCACCTCAACCACCTTCAAAACCGATGGAACCAAAGTTCAGTATCCGTGTCCTGCTCATCTGCCGACAGAACCTAGATCCAGATCAGCCCTAGCCCTAAGTGCCAGATCAGAGTCTGGCAACTTCACAGACAACTGCAGCTTCCTACAGCTTCATCAAAAAGATTGATTCCTGGATAATGGAGCTGCGGATGTACGCCAAGACCTGCTCTTGCATCAACTCTAGAGCTCTAGGGAAAAAAGGCCTCCGAACCTCTGATCAAGCACAGAGCAGCAAACCTTATATACGAAGAGGCACTGAAGTGGTTTGGAAGAGTTCAACGAATGGAGTACATCCCTCTTATATGGGCAGCACTAAAGGAACTATACATTCTGAACCATATTGAGTTAGAGTAGATCATGTTTTAATCATAATTATGAAATTTTGACAATTTTTTCTGCAAATGATTAATTTTTTCCCTCCCCATTGGCGTTTTTGTGAATACAAAAAGGCAAATGAGAGGGTTGGCAGAGATCGTGGTCTGGGAGGGTGAGAAATAGGATATGTGCATAGCAGGTCCAGTTTTGCAATAGAACTACTGTAATTTCTGGAAAGTGCCCGGGACTGCTCCTTTATAATAATAGTCATGAAAATGTCCCTCCGTCCCTCGTCCTCGTCCGTCCCCCCCATATCACAAACATCTTCAAAATAACGAATTTCTTAATTCATGGAGCTGTCGGTTGTCAAAATTTTAATCTCATACGTTGACCAGGCCATCCGTGCCACATTTCCCAGTCACTAAAGTTTTCATATCGACCAAATCTAATGTCCTGGAAATTGATTTTCATTTTGACTATTTCAAACACAAAAACACGATTTTTTCGCCAAAAAGATATTGACCGAGTAAATGTGAAGAAGGCTTGCCAAATTTGACTATTCTCTGAGAAATGATGTGAAAAATTGAATCAGTATCACAATAAAACTGAAATTTTACGTATTGTTACACATAATTAACATGTCATTTCATGATTTCGTAGCTCAATCGGTTAGCGCGTCAGACTTAGTAGTGCTGGCACGCTGGAGGTCACGGGCTCAAGCCCCACTATAGTCAATTTCAAATTTTTATTTTCTTAGCTTATCTTCAGTTTTCTGATAGCAAAAATGATCCTGTACAGCCCAATCAGTTCATCAGAAAGGTTTTAAATCAGGTCACAGAAAGTTTTCAGTAATAAGTTTAATTCAGCAGTTAGATTTCGAAATACATGATGGCACGATACTCAAATAAGCATGTTGCCCAGGTCGTTAAGACTAGAATTTCCAAAATGTTGAGTTACAAGACATCAAGCATCGCGGGGGAGGGAAATTAAGCGCCTGCATATGGGAACAATGGACAAACAAGAATTGTGTCGGCAGGCGCAATTCTTGTTGGTAATAAAAATTCTGAAATCCTTTAAATTTTCATAAAAAATTCTTGAAATTTTCATGAAAATTCGTGAAATTTTTATGAAAATTCGTGAAATTTTGGCTAAAAAATGGGTGGACTTAACTCCGCGGCGGACCCGCTGCGGACCCGGTGGACCCGCTGCGGGTCCGCCGCGGACTCCACTAAAGTCCACCATAAAATTTTTTTGGTGGACTTTGGTGGACCCGCAGCGGACTTTTAAAAACTCCGCCGCGGAGTGGTGGATCCGCTGCGGGTCCGCTCGGGCTCCGCCGCGCACTGGTGGACAGTCCGCCAGAAAAGTCCACCAAAAAAGTCCACCAGGGAAAAAGTGCGCCGCGGATTGGAGTCCACCGCGGAGTTTTTGTCCACAGGTGGACTCCGCAGGTGGACTCCACCAGCGGACTTTGGTCCACCTGCGGAGTCCACAGGTGGAGTCCACCAGCGGAGTCCACAGGTGGAGTCCACATGCGGAGTCCACCCGCGGAGTCCAACTCCATCGGCGGTGGACCCCGCAGGCGGAGTCCACCTGCGGAGCTCACTGGCGCACTAGGTATGTATGTTAATGTATGATGAGGTACTGATGAGGTAGTATGTATGTAGGTTTGCAAAATGATGAGCTCATCACTTACGGGCAAAATTTTGTCATCTACCACTCCTTGTAAAATAAGTGCATTCGCTTATTTGGAGAGGATTTGGAAATGGAAAGGTGGTGGAAAGGATGAGAACCAAATGAGAACGGGGATTTTGAAGGGTTTAAAGGTGGTAAATGACTCCAAATGCCAAAACTTGTTCAGGGTTGTGGAGGGCATTAAGGAGATAACTTTTGCAAAGTTTTTGCGACTTTCTGACTTTGGACTTTG
Organism: Beroe forskalii; assembly: GCA_011033025.1. Lineage (NCBI taxonomy): Eukaryota > Metazoa > Ctenophora > Nuda > Beroida > Beroidae > Beroe > Beroe forskalii. Next base: position 1,183 of record WFMF01000546.1, on the reverse strand, counting down.
GGGGTTGCGGGGCCACGCCCATTTTGTCACAAAAATTTAAAATTAAGTAAAATGACTCAAAATCAGTTGGAACGTGTTTATATAGTCCCTAGGAGTGTCAATACTATTTTTTCGCCCAGCGGGCAATTTATAACAGCCACAATGAGCCTTTCCTGCTTTCCATAGTAAATTTTTATAGTGAAAAGAATGAGAACCAAATGAGAACAGGGAGAACTCAATTTACTTGCTATAACCAGTAAGAACAAATATTAAGATAAAGGCTAGAAGAGGACTCTTTAATTCAAAATTAACAACATCTAAGTTAGATAATTGAACTTGAATTGCAGTAGTGACGTCACTCCAGCCCTTCATATTGAATGAGTGACGTAACAGAAATCTTTAAATGATGAGATGAGGTTGGGATATTTATAGATCTTTTCTAAATGATGAGGTAGTGATGAGGTTGTATGTATTTATGTTCAAAAAAGGCCGATTTTTGTTGAGCTCATTTCTGGATGGCCCCTAGGACTCCTGGGTACTCCCGTAGGACTCCTGGGTACTCCCATAGAATTCCTGGGGTACTCCCGTAGGACTCCCAGGGTACTCACGTCGGACTCCCGGGGCACACCCGTGGTACTCCCGTAGGACTCCCCAGGAGTCTCCCGCAGTATTATTCGCTGATCGTATGACTCTATACTAGTTCTAATTGTATTGTTAGCCATCCAGTCAGAAGAAATAGACGGGCAACGTCCGTCCATTTTATTCTTAAACGCAAATGGTTTTAAACGCACATGCTCATTACTCCCGGGTTGGTTTTTTAAATATCGACCGAATCTGAGACAGTTTTGTGTACACATGGCACTCCTTTCCAAAAACCAAAAATAAAAGCATAACTTATAATATTCATAATGGCGGAAGTGGGGTTATGTCCGGGTGGTGTTTTGTCCGGGTGGTGTTTTGTCCGGGTGGTGTTTTGTCCGCACACCCACTGGCGGATTCCGCCAGTGGAGTCTACTGGTGGACTCCACCAATGAACTCTGCCAGTGGAGTCAATCCGCTGGTGGAGTCCACCGGAGGACTCCGTTGGCGGAGTCCACTGGTGGTGTCCGCCAGTGGACTCCACTGGTGGACTCGACTCCGCCAGTGGACTCCGCCAGTGGAGTCCACTGACTCCGCGGCGGACTAACCTCCGGCGGACTCCACG
>WFMF01000545.1:85393-110823 GCA_011033025.1 Beroe forskalii | reverse complement strand
TTCAATTTTGTCACATTTTGTTACAAGTGCCGGTAATTTGGCGGATACTCAGGTCATGAAAATGGTGACAAGTGTCATATCTCGAGTTCTGGAATAGATAGCCACACCAAATTTTGCAGGCACGTCAGTTGAATGTTTACTAGAAGAAATAAATCGCCATCTCAACAAAAAAGTCGATTTTTCGTCCGTGATGACCGATTTTTCGTTTTTTTACTGTATTTTCAGGCTATGTCAATATCGCTATATTACCTGACTAAATCGAAAATTTTGGATCAGAATCATGTTTTTATGACTTACTTTGACATTCTGAACGGTTTAAAAGTGATTCCGAACAAATTTGGAAAATTTTTGAAAATTTATTTTTTGTGTCACCATGATGTCATCATGTCATCACTGTGTCATCACCGACTCTAAAACTGCTCAGAAAGTGTCTAATGACATCTTACTATCATATCTGATGGTTTGGAACCAACAAAAAATGTCAGAACACCCAGAAACACGCATTTCAGTTTTGTCACAAGTGCCGGTAATTCGGGGGATTCATCTACTGTTCATGGAACGCGCGAATTCTTTCTCAAGGGAAAAAGATCAATTTAGGAACGCGCGTGCGTGCGCGCGCTGCCCTAACTAGTCTAGTCGTATAGTATAGTAGCATAGGCTGCGCGCGCCGCACTTAAATATTCAAATAACGATTGGCCCTTACCTTATTGGCCTTTATTTAGCCGGCCTTTTTTAACCGGCCCTATGGACAAAAATCGAATCCTCTTTGAACCGTTTTAACCGGCCCCTTGGACAAAAATTTTTCTATTGGTTACCAGGTCAAGGATTTTATGCTCTAAAATGGCCACTAAAACCAATTTATAGTTAATAAATTGCATCAAAAGACCCAAATACCGGTCTAATTTTATGATACAGGTCATTATCGTGTCATATAATGGCGTTCAAGAGAATCTAACACTGTTCAAGGCAATTCATAAAAGTTTCCTTTGACCTAGATTTACTGGTCTTTAATTTGACCGGCCTTTTTTTAACCGGCCATTTGGACAAAAATCTCAAAGTCGTTTTTGTCCTTAAGGGCCGGTTAAATAAAGGCCAATAAGGTATATTAATTCATTAAGGCGCCAATCGTTATTTGAGGCAAAGAACTCATGTCTCGTTTAACTTGAGAGCGTTCATAATCTATGATAATGACGTCACTAAGAAAAATACATTTATTTTATTATTTTAAGCGGATCTTACATCTACAATCCAATGTCTTATCTATAGAGGTGTATAGGTATACTACAAACATAACAAAATACAGCTTAAGCGGTTACATGTCGAAGTGGTGACCGTATACCGCAACTTACATGGTCGAGGCGACAGCCGAGACTGTGTAAGTTGGATAATGGACGAGGCGTGCCGAGTTCATTATCAAAGGTATACGGTCACAGCTGAGATCATGGAACCGGATTATACCCCGACCGGAAATAGCTAAGGCCTACTATTCTCTTACCAAACAGTATTTCTTCCCACTCGGGTCTGACGACCCTCGTCCGGATTCAACGCTTAAGTAGATTTTTGAGTGCTCCTTTATAAAATCAAATTTCATTTTAACCTTTTTGCACTGTTATTCAGTGGAGACCGTATAACCAAACTTACACGGTCGCTAAAACAAGCTTGGGAGGGGTATAATATCAGTTATCGGTCAGTTATCGGTCAGATTTAATCTTCCATTTCATACTAATAGCCCCTAAGCTGCAGAAAAGTGACTTGTATCAAACCTATACACCGATCAGAGTGCCCATTGCTCCAAAATCAGCAACAGTTTGCTTTATCCCTGACATACCACCCACGATCCAGATAAAAGACAAAAAGTTCTATAGTGCTGACACCACCGACTGCAGCCTAAAGGATGAGGTACTTTACTGTCAACAATCTTTCGGTGAAAGATTTACACCCAGTTTAAAGGAGGTGCCTTGCCTTAACGAGGGGGCAAATGACCACATTGCAAAATCGCCGACTCGGCGCCGATCGGCGCCCGTCCGGCGCCGATCAGCGCCGGCTAGGCGCCGATCGGCGACACCGCCGATCAGCGCCGATGGGAAATCTGCAACTTTTCATCGGCGGTCGTCGGCGCTGATCGGCGCCGATCAGCGCCGATCAGCGCCGATCAGCGCCGATCAGCGCCGATCAGCGCCGATCGGCGCCGATCAGCGCCGGCCAGCCCCCGATCGGCGCCGATCAGCGCCGATAAAAACACCTGTATAAGGGAAGCTGTCTGGTGCATTTTATTCCAGATTTCCCCGTGATTTTCTTATCGGCGCCGATCGGCGCTGATCGGCGCCGATCGGCGCCGATGGGGAATTTTTAAAAAAATTCAAAATTTGACAAGAAAATTAGATATTCGCGGATTTTATCGCATTTGACCGACTCTAACTATCAGGATTATGTTATGGTTTGTAATTATATATGTTTTATATGCTTGGACGTCATTGTCATACTCATAGATAATGAAGGCTCCTGTTTACATGGGAGGCCGACCTTATTAACTTAAAATGTAAGAATACCTGATGATAATATTAATACGTCCATGATTTCAAATTAATAGACATACAACGGACGCAGAACGGAAACACTGTAGTGATGAATGATTTTTGCACGTGTTGCTTTGCGCGTGTAACCATAGTAACGGCGGGTAGTATTAGTAATAGTATTGTTAAGATGGAGCCGATTTTAGCGTTCGCACTTTTACAGAAAAAACTTTAGGTTGGATGGACTTTTAAACAAGCGCTATCCCCGAGCACCTGGCCTCTCGGATTCCGCACGGACTTCAGTGGTCTCCGCCAAAAGTTTGGTATGTGTCCCATATAACTCCGGCCGAGTGACGCCACAGATCAACACCAGCTCAATCTTTATGAGTTTAGTTTTCCTAAACCTTATTTTTGCCCTAACCATAACCATAACCTTAATCTCTTAATCCTGGCCCTAAACGGAAACCTAACAAATGCTGACCCTTATCCTGATCTTTAAACCCCAACACTTTTTGAGTTAGGGTTTGGGTCAGGGTTTGGTTTTGGGTTTGGGTTTGGGTTAGGGTGAGGGTTTGGGTTCCGGTTAGGGTTTGAGTTTGGGTTAGAGTTTTGGTTCGGGTTTGGGCTTGGGTTAGGGTTTGGGCTAGGGTTTGGGTTAGGGTTAGGGTTTTGGTTAGGGTTTGGGTTAAGGGTTGGTTTTGTGTTTGGATTAGGGCTTGGGTTAGGGTTCGGGTTTGGGTTAAATTTTGGGTTAGGGTTTGGGTTAGGGTTTGGGTTAGGGTTTGGTTTGGGTTTGGTTTGGGTTAGGTTTTGGGTTAAGGTTTTGGTTAGGGTTTCGTTTAGGATTTGGCTTAGGGTTTGGGTTAGTGTTTGGGTAACGGTTTGGGTTACGGTTTTGGTTTGGTTTGGAATAGGGACGAGGGTTCGAGGTTGGTTCGGGTTAAGATTTTAGGGGTTGAGTTAACCCTTATCAAACCCTCACCCAAACTCTTTTCCAAACCCTAACCCAAACCCTAATTCAAACCCTAACCCAAACCCTAACCCAAACCCTAACCCAAACCCTAACCCAAACCCTAACCCAAACCCTAACCCAAACCCTAACCCAAACCCTAACCCAAACCCTAACCCAAACCCTAACCCAAACTCAACCCCTAACCGGAACCCAAACTCCCAAACCCTCACCCAAACCCAAACCCTAAACCAAACCCTAACCCTAACCCAAACCCAAACCTTAGCCCAAACCCTAACCCAAAATGAAAAAGTGTTGGGGCTAAAGGATCAGGATTAGGGTCAGCATTTGTTAGGTTTAGGGCCACGATTAAGGTTATGGTTAAGGTTTAGGATACATAAACTCATAAAGATAGGGGTGTTGATCTGTGGCGTCACTCGGCCGGAGTTATATCAATATGGGACAGATACCAAAAATTTTGGCGGAGACCGCTAAAGTCCGCCGAAGTCCGTGCGGAGTCCGAGAGGTGCCCGGGGATAGCGCTTGTTTATAAGTCCATCCAACCAATACTATTACTTGTACCACCCGCCGTTACTATGGTTACACGTGCAAAGCAACACGTGCAAAAATCATTCATCACTACAGTGTTTCCGTTCTGCGTCCGTTGTATGTCTTTTTATTTGAAATCATCGACGTATTAATATTATCATTTTACATTTTAAGTTAATATAAGGTCGGCCTCCCATGTAAACGGGAGCCTTCATTATCTATGAGTATGACAATGACGTCCAAGCATATAAAACATATATAATTACGAACCATAACATAATCCTGATCGTTAGAGTCGGTCAAATGCGATAAAAATAAAATCCGCGGATATAATATCTCATTTTCTTGTCAAAGCTTGAAATTTAAAAAAATTCCCCATCGGCGCCGATCGGCGCCGATCAGCGCCGATCGGCGCCGATGGGAAAATCTGGAATAAAATGCACCAGACAGCTTCCCTTATAAAGGTGTTTTTTATCGGCGCTGATCGGCGCCGATCGGGGGCAGATCGGCGCCGTCGGCGCCGATCGGGGGCTGGCCGGCGCTGATCGGCGCCGATCAGCGCCTACGACCGCCGATGAAAAGATGCCGATTTCCCATCGGCGCCGATCGGCGGTACCGCCGATCGGCGCCTAGCCGGCGCCGATCGGCGCTGATCAGCGCCGGACGGGCGCCGATCGGCGCCGAGTCGGCGATTTTGCAATGTGGTCATTTGCCAACGAGGGTCTAGATTGTCCACTGACTCAAGTTCACTGTGAAAGTAACATGAGGTTCACGAAGGCAGGTGCCTTGGTCTACTCCCAACATGATGTCTTGGCAATGAAAAGAACGGATACCACTGCCCTCGAGGTTGTCAGTAAGCCTGAAAAGTTTACATACTTCCTGGAATGGACCGAATACCAGATGATTCAAACTAATCGAATGGTCATCTACGCCTTGGATAATGAACTCACTACCACTCGACTGGGATGGAGGTCTGAAGAAAACCTACTAAACTTTGAGAACGATCTAGAACGCCAAGCAAGAGAGACAGTCAATAAGAATATCACTACTCTCAAAAACATGATTGAGAATGCCACGGAAATAATTGCTGAAGAGTTCGTAGTTGATTACAAAGGACTAGGACTACCTAAAAGTAAAGTCAGCTAGACATCGGCTCAATAGTCTCGATAGTTCTGACAGCTATATCTGTAACTGTGGGATTACCCATTTGTTGTATGAAACAAATCAAAAGACACACAAGGCTGCTCAGAGTCGCAATTCAAACTGCGAATGTAGAGCGGCAGCGACAGCGTATGCAGCACGAATTATTGAGAATCACTGACGTCTCTGAGGATCACCACGGCATTGGATACGATGACAATCAGCTTCCAAGGATCGAACCGGAGCAAGTGAGACGGGTACAGTCTAAAATCGCACCCCCGAAACCTGCTCGTACCACAGCTGTAGCAGTGCAGACTCCTGTGATGTCCTCAGCCGAGGTGCAAACGACCCAATCGGGGCTAATAGAACTTCCTCCGACATCGTCTGTCCAGAACGTTGCTTCCAGCACACAAGTAGCTAAAGATCAAGCCCCATCGGCACAGGATTTCTCATCTGCTCCTAACCCATATGTACTGCACTAGCGAGTCTCTGGGTGTTCCTCTCGATTCGTGACTTCTTACATTAAGATTTAGGTAGTTAAAAACGCTCATTTTAAATAACCGTTCATATGTCACGATCTTTGCTATAAAAACTCGCTGTATATGGTAACTGGCAGGCTTTAAAACTGCTATTCTTCCCCGGAGAGAGGGAGGAAAGGAGGGCCGAATTATTGGCAGGCTATCGTATCCTTAAACGTCCACTCGAATAAATGGCATTCAACATACATTACACTGTCCGTTATTAAGTCGTTGCTTAGACAGTTTCGATGTTTGAATTAGTAGTGTCATTCCTACTTTTTCTTGTTCCGAACGATTATGAATGGTTTTGCTCCAAATGAATGGTTTTGCTCCGAATGAATGGTTTTATTCCGAATGAATGGTTATATTCCGAATGAATGGTTCTATTCCGAATGAACGGCTTTATTCCGAATAAATGGACTCATTCCGAATAAATGGACTCATTCCGAATAAATGGACTATACTCCGCGTATTACTATTAGTAATCCGCCGGGCATATGACGTCACTTAGTAGGGTGCGCCCTTTTTTCAAAGTTTTTTAGGCTCTTTGACTCGATTGTAGATCTCAGTGAGCTGATCACGAGGATATCAAGTTTATTGAAATTGGACAATGTCTTCCTTTGCCTCTGGGCGTTTTTCTGTTTCGTGACGTCACATCACGTGACCTGTCACGTGATCAGCCTGTTAGTACTTTGTGTGCGCTCTGATTCCGCGCGCGTAATTGTAATTCTATATATGTTCGCGGATCTGAGTTGTCTCATGTCTGTGTCAATTCTGTGCTATCTATGGCATTGGTAAGACTTATCTTTATTGAAAAACAGAATTTTCTGTTACCAATCTATGATAGACGCAGATAGCAAATAATTTAAGGATCAGCTTATCTTGCCAGTGCAATTTTTAAGGCTGATAATTCAAATTGCGATAACTTGGAAAATGGAAGCTCAAGTTTATACATTGAGAGCTGAGAAGTACATTAGTACTATACAGGGTTAAAATTGTACATCCCAATCAGGAGTGTCCCCAGTCAGATCATACATGACAAAGCAGAGGACACCTCAACCATATTGATAGAGCAGAACAAGGTTCACGTGACCGATAGAGGAGGAAGCAAGCAGTATTTCTTTTGACCATGAAGAAATCCAGTTAAGAGTGACCTGTTATTTTAATGCAGTAGGCACTTTGCTAATTCTATTTCATCGTTCGGCAGTCTTGAAGCTTATTCCGATCCCGAGATTTGTGAAATGTGAAACAAAAAAATCCGTTTTATTGTTTTGTATTTTTGTCTGGCGTTGCTACACCCCCTGGGTCTGACAAAGCGGATTCAAAACGACGGAATGTCGCTCAGAATAATGGGAATCGAGGTCTAATCCCATAGTCAGGTATTAGACCTGCACTTCTGTTGTCTGAGATCGCGAATTCGTACTCTTCTGATTCAGATGATTAGGAAACGGCCAAGATAACGGTATACAAGTTCCTCAGGATTGTGAACTGTCGTCAAAATCTGGGCACTATGGAATTTTCTGATACTAATCTACTAATTTACGATAGACGCAGAAAACAGATAATTTTAGAATCAGTAAGTCTTGGCAGTACCATTTTCAAGCTGATAATTTCGATTACGGCATTCTTAAAAACTTCTCTGACACCACTGGATACGACTTGCCAGACAGCCAGTTAGCCAGTTAGCCAGTCGGCCAGCAGGCTTAGCCGGCCGGCTAGTGCCTAGTTTGTCAGCTGGTCGCTAGCTGATCGTCTTTGCCATGCAATTTCGAGCTGATAATTGCGATTACTTGGAAAATGGAAGTGAAGTATACATTGGAGTCAAGAAGTACATTATAACATACAAGGTTAAACCGCTGTAACTTAACTTAGAGTCAGGTGTGCATGGGGAATGCCGAGTGTCCCTAGTCAGATCATGACAAGGTGGACACTCTCTCAACCAATGATCGAGTAAAAGGTTCACGACTGATAGAGAAGACGAGGAGGAAGCCAGTGTACTTTGACAATGAAAGTGATCGGTGAACTGACATTTCATCTCGCGACACTTCATCTCACGACATTTCTATTCCTCATCTCAAAGCACGAGGCTTTCATCCAAACAAATTGATTCTATCCTGAAGTACGACATTTCATCTCCAGAGTGCGACGTTTCATCTCAAAGGGTACGACAATTCATCTTGTGCTGTAAGTGTAACTTGATTGTACTGACATATGATCTCGAGAGTACGACGTTTCATCTCCAAGTCCAAGGCTACGACATTTCAACTCTGGGGTTGACACCTCTTATCAGGGTAGGAAACTTGATCTCAGTGTATGACCCTTCATCTTAGACTGCGACAGGATACTATAGTACGACATTTCATCTCAGTTACGACACTTTATCTCAGGGTACAACACTTCATCTCAGGGTACAACACTTCATCTCAGACAATGGCATTTCATCTCAGGGTACGACATTTCATCTTTTGGTACCACACTTCATATCAGACTGTGACACTTCATCTCTGGCCCGGCGGGTATGATACTTCATCTTTGACTGCGACACTTCATCTCTGGGCACGACACTTCCCAGAGATGAAGTGTTGCAATCTGAGATGAAGTGTCGTACCTAGAGATGAAACGTCTCAGTCTGACTCTGAGATGAAATGTCGCAGTCTGAGATGAATTGTCGTACCCCGAGATGAAGTGTCGTGACCAGAGATAAATTAGTGTCGCAATCTGAGATGAAGTGGCGTACCTAGAGATGAAATTTCCCAGTCTGAGATGAAGTGTCGTACCCAGAGATGAAGTGTCGCAGTCTGAGATAAAGTGTCGTACCCAGAGATGAAATATCGCAGTCTGAGATGAAGTGTCGTACCTGGAGATGAAGTATCGTACCCGCCAGAGATGTTGTGTCGTTCCTTGAGATGAAGTGACACACCGAGAGATGAAATGTCGCAGTCTGAGATGAAGGGTCGTACACTGAGATGAAGTGTCGTACGTTGAGATGAAGTTTCGTGCCCTGAGATCAAGCTTCCCACCCTGACAAGAGGTGTCACCCCCAGAGATGAAGTGTCGTAGCCCTGGAGATGAAACGTCGTACTCTTTACAGAGTTACAATACAATCAAGTTACAGTAGAAGATGAATTGTCGTACACTTTGAGATGAAACGTCAAACGTCGCACTCTGAAGATGAAATGTCGTACTTCAGGATAGAATCAATTTACAGTACGAGATGAAATGTCGTACTTTGAGATGAAGTGTCGAAGATGAAATGTCGTGGATGAAGTGTCGCGAGATGAAATGTCCGTTCACCGATCTTTTCATTGTCAAAGAGATACTGCTAGCGTTCTCCTCCTCCTTCTCTATCAGTCACGTGAACCTTTTTCTGCTCGATCATTGGTTGAGGGAGAGTGTCCCTTGCCTTGTCATGTGATCTGACTGGGGACACTCCTGATTGGGATGTATAATTTTAACCCTGTATAGTACTAATGTACTTCTCAGCTCTCAATGTATAAAAGTATAAACTTGAGCTTCCATTTTCCAAGTTGCGCCTCGCCGCGCGCGCGAGGGTAGGGTAACATCCTACGACCTTGAAAATGTCACTGGCAAGATAAGCTGATCCTTAAACTCTTAAATTATTTGCTATCTGCGTCTATCATAGATTGGTAACAGAAAATTATATTATTCAATAAAGATAAGTCTTACCAATGCCATAGATAGCACAGAATTGACACAGACAACTCAGATCCGCGAACGCGCATAGAATTGCAATTGCGCGCGCGGAATCAGAGCGCGCACAAAGTACTAGCAGGCGGATCACGTGACAAGTCACGTGATATGACGTCACGAAACAGAAAAACGCCCAGAGGCAAAGGAAGACATTGTCCAATTTCAAAAAACTTGATATCCTCGTGATCAGCTCACTGAGATCTACAATCGAGTCAAAGAGCCTAAAAAACTTTGAAAAAAGGGCGCACCCTAGTCACTTAGTACTGCTGCGCGCAAGAAAAGATGCATAGCCCGGCGGATTATACGCCGCGCGCCAGAAATAGGCGGATCAACATCATCAACTCACTATATTGAGCTATGATAATGACGTCATCCTGTCCGCCTATTTCTCGCGCGCGGCGTTTACTAATACGCGAAGTATAGGCTCTGAATAAATGGACTAGGCTCCGAATGATTTGACTTAATCTGAATCAATGAATATACTGTGATTACTCCGAATGAATGGACTACTTGATTAACTATTTGGTTATTCAATATAGTTATATGAACAACTGAATGAAGTTAGATTTCAACCCTCTCCGAATTAATGGACTGACTAATTCAAAACTTTATAGGCATTGAATTATAGTCATTCGAATAACACATTTTGCCTCAGTGTGCAACAATTATGGATAACGTCGAATGGCCCGAAGATGAATCTGCTGCTGCTGCTGCTGCTTCAAACTCTATAGTTGTACTAACTGAACCCTGTAACGACTTCGACAGCTGGGTTCTACCTACTCCGGAGAGGTCTGATCTGGGTGACACGGAGAAATGGGGGATGGACACCTGGACATCATTGGGGAAGCAACAAACATTACGGCCCCGATGGTCGAACTGCTAGATGAAGTCGAACCAGCTCTTTCGTGTGCCAGCAGGGTTGGAGGATGGCTGGATTCAATCATCATAGTACCCGAGTCGACGAAAAGCTCATGGGCAACTGATGAGACACTAGCTAGAAGACTGTCACTTGAAGTTGAAAGTTCTGAGGGACCGAATTAAACAGTGATCTCAATTCTCACGTCAAGAAGAACCGAATGATACCGATGTCTCACGTCAAGAAGAACCGAATGATACACCGTTCAATCTGCACGTAGACTTTAGCTTAGTACATCCAAATCAGAGCGAGAACTCTCGCCAAGGAGAACCGAATGATGCGCTGCATCAGGCGGGGGCTCAGCGAGTGGACGACCGGACACAGAGGGACCACTGACCAGTACAATCGAAGGCGGTACTCTCGGATAGTACCATTCTCCAAGCTTCCTGGACCTGTCGAGATATCGCCTCTTATGAAGAACAAGATAGATTAAGTCATCAAGGGTCTCCAAAAGATTGTGACGAGGGGCTCCACGAAGCTGACCCCGGCCCAGGTTAACATGATAGGAAGATGTGTCCGTTTGTTACAAACGGACATTTTCAACCATCTGGAACAAAGAAATGGGCCGAGGACACTGGACACAGGTCAGCAGAGACGGGACTGTGAAGGACAATCCTGTCACCATGGGATTCAGGTACAACTTAAAGGCCTTTCTAGGCACGATCATGGACTTGTGTAACGAGCTTCGGGATGATCTGCCCTCAATGCCTTTTGGCATCCGGAGGGCAAAGTCCACAATCTTGTGGGATCTCCTGAACCGGGTCCTCCACATGGACAATGACTCCCTATACTAAGTCCACAATCCACATGGACAGTATAATATATGAGACGGAATCAATTATCGCTCATAACTATTATTTATGATTTAAAAAGAATTAATTTTTCTTATTAAATAACCGAATTAATTAATTAACCGAATTAATTAATTAACCGAATTAGTGAATTAATTAGTTAACCGAATTAATAGTTAAAATATTTTTGATTGTTTATTACCTTCTGATTTAAAAGGGATTTAAAATCATGTAACTGCTATGACCGCCTCCAGTTTCACAATCACGGAGGGGGCGAGTTGTAGGGACCGAATTATTGTGTAAAAGTACGGTATATAGGTATTAATTTTTGCACTTTCCAATTTCCATGCTAGAGATATTAGCGGCTGAGATCAGAGCTTGGGACTTGAGGAACAAGCATGTGATTTATTGCAATACCCCGAGTCTGGCATGATAATTGAATTCACAGCTTATCAGTTATGTAGCTCTTTAAGGGTTAGGATCAGGATGAGGTCAGGGATTTGTTAGGTTAAGGGTAATGTTAAGGTTTCTGTTAGGATTGTGGTTAGTATAGGCTTAGTGGTTAGTATTATAGGCTTAGAATACTAAAATATTAAGGTTTACCTTTACATCTGTAACGTCACTCAGAGCCGTTTGGGTATGTGTCCCATATAACTCTGCCTGAGTGACGTCACAGACCAAAACCTCAATCTTTTTGTATCCTAACCCCAACCATAACCTTAATCCTTATGGGGCCATCCAGAAATGAGCTCATCAAATATCGGCCTTTTTTGAACATACATACATACTACCTCATCTTTTGGGAAAGATACATACATACCCCAACCTCATCTCATCATTTCAAGATTTATGTTACGTCACTCATGCAATATCAAAGGCTGAAGGGACGTCACCACTGCAATTTAAGTAAGATCAACTAAATTGTGATTTAGGTCCAACATTGGTCCAATTTTCCAACGAGCGGTGATGAGCTCATCATTTTGCAAATCCTACATACATACTACCTCATCACTGCCTCATCATTTCCAAAACATACATACATACCCAAGTGATGAGCTCATTTCTGGATGGCCCCTTACCCTAAACCTAACAAATTCTGACTAATCCAGATTCTAACCCTAGCCGTTAAAGTGCTAGATGCGCTTAATGTTTTTTATGAGTGACGTCATCATCCATAGGTTCAAATAACTTGAAAATCACCACTCTTATCCTCCCTAAATTGTAAGTTTATCTTCGGTTTTTCATCTGTAGTATTTCAATTTTTGAGGTAAAACTTGCTCAACAAGGTATCTGATTATTTGAATATTTGACTTAAAGAAAGAGACCGATGAATTTCTAGCAAATAGATCAAACGTCTAAGGCAGGGGTCTGGGGGCGGCAGCCCCCAGAAGCCAGACGTTGAATTGCTGTCTCAGTAGGATTTTTACCCACATTTCAGTCTAATTTTAAGTCTAGTTTAAGATATTTGATCACATTTCACTAAAAAGTATCTATAAAAAGGGCAATGTTGGGGGTCTGGGAGCGGCAGCCCCCAAAAAGCAAACATTTGGAACAAATTGCCATCTCAATAAGACTTTTACCGTCATTCAGTCCAGGGGGAGGCGACACAGGCGGCTGCTTCCCCCTCTTGGACAGGTGGTATGAAAATTTTGTTTATTTATAAAAACAGAGCCAACAAAATAAAACATTAAACTACTCTAGTAGCAGCGTGTAGTTGTGTATGCACTTCGATGTCCAGAATTTTTGACCATTGGAGGTTGTTCTCCAGGCAATTCTGGTCCAGAATCATCTAGGTACCACTTTTGTATCGCTAGACACATGCCTGTGGGGCCACGCCCATGCCACGCCCTTAGGCGCGTATGGTGAAAATTTTTATCTCGGCCCAGGAAGGTCGTAGAAACTCGATTTTGGGCTCAAACGAATCGCAATGACCATATTTATATTAGACTTGTTAATAAACATATGCCTTAAAATGCTCAGGAAAAAAGTTATGAGCGAAAAACTGATTTTCGAGCCATGCGCGAGCGGCAGATGGGCACCTTGCAATCGGCGCCGATCAGCGCTGATCAGCGCCGACCCACCGCCGATCGGCGCTGATCAGCGCTGATCGGCGCTGATCGGCGCTGATCAGCGATTGATCAGCGCTGATCAGCGACACCGCCGATCAGCGCTGATCGGCGCTGATCAGCGCCGATGGAAAAAATTAAAAATTTCATCGGCGGTCGTCGGCGCTGATCAGCGCTGATCAGCGCCGATCAGCGCTGATCAGCGCCGATCGGCGATCAATCAGCGCTGATCGGCGAAATTGTACGCTGATCAGCGCTGATCGGCGCTGATCAGCGCCTACCAAAAACACCTGCATAAGAGCCTTAGAAACTTAATCGGCGCTGATCAGCGCTGATCAGCGCTGATCAGCGCCGATCAGCGCCGATCGCAAACTTACTAAATTCGCATTGATATGGACGTGTGGGTATGTTTCCCTTAAAAATATAATTCCGGCTGGCCCTGGGTGACGTTGAGAGTCCAATAAATTGATCAAAGTGGATGGATCAAAGAGGATGGGCACACGGCAGGTCGTCAGGAAGGAAGGAGGTTATAAAGTTATAAGAGGACAGCCTTCCTATCTGCTTTGGGCTTTTGGGTGCATCTCAACACCCATACACCCATGAGAGCCGCCCCTGGTCCCAGCTGGTTGATGTGGTAGTCCAACCGCTTACACCTGTGAAAGACACATCCCTCCTGCCCAATCCCTAGAAAGACTTCCAGCTGCATGAGCAGGAGCAAGGGATAGGATCCTCGATATCTCACACCATACCTCCAGCGAAACTGCTGCGGAATGTGATCCAGGGGATAAAAGTTCGCAGTTCTACGCGGCTAGGTGCGACTTTTTATCCCCATTCGAAGCATGAATGGGAATGAAAGGTCGAATTTCCACTGCTGTCTACGTCTTTTTATTCCCCTGCTTGCTACCGAGCTCATAGGGGGTAAAAAGTCGCAGTGTATTGTGGAAATGCGCCCTTTTATCCCCCTTAGAAAACAGTACAGATCAAAGGTAAGCAGGGGGTAAAAAGTCGCACCTTACCCTAGGGTGGTAAAAAGGCGGGGGATAAAAAGTTGGGTAAAAGGTCATTTCACCTATTTCCGATTTGTGATGTTGATTGATGGGATAAGCTTTCCAGATATTTTATTTACGAAATAAGGGCTTTGCAATGCCCTTATTTCGTAAATAAAAATTATCACGGAAAGCTATCCATCAATCACCATCACAAAAATCGGAATTTAAATTTTCAAAGAATCTGTCTTACATTTACAATTACAAATACATTGTAAAATCGTTACGACACAGTAGGACCGTAACCGGAGTCCTACGGGAGTACCCCAGGAGTCCTACGGGAGTACCCCAGGAGTCCTACGGGAGTACTCCGAGAGTCCCCCGGGGGTCCAACGGGAGTGCCCCAGGAGTCCTACGGGAGTCCCCAGGAGTCCTACGGGAGTCCCCCGGGAGTCCTACAGGAGTACCCCAGGAGTCCTACGGGAGTACTCCGGGAGTACTCCGAGAGTCTCCCGGGAGTCCTACGGGAGTATCCCAGGAGTCCTACGGGAGTCCCCCGGGAGTCCTACGGGAGTCCCCCGGGAGTCCTACGGGAGTACCCCAGGAGTCCTACGGGAGTACCCCAGGAGTCCTACGGGAGTACTCCGACAGTCCCCCCGGGAGTCCTACGGGAGTACCCCAGGAGTCCTACGGGAGTACTCCGGGAGCACTCCGAGAGTCCCCCGGGAGTCCTACGGGAGTACCCCAGGAGTCCTACGGGAGTACCCCGGGAGTCCTACGGGAGTACCCCGGGAGTCCTACGGGAGTACCCCGGGAGTCCTACGGGAGTACCCCAGGAGTACCCCGGGAGTTCCCCGGGAGTCCTCCGGAATTACTGCGGGAGTACTCCGAGAGTCCTCCA
This sequence comes from Beroe forskalii, assembly GCA_011033025.1. Taxonomy (NCBI): domain Eukaryota; kingdom Metazoa; phylum Ctenophora; class Nuda; order Beroida; family Beroidae; genus Beroe; species Beroe forskalii. The sequence continues at coordinate 95,783 of WFMF01000545.1, read as the reverse complement.
TGAGTACTCCGAGAGTCCTCCATGAGTACTCACGGAGAGTCCCCCGGGAGTACTCACGGAGAGTCCCCCGGGAGTCTTCCGTGAGTACCCCGGGAGTCCTACGAGAGTACCCCGGGAGTCCTACGAGAGTACCCCGAAAGTCCTACGGGAATACCCCCGGGAGTCCGACGGGAGTACCACGGGAGTACCACGGGAGTCTCCCGGGAGATCTACGGGAGTACCACGGGAGTCCTACGGGAGTACCACGGGAGTCCTACGGTAGAACCGCGGGAGTCCTACAGGAGTCCCCCGGGAGTACTACAGGAGTCCTACGGGAGTAATTCGCTCGTATGGCCATACAGCAACACCGTTACGACACAGTATAACACCGCTATGACATAGTAACACCGTTACGACACATTAACACCGTAATTACGACGCAGTAACACCGTTACGCCATAGTAACACCGTTACGACACACTCTCAGTAACGTCGGCCGTCGTTACAAGTACGATTCTGTAACGGTGTAACGACTCGGGAACATTGTTACGACACAATAACACCGGTGCGACACACTAACACTGTTATAAAGCCAAAATAACGCACTTACGACAGAAAATTTTACTTTTAAGACCCGTTGATATATCGCTTTTGATGGGTAACAAGTAACTGCTAAACAATATTACTGTGTTGTAACGGTGTTACTGTGTCGTAACGACGATACTGTCGTAACGTTGTCACTGTGTCGTAACGGCTTTACTGTTTCGTAACAACGTTACTGTGTCGTAACGGCATTACTGTGTCGTAACGACGTTACTGAGTCGTAACGACGATACTGTATCATAACAGTGTCGTAACGGCGTTTCTGCTTTACTGTGTCGTAACGGTGACGTACTGTGCCTAATTACAGTAATTGTAAACAGTGTTACTACGCCGTAAATGTGTCGTTACGGTGTTTCTGTGTCATAACGGAGCGTCTGTGCCGTTACTTCGCATCTCTGTCGTAACAACGTTGCGGTCTATAAGTAAAGTAGTATAGTAGTCTCACGACAAGTTTTGACCGATTTAAAGGGTATAAGTACTATATGCGTAGAGTCGTGTTCTACACGCGCTTTATATCATGTGTTTGTTATGACACCAATTTAAATACACATCTACGCGACCTTTGCTTTTGCGTTTCAAAAATGTGCATATCTCCGAGTTTTTTTGAGCAAACTTGATAAAACTTTCAGGATATTTAGAGCTAGATAAAAGCAGCATCTCAGTGAAGTTTAGATTCATTTTTGAGCTCCAGAAGCGGAGTTATGACCGAAAAGCCAGTTGTTAAGCGATAACTTTAAAACAAAACACCGGTTTATCTGTCATATCTCAATTTCTGAGGGTAAGAAACGTTAGCCACTCCAGGAATGTATTGGCCATATCTTGCCCGCAATATCCTGAAAGTTTGATCAAAATTGCTCAAAAACGGCTGAGTTATGCTTTGTTTGTTTTTGTTAACAAGCATTTTTTATTATTACCATATAATGTGTGCTTGTTGTGTACAGGGTGTCTTTTGTACACCGTTCGACTATTATAGTATTTTTAGGGGAGGCTCAGACTCACCGCAGAAATATGATTTGTGTTACTCGGCTCAGCTTCGCTTCGCCTCGCACTCTAAATCATTTAAATGTCTCCAGCTACGCTGTCGACATTTAAATATTATATAGAGCCCTGCTTGCGCAGGGCTCTATATTGTCTGCGTGTTCGTCTTACGCCTCTAAAGTACATAAAGTATAATACGTCTATCCTGAGCCGAGTTATGAACGAAATACGTTCAATTATGACCTCAGGACTTCGAAATATTTTGTCTTAATATTCTCAACGTCCAATTTACGAAATTTGTGAGTTATAATCGGCCCGGCGCTACGGGTCTGTAGTTATTTACACTGTTGAATGTTGTTGTTGACAATTGACATGGTTGTTGATGTTGTGATAAACCTAGGTGCAAGGATTTGCCATTAAACGTTTCCCAGGGCCAGCCGGAATTATATTTTAAGGAAACATACCCACACGTCCATATCAATGCGAATTTAGTGTTATATCGGCGCGATCGGCGCTGATCGGCGCTGATCAGCAGCGATCAGCGCCGATGGAGTTTTCTAAGGCTCTTATGAAGGTATGGTAGCGCTGATCAGCGCCGATCAGCGCTGATCAGCGGCCAATTTCGCCGATCAGCGCGATTGATCGCCGATCGGCGCTGATCAGCGCTGACTGGCGCGATCAGCGCTGATCAGCGCCGACGACCGCCGATGAAAATTTTAATTTTTTCCATCGAAAGGGATCAGCGCCGATCAGCGCTGATCTGGCGGTGTCGCTGATCAGCGCGATCAATCGTTGATCAGCGCCGATCAGCGCCGATCAGCGCTGATCAGCGCCGATCAGCGCCGATCGGCGGTGGGTCGGCGCTGATCAGCGCTGATCGGCGCCGATTGCAAGGTGCCCATGTGCCGCGCGAGCCTCATATTGGGTAATTTTCATAAATCGGTACACGAAGGTCGTAAAGACTGCGTTCATAGCTCAAAAGAAGCGAAATATTCATGTTTATATTCGACTTGTGAATAAACATATGCCCTGAAATGCTCACAAAATAAGTTATGGGCTGAAAACCGATTTTTTGGCCATTTGCCCTATCTGAATGGGGTAAATTAATTCAGTAAAATATCCTAATTTCAATTCAAAATCCCAAACGATTGCTTTGGAGCATTTAATGATATCTTGTGTCAAAAATTTATACAATATAAGATCCTCAGATGGCTATGGAAGCTCATCCAAGCTGTAATTCTTTCCGATATTTTAGATGCAAGCCATTTTGGGCATTTTTCGAATTGGGCATGGTTCTCAGCATCCATTTGAGATGTTATTGCTATAATTATATGCAGTGTCACTATTTCAATCGGATGAAATCATACAGTTAAATGGGTTCATAGAACATGCCTACAGCGCTCGTCAGTTCAAGTCCAGTTCTTTGATGATCTCCAGTGTGTCCACTTGGATGCAAGTAAACTCTCAATGGAATGCAGAATGTGGAAGCACCTACATTACTACAGTAAAATCAGTATAAAGATTGTTCACTGGATTACTAAGAAAAAGTTTGTGTATAGTTTATTTCGAAAATTCATCTTAATTTCATGCTGCTGAAATGATATGATGGATGATATTTAATGAATATGATAGTACCTATGATAGAAGCGTCCAGTCCTTGGGCTTATCACTTACCAGTGGGCTAAAGTTGGGCAACAAACACCATGAGTGGACTTTTCGAATCTGCCCACTAGATAATCCATGGATTATTAGCCTATGGATAATTCATGGGGCTAATGATTGGAAGTCAGTATGGAAGTCTCAATTATGTATTAGTAATATTACAACAAAAATGAAGAATGCCGTCAGTGTTGTAGGTATCGATAGTGGTTCAGGATTAAAAGATCCTGGGTATGAGGATGGTGTGCAGGCTTTTTTTCAAGTGAATGAATAACTATGATAATTCCAATTACATTAATAGAAATATCAAGTCATCATGGCTGTCTAATGGGCTCAAATAAGAAAATGAAGCTCCTTTATTATCGTCCTTAATTGAAAATCACTTAATAGAAAGTCATAATCACTAAATTGAAGATCAATAAATTGAAAATCAGAAAGATCCCAATGGAACGGAATGAAGGCTGGAAGATCCCAGTTATGGATTAAAAGATACAAGATAGATAGTTCTATAAGTTCAAAATGGATGAGCCAGATAAATGCTTTACAAAGGAATCCGGGATTCCATTGTATTCCCTCATGCCCAATTCGAGCACCAAAGGCAGTAGACTCTCAATTTTGCCTAATTCGGGATCATGTAATCATTTAATCCAACTTACATAGGAAACAGCAAACCAAGTGCATTACAAATCAATAGTTTTCTATCTGCTTATTTAGTTATCTGTAATACTAAAGACCTATAGTTTATACTTGAATAGTTTCATGCTTTGGTATGCTTGAGACATAGATCTGACCGACTAGGAGCTGAAATTGTTTATTAACATGATTTTAAATTACTGTGGAGTTACGCTTGAGCAGAATACAAGACGAAACTGGCCATCGCTTATTTTTTACAAGCCATTTAGATGTAACTGACCACCAAAATAGAGCCTTGAAATTACAGTCCAATTATGTTTAAGTCACTTTGACATAGAAAAACTATTTTGATGGATTGTTTTCATATTAAGATATTAAGATTCATTGGACATTGAAATTTACGGTAATTGCTAAATTGTGACACAACTGGCTGTGGCAGCCAAAATAGGTATGTTTCACACATGGATTGATCGAATTTAAAATACTTAAACAATAGCAAACCATTTCCTAGCTCACAATATCCTATTTCCATTGATATTATTGCATTTATGGCTTTATTCCAAAAAGTCCACTCATGGTGTTTGTTGCCCAACTTTAGCCCACTGGTAAGTGATAAGCCCAGGACTGGACGCTTCTATCATAGGTACTATCATATTCATTAAATATCATCCATCATATCATTTCAGCAGCATGAAGTTGAGATGGATTTTCGAAATAAACTATACACAAACTTTTTCTTAGTAATCCGGTGAACAATCTTTATACTGATTTTACTGTAGTAATGTAGGTGCTTCCACATTCTGCATTCCATTGAGAGTTTGCTTGCGTCCGGGTGGACACACTGGAGATCGTCGGAGAACTGGACTTGAACTGACGAGCGCTGTAGGCATGTTCTATGAACCCATTTAACTGTATGATTTCATCCGATTGAAATAGTGACACTGCATATAATTATAGCAATAACATCTCAAATGGATGCTGAGAACCATGCCCAATTCGAAAAATGCCCAAAATGGCTTGCATCTAAAATATCGGAAAGAATTACAGCTTGGATGAGCTTCCATAGCCATCTGAGGATCTTATATTGTATAAATTTTTGACACAAGATATCATTAAATGCTCCAAAGCAATCGTTTGGGATTTTGAATTGAAATTAGGATATTTTACTGAATTAATTTACCCCATTCAGATAGGGCAAATGGCCAAAAAATCAGTTTTCAGCCCATAACTCATTTTGTGAGCATTTCAGGGCATATGTTTATTCACAAGTCGAATATAAACATGAATATTTCGCTTCTTTTGAGCTATGAACGCAGTCTTTACGACCTTCGTGTACCGATTTATGAAAATTACCCAATATGAGGCTCGCGCATGGCTCGAAAATCAGTTTTTCGCTCATAACTTTTTTCCTGAGCCCATTAAGGCATATGTTTATTAACAAGTCTAATATAAATATGGTCATTGCGATTCGTTTGAGCCCAAAATCGAGTTTTTACGACCTTCCTGGGCCGAGATACTAATTTTCACCATACCCGCCTAAGGGCGTGGCATGGGCGTGGCCCCACAGGCATATGTCTAGCGATACAAAAGTGGTACCTAGATGATTCTGGACCAGAATTGCCTGGAGAACAACCTCCAATGGTCAAAAATTCTGGACATCGAAGTGCATACACAACTACACGCTGCTACTAGAGTAAACAGGTTTTGGGAAGTTTTGAATGTAACTCGCGGTCCCCTTTTCAGAAATCTGGCTACGCCCCTGATTCAGTCATTCATGTCTAATTTTGATATATTTGGTATGAGAAATGTTTACAGAAACGAAAATAAAGCTTACTTTAGGCGGGGCCTGGGATGTGGGAGCGTTAGCTCCCAGAAGCCAGACGTTTGGAGCAAATCGAAATTGGAATTGCCGTCTCAGTATGATATTTGCCCTCATTTCAGTCCAATTTTTTCACTACCTATCACAATTAAAATTTGCACTTAATCTTCGCTTGTCCAAGACATAAGATAATCAATTTATCCAATTTAGATGAGAAATGATATGTATTGTCTTTGCCCTTTAGACTTTTGTTGATAGATTAAATCATACGCATGATGCTTATTAATCCTTGTTCTCATTGAATATCAAAATAATAGTCATCATCAAAGCAATGATAATCTTCGGCTTTATCAAAAACATTCCCTTTTAGCTATCCTAAATTATGCTCTTGGACAACCGAAGATGATCCTGGAAAAGGGAATGGGATCCTTAGTTTTCCTAATTTGGTTTTTTTGGTTTCAAGTCACATAGCACATCTCAAAAAGAGATGTCAATTTCACAATTGTTCCACCACTTATCACCAATTTTTTTTCATATCTTTGAAAATTTTTGCTGGTAGAAAAATTTTCATCCTCGCCCTGGGCCTTATCCTCCCTATGGGAAATGGATTTCAACTTTTGTGAAGGGGTGTCATCATCATAGATAGGGTTATTTGGATGTTATCATTGGTGCAGTAAATTCAGGCGCGAAATTTACGACCAGATACGCCGCCAAATGAGCTTTAAATTTTTAAAATGCTTGCCCTCCAAAAAACCATGATACAAAAAACGAAACCATTTCGTTTTGGAAAAAATAAAGTTCTGAATACGAGATTCATTTTGAAAACCGTTAATTGATATGCTTATATTGAAACCAAAATTTCTTCAACTTAAGTTAAAAATTTCACAACGCTGCCCGGCCATGATGGTCACCATACTTGGGTTAAATTTATGTTATATATTTTGGTTCATTATTTTGTATCACTCAATAAAAATTGATAAGACTGATTGTTTTATTGACTATTTACCAAATTAAACAATTTGCCAAATCCCGAGTTTATTAACCATCTCGTTCCTCAGTCCTTAAATCTCGTACACAGCTGATTCTGAAAGTCCTCACACCTGCCTGAAGAGAAGACTGTAGTACTCCCACTGGTTCTCCGTAGGACTCTCGGGGTATTCCCGGCAGTCTCTCAAATCAACTCACATCAACTCACTTCGTATACTGATTTCTGCCAGGGATTCCTCTTTCTGTCACACCAACTCACTTCGTATACTGATTTCTGCCAGGGATTCCTCTTTCTGTCACACCAACTCACTTCGTATACTGATTTCTGCCAGGGATGTAACCAATAACAGTTCCAAAAGATATAGATTCACAGATAAGATTCACAGATAAGATTCACAGATAAGATTCACAGATAACTGGGATCAACAGTTTGGCTCAATCAACAATCGCCTCAGCTCATCCCATAATCCAATGAATCCGATATATTGATAAGTGTAGGTGGAGTCAAGAGCTCATTGATTGAATGAGAGCTGGACGACGTATTTTCAATGTGACCTACGTGACTAACTGATTAGGAGCATTACATATTATATATCGTAATATACATGTGTAGTCTGAGAGATGAATTAAAAACCATTCGCATCTGTGTGCTTCGTTTGCTGTTCAGTGATCCACTAATTATGGTAGCGGAGACCGTGTATGCTAGAGCTGAGAAAATTTTATTTCACGTTGAAACTTCGTGCGAATACATGCGTGATATGGGGAGACCGTTAAAATAACAAGAATTGCGCCTACCGGCACATTTTTTGTACCCGTTTGTAGGCGCTTAATTTCCTGTTCCCTGGGGCTGGTATTAAAACACGCCGTCATTCGATCGACGACCGTTGTCCGTCTTATTTACTGACATGATGAGTTGACGATAAAGCATAAAAGTGACCTTCCAAATCATGATAAAATTTTTAAATAAAAAATAAAAAATACAATCGCGCTTCTTCTATCAATTAGTGTCACATCGCAATACTAATATCATTGAATCAATTTTATAAATATTCCTCATTATGCGGACGCTTTACATTTCCCTCTCCTACGTACAAGTTTAAATTAACGCGCGCAGATAAAAATATCACGTGGGCGATTTCGTTCCACGTGCCCAATGTTCGCGCGCGCGTTCCCGCCATTTCGTAGAACTCTGTTGTCTGTTCTTTTCGTTACGCGTTACGTTTTCTTATGTGCTGCGTTGCAGATATCAAACCGTTGCAATGGTCGCTATTATTTCACCCCAATTGATTGATTTTCAAGATTGAGATACAAAATTTGATTACTAACCAAGATTAAGATAAAAGATTCAGATATATTATCAATCATGAACCGAGACAAACTCTCATGTCTTTCTTTCCTCTCGTCAATTCTTTAGATCATTCATAACTGATTTTATAACACTGCCCATTGTAATTTGCCCGAACTGCCCGCTACTTAAAGAAGGCCAAATGACTGTGTGATTGAAATCCAATCAAATATTTGATTGATTCCGTGAAAATCGATATTGTTTCGATTTAATGATTAAAGAATTGTAGAATTTTTGAAAAAGAATTAATTTCAACATCAGAATGAACAGAGCATTGAACTCAAATACCAACAACGCTGTTGGATGCTGTAGCCCACAATGTAAAGGATGCCACTAAACCAAGCTACTCTGACGCGAGTGATATTATAAAGGAGCAGTTAGATGCATGAAAATGTACCAACCACCACCACCACCACCACGACGACACACGGTCGCGCGCAGCACCTATTTCAGATTTAACAGTACGCGTAAAGGTAGTATACACACAACCCCTAAAATACACGATCTCTGCTAACCTATTCTCAATGCCTTTTTGTAAAACAAAAACGCGATTGGGAACAGGAAAAAATAATATCAATCTACCTTCCTTTGAAATTTGTAGTAGTACGAGCGATCTAGCTTTAATACCTTTGACACTATATCACTGACGCACTGTAGTATTACGCTTCTGTCTGAAATGCTTCCTGGTTCCGCCCTCGCCTCTGACGCCCCGGGTTATCTGAAACTATTAATAAGGGTAGTTTAATATTTTGAATTCTGTCATACAGGTGTCTATGAAGCACGGAATCCGTAAATAGAATGTTCTGTTCGACGGACAGATTAGTCTATTTAAGGTTCAAAATGCCGCTATATTTCTAATGTTCAGGTTAAATTAAATTCAGTTTCTAGAATTTAACATATTTTTTTGCTTTTTGCTTCTGCATATGCATGTGTAGTTTGTACCCAATGAACAAAGAGATTAAAATTGTCTTATTTTCTTTTAGTATTTCAATCACAGGTTTTTGTAAGTTTGTAGGCATTATAGTTTGTAGGCATTATAGTTTATACGGACCCATGTACAATGTAAATGCAGATTATTATTTTGATCTTCATTGCTTCATTGAATAGAGATACGATGAAATTTGAATAACTTCATCTAACTAATTTTTTATGAACCAGGAAAACTAACGTTGAACGGACCAATTAATGATATCAAAGTAAATGTGTGTTAAATAACAATAAATAATCAAATTTATCCCCTTCTCAAATATACTTAAAGCATCTCCATCATTAATATTTTTCTCTCTATGATATCATAATGAATTTGATTGCTTAAAGTATCATTTCGTACAAGCGAGATCAGCAATCATCGAAATGGGCTATTGCGAAATACAATAATCAATATCGTGTGGAACCCATGCAGTGCGACGTTCGCATGTGACCAAGAAAGCATCTCATAAATGATAATATTAAATGACTTTTATCTCATCGGGTCACTGACTAAAACGTGATAGGGGAGGATCTAAACCATTCAATTCCACCATGATTGACTTGATAACTTAATCTCATGTTAAACTTCGATAGCCGCTCTCTTAAAGAAATTGAAATTTATCTGAAGGTACAGTTCTTAGCAAATAAGCAATGGAAGGTGATATTATTTGAACCTAATAATCATTTACCCCTTCCCTAGTGAGATTTGGTGTCTGCCATATCACATGTGAAGTATGAACACCTCCGAGAGACGTCGTAGGTCTACCGGCTATCCCTAAATACTTTTATGAGTTGGACCTTAAACTGTGCCTTAAACAGTAAGGCTCTCGTTTATAACAATTATAGGAGACGCACCAAAATTCGCTAACAAAAATCGAAAACCTTACATAAAATATTTCGTAACTTTACGACACCGCATATTATACGCCTCTTGATGTAACAATGTTCGATATTAAATGATGTATTTAAAAAGTACTAGGTTAAACTAGATATTAGATTTCCTAAATTTTACCATATAGCTGCATCTTAAACGCTCGAGTTAATATTCCCGTCGAATTATTAATTTATAAGATGTTGGTCGGTTGATATCATCGAGTGGCGAAGCCACGAGATATCAGCCGACCAATAACACTCTTATTTTCCAACAGGCAACAACTCTTAACCAATAGCAGTTCATTCATGTGCCCACATGGTACTGTCCTGTGATTGTACGTCATAATTTCGTGACCTTTTCGCGGCACATATATTGGTGGTGAGGTAGATCACGTGATACAGATCATCATCACTGCATGACACAGCGTAATAGATACGGTGAGATACCCTGAGATATCTTACGGTTGGAAAGGAGCAGCTGCAATACGCAACAGACATGCCTCTACAGAACTATATCGAAGGAAGTAGAATCATCTTTAATTTGA
>WFMF01000545.1:35349-85293 GCA_011033025.1 Beroe forskalii | reverse complement strand
GAACAATGGGATCTTGGGGATCGAATAAATTTGTTTGAAAAAGTAAATGAGGCATAGACTTCTTTTTTTCCCGTTTTTGGACATCCTTGAATAAAAATTTTCTTGATATTTAAAGGGGTTGGAGATATTTAAAAAACCCGGGAAAAGAATTTTAAAAAAATCTCGGCTTGGTACAATTTAAGTTTCGGTCCTACTGAAAAGTTTAAATGTTTGTCACATATTCGTAACGCGCGGCGACATTTTGTCAGAAAAAGCTACTCATCCCGTTTGGTTTCAATAACATTAATGAAGTGCGCGCGCGGGGGTTGCTTTAACCGAGCGTTTACAATTTGTCATGCTAGCTGAACGGTCGCTACAGTTGCTAAGCAATACTCTGATCGTGTGATTGTATGTACAGGCAACGGCAATGGTCAACACATTCAATCAAATTGATCAGACTTTGATGTGTAGTCGACAGTCGTAGTGGAACGGGCTGTATGTAGGTACAACTAAACTGTGGCTGAATGAGTTGAATGAGTGTATAATATGGTGAGCATAGAAGTACCTTTTGCTATCAAACCCCAACCAACCAATAATCACGTAATGTCCATTTCCTACAATTCCTGTTTCCTTCTGTTCACGAGATATGCTTGCTGGTAAGGAACTAGGTACATCCTGAAAGCTAAAGCCCTAATACCGATATGTTTGTTTCAGGGTACGTGTACCTTATCTTTGACTGCGAGAGATCAGTAAAGAACCTGCTGATGGAATGTAACCAAGAGTACAGCGGAGGTTTCATTGACTACTACTTCAAGGTGTCCAGCAAACGTATGCGCAGCAAAGAGGTACGAACATGATACATCTACAATCTACAAACGTTCTTTATTCTGTTTGTACATTTTACATTCGAAATGTACATTGTACATTCAAAATATACATTCGGGCCTGATATCATGAGATGATTTATCGTGCCCTAAAAATACGCTTTTATCGAATAGAATGCTTCGTTGCCTTACCTTTCCTCACCCCTCCCTCTCGCAACAGGTCCAAGTCATCCCATGGGTCCTTTCTGACAGCAACTCTGTGATGGGAAACTCCCAACAACTTGACATGTGCAAGACAGTCTTTGTCGGGGCCCTCCACGGCATGCTGAACGCTGACGGACTGGCCTACACCATGAACGAGCTCTTCGGGAACGTTGTCTACGCCGGTATTGACACTGACAAGTATAAGTACCCCATTGGATCTGGCAGAGTTACCTTCAGCTCCCACGACAGTTACTTCAAAGCTATACAAGTCAACTTCGTCGAGATCAAGACTCCAAAGTTCACCAAAAAGGTAGGAACAGGATCATGTCAGTGATTATAAACCTGTTTTGTTGAGCAAATTGTGGCAACTGGAGCTATTGTACAAGCTTAAAAGTGTAAAATTTCCTAGTAAGAACCTTAATCTGAGCACTCTATTTACCCTGCAACCCCCGTCCTATCCTAATCCCCTCCCCTCTCCTAACTCCCTCCCATCCTAACTCCCTCCCATCCCCCTAACCCCTTCCCGTTCTAAACCCTCCTCCTCTCTTCAAATCCTCCGCTCCTAAACCCCTCCCCTCCCACCCTAATCCCCTCCCCTCCCCCTCCTTATTAACCCCTCTTCCTTCTCCTCCCCCTCCTAAACCCCTCCCCTCCTAAACCCACCCCTCTTCTAAACCCCTCCCCTCCTAAACCCATCCTCCCTCTCCCAGGTCCAGATTGAGCCCTACCTGGAGGACAGTATCTGCAACACCTGCAACCGGAACCCCGGCCCCCTCTTCTGTCGGAGTGCCTCGTGCTTCAAGTACTTCTGTCAGCAGTGCTGGGCCTGGCACCACTCCCTCGACCACCTGAGGTCCCACAAGCCCCTGACCCGGAACTCCAAGACCGGACAGACCCGCATTCTTTAGGGAGCATGGTGAGTGAGGCGGAGAGAGAGAGAGGAGAGAAGAAGAAGAGTGGAGCTGTTACTTAAAGGACGAGTAAAGCGAATTTTAAGGTATATAAGATATTTCATATTATGACAGGTACCATAATTAAAAGAATTTTAGTCAAAGTCCGATGTTTCTATTCACTTCCTACCGCACGCTATAGCTAAATCAAAGAGCAATTCTAGGCGCAAAATATGATGCATTATGGTCCCCAGTATCAAATTACACCCTGAGTTCACTATGTAAACACAGTATATATTGCACTGTTTTGACGGTTTAATTGTTCACGAAACAAAACAGTGTTTAACCACTCATATGGGATGGATAATTATACCAAAACGCCAGATAAATAACATGCAAAGTACATAACATGCAAGGTCGCGTAGATAGGAAGGGGACCAGATTTCGACATCAACTGCATGTTATGTATGATAAATATATGGAAGGGAATATCTCGTCTTGTGGGTGTGGTAGAATCTTCGTTTTTCAACGATTAGATTAGAGAATTGCCCTAGATTCTGTGTACAACGTCTCAGAACGATATTTGAACAAAATTTCTTCGCTTTACCTGTTACTTAAGTTTGTGTTTGTGTGTGGGTGCGTGGTATGTGTGTGCCATGTTGCCATGTGATGAAAACATTAACACACATACACACACTCATACACCCCTGGAGCATACGGACTTAAGATGGTCAAAAACTGTGTTGTGTTGTTGCGATATGTATTCTTGACATAGGTTACATCGGAGTATAGCTAATTTGTACATGTGCGGTCACACGAGTAGAGAACATGTGTATAGCACGCAGTGGTGTTTGTAATCATGGAATTAATTGTACAATGGTGAGTCCTTGAGGCATTGCGCGCCATAGGATACTTGCCGTTAAAATATGTAACTCACAGGTGTCGTGATTTTGAGAAATGAGACTCATTCTGAAATTTGCAAGCTGCGCGCCACTGTGCACGTACGTGATTATATATACTTCTGAATTAGTTTCGCGCACGTGCACGCTGGCGCGAGGCTGGTAAATGTCTGAATCATTCTCAGATAAGGCGACATCCGTGTAATAATCTAGTGTTGGAACCTACATAAGATATTTAGCAATATATTAAAATTGTCTGTTAATTACCCTAAGTAGGTATTGTGTCACTCAGCTTCCTTTGATTGCAGTTTCATTTTTGTATATGTTGAAAAATTTTAATGAAATCAGGTTCAATAACCTGTTTTTATATTTTAAAAGGTTAACAGAAATTTTAAAGCCTTTGGAAAGTAAAATAGTTTTCATTTATTATTATAATTATTATTATTAAGGCAAAGTTTTAGCTGTAATAAAATTGCGTTTTCTATATAAACAACATAATATGATATTATAGCCTTATTATTTTTAACGTTTGGCTGTCACATGATCAGGAGTTGTACTGGACTAATGATACCTGTCAGAATTCTAGTCAGGTGTTTTAATTTAGTACTACTCGGAGATTTGCGATAGAATGCGTCCTGAGACATGCCCTTACAAAATAAGTGGGATATTTTATGTTTTCACATGATGATGATCATACACAATGCTTTTTTAAAGTTCTCTAATAATATCTAAATATACCAAAACAGTTAATAATAGAGCTCATAATATTATTGTGGTGTAGTGTGTATATTGGTATACTTTAAGGGGGCGGGTACGAATTGTAGGCCGTTGGAAGTCACTTGGTTTATTATGAAAATAGTCAATTATTGTCGACTGAAAACTGCCTATTTTCCGTCCTCGGCCTCTTAATTACTACACATCCTTTGAACAGCACCAAGACAGCATGCGATGATGATGGTGCTTTTTATTATCAAATATTTAGCGCGTTTTTGGTTTTTAAAGGTTATTATGCAACAGTCTTATTGTAATTTTAATATATATTATTTTGGTTTGTTGGTTATATATATATTTGTCAACAATAATACAAGTTAGATATATAAGTATATATACTATATTCATATTACATAATATCAACGAGGGAGCAGTTAAATATATTAGTTTTATCAAGTGTTTAATAATATAATGTGTACATTGGCTCAGCATTATTAACATGTTTAGAAATATGTAATTAGTATCTATCTTTATCGATATATCACACGGGACGTGTCGCTTCATAATCGAGAATCGTTCTGAGGTTTCCAAATCGCGCGCGCACTGTGTACACTGTACACACTGTACACACTGTACACACTGTGTACACTGTGTACAGTATGTACACTGTACACTGTACACACGCGATTGTACTGAGTGAAATCAGTGTCACGTACCTACAAAATGGCGCGCGCGTGGAAACTTCCGAACATTCTCGGATATTGTCGCGACACTTCTTCCTGTGTGGTTCAATATAATCGGCCTGTTCTGCGAGTGAGAAAAGCAACATTTTTTGCATTTAATATTATGAAATAAAACACTCAAGGTTTTTATTAAACCTAACCATTTCAGAAGTTTATAAGCTCAGTATTTTTAACCTCTTTTAATGTTATCCGATGGTACATGCCATTCACGGTGAACTATACAATAATCTCTTAATGATATGAACATATTTTTAATTTTGGCTATAATAATATACTATAATATTAAATGTAACGTTATAATATTTTTGGAATATTTTTAAGAAACTAGTCGGGTGGAAAAAGTTTTATCACATGATATACATTTAATTAATATAGGATATTACGCCAATTGCCAACCATTTACGTATCTAGATATAAGTATAATTTCACGAGTATGATGCAATAATGACACAATAATAATAATAATAATAATAATAGCAACATATGGCTTATGTTAGACCCCATATTAAATTATGTAGAATTTCATCCTATTTTAAAGTTGCTTCATATTGCTCATTTCGACCACATGGCTTGCTTTTATCGAGCTTGGAAAAAGCTGTGACGTCCGCTTATTTCGTGAGAAAATAAAACCATGTTTGCATTGGTAATGCTTTTTTTCGGCAATTTTACACATTAATTGGTGGTCTAACAGAAGCAAATATGTGCCTAAATTTCCTAGAATTTCCTGTACAGCGGTTATGATACCCACGTATGCTATAGATATGATTATTTAGTGTGTTTTAATCGTTTTCTTTTTAAAGAATGTTTTTAAATAAATTTTACAGGCATTATTAAGTTTAAGTTTATAATAGTGAAGCGCTACTCGACCTGTAAAAGTGGTGTCTGGCTACTAAGATTATTTAATATTGGGAGTTTGGCCCATGTCTCCATGTTATTAATGTTGCACAACACATATTATAGTTCAGTGAAATCAGTGTCAAAATCAGCCCTTAGTCGGGGAGGAATGCAAGCTGCTGAAATCAAAGTTTTGCTGCCATTTCGTTCTTTTATTGTATTTCATAATTGAGAATTAGTGTAAATTTGCAGTGTACCGTGGTTACCCATGCTCATATTTTCGAAATGAAGGCGTGAAACCAAATTGGTATATGATTTTTTGAGTTCAGCTAAAGGTATCCATTATCCACTATCCAACTGGCTTTTTCATGTTTTTAATCTTTGGGGCACTTATCCCCCAATTTAGCAATGCTTTGCTTTTTTGTTTGCTTGCAACTTCCCACGACAATCATCCAGATACTTATCCAATAACAGTAATAATAGTAATATTAGTAAGTAATATTAATAATATAGCTTTGTTATGTGTTTCCCATGATATTTAATTAATATGAATCAGTCTTGGAACATATTTATTTGCGTACTTATTGTGGTGTACCAATAGTAGAGAAAGAGTAGTTTTCTCCTATTCACGATCACTCTGTCAACTTGCTGGTGGTTGACATACACTTCTGTTGGATAGTGGTTCAAATACTACCCTGTTACCATGGTAACCGTGTTACCATGGTAACTGTGGTTCCTTGTTACCGTGGTACCTTGCTGCCTTGTTACTGTGGCACCGTGGTACCTATTCACCATGGTGACCGTGTTACCTTGTAACCGCGGCTCCTTATTACGATGGTAACTGTGGTACTTTGTCACCATGGTAACCGTGGTACCTTGTTACCATGGTAACCGTGGTACCTTGTTACCATGGTAACCGTGGTACTTTGTCACCATGGTAACCGTGGTACTTTGTCACCATGGTAACCGTGGTGCCTTGTTACCATGGTAACTGTGGAAGTAATTGGGTTACCAGGAAGACTGCAACATTCGCTACCATATAGCTACAGCACCTTTACTCAGCTGTAGGAATCCATGGTAACTTTATTTGAATGTTAGTTTGTTCCCCATATGATATCCTTCCTTGGTGCCCATTTCATTGCAAACTAGATCAGTACTGTAATGATTTCTAGTTTGCCTTACCGGCTTGGGTGTCATCCTCAGTCACCTGCATTTGACCCCCAGTCGGCTGCATTTGACCCACAGTCACCTGTATAAGTATTTGACCCCCAGTCACCTGCAATTTGACCGAGTGAAACGTTTAGGTGATATGCTCTTCTTCAGCCACCGTTTTAAGCCTTTATTTGTTTTTTAACCTTTTTTGGAGTTTTCAAAAGCGTATATTGTATTTGTGAGTGCGTGTGTGAGTGTTTATGATCAAAGAACTTCGTGTTAGCAATATGATGTCATAACAATAATATCATCCGTTTTAGAACAGCTGTGAGGATATCGCTAGCTAATTTTATCAAAAGATCTTCCATGTTTCTCCTGAAAGGTAATAATAGTTTACTATTAATGTGGTGATTGAAGATGGAACTAGAGATACATTTTCAGTATTGAAAATATTATTGCTATTGCTGAATGATGATAATGCGATGATGATTATTATGTTCTTGCTACCTAGATTAGTGCTTGCTACTGTATATTTGCTACTATAGTCCATTCTGTAGACAGTAACTAATCGAGTGTAGTACCATGTGATCAATGAATCATGGTTATCAACGCAGTCCTTCTACTCTATATACATACAATGAACTGTTCACATTATGGGTTGGCATCGATAAATTTCTTTTTCCGACTAAAAGATATGCAAAAAAGAAATGCAACAAAGTTTCAATTTTATGGTTCTTGCTCACTTCTGATTGCTAAGTTCATCCATGAAACGCAATCACTGCTCGTATCGTATTTCGAGGAGAGAAATCCGCCTACATGATGTGAATTTAGTGGAAGTGTAAATGCAAATGTACATACTACATAAGTACATTGTATTTCAATGTATAAAAACACAAATTTCACTGCACGATTTCAATTGTGCAATTTAACGGACATCATGAATTTAATTCGCTAAACCGTGATGTGAACATGTTCTCTTGATTTGTTGTTTTAACAAGTAACCAGCCTGGACACAATGCATTCTATTTTATTATACTGTGTACATATACAATAATGCAGTCTGTGCAGGCGTCTTGTTAGTTTTAATTTTGTATCTATGTAATAATATTTGTATGTAGGTAAGATGGATTAGTTATGATTAATTCCAAACCCTGTCTTTCATTGATTTTCATTAAGATGCAAGTTCGGACTGCGGACAAATCAAAAACCCGAAATAATTGAAAATAGTGCAAATTGATCCTAATTACAAAATCACAATATTCCATGCAATGCATGTCAATATAATATTCCTAATTCTACATTTCTACGGGTTGAAATGCGTAGAATTAAAAAAGTGCATGCAATTTTAATTCTATGCATCTGCATCATCTCAACCCATAGAATTAGAAGAGAGTGCGGTGAATATTTCGTATAATTGGCATGAAACAGTGCATGCCAAGGGTACCGAGACCTATACAATTACAGTATGAGTAAATAGGGCATTATTTGTCGTACGATGTATGACCTGCTGACGCCAGCCGTGATTCTCGAGAGGGTCTGTCAACGTCAGACAAGGCATTATTGTCCATTGTCGTATACGATGTATGACCCGCTGACGCCAGTCGCGAAGCGGCTGGCGTCAGCGCCGCGCGCGCGGCGCTGCAGATTCTCAAGAGGGTCTGTTAACGTCAAACAAGGCATTATTATACACTTACCGGGTGTTTCACGTCTGAAATTGAAAATTTAATTTTTGCTATATTGATCGCTTCATAGTCAAAATTGACGCGCGCTTGAAAAAATGAAAATTAACGACGTGCGTGCTGCGCGCGCGATTAAAACTGACGCGCTGTGCGCGTTCTGAGAATTGACCATGACGCGCGCTCGCGCTGCGCGCGCGTTTGCCCTATTCTGCGCGCGCAGCTCAGCGCGCCGTTGTTCCTCCTGCTTCAGGCCGTATGCCGAGCGCGCGCGTAAAAATTGACACGCACGCATGAGAATTGAAGCGCCACGCCACGGCCACACCGACGTGAGAATTAACTGTTAACGTGGCGCCTCGGCCGCGCGGCACGCACGTCCTATAATAAGAATTGACGCGCTGCAACGCATGCGCACGCGCGTGCAGAAAATAAACGCGCAGCGGCCGTTGGCTTCCCCTAACCAGGGATGTCGCGAAACGTTTGGAGCAAGGCGCGGCGCGCGCGTAAAACTAGGGATCTGGTTAGAGCAAGCCGTTGGCCGTTTCGTAGGATGTTACCCTACCCTCGCGCGCGCGGCGCAACGTTCCACATTTGGACGTCACTTTGCGCCTTGTCCAACAACAAGTCAGAAGCTGAAAGGGACGGACATCGCCCGTCGATTGGCCGTTGCGCGAGTAGCCGTGGCCGTAAGAATTGACGCGAAGTGCCACGCACATGAAAATTGATTAGTACTTGGATAGTACGGTATACCAGAAGGATAAGTTATTGTACCTTTTTTAAAAAATAGAAATAACTTATCCTTCTAGGACACGAGTGTGTCCCAAAAGGATAAGTTATTTTTTATTTTTAAAAAAGAAAAAATAACTTATCCTTCTGGTACACGAGTGTGTCCCAGAAGGCTATATACTGGGTGAACTGCAGTTCATATGAAGTCGCCGCGCACTTCATATGAATTCATATGAATTCATATGAGTTCATATGAATGCGTTTACCAGTTCAATAAATTTTTATATGAATGAACTTCATATGAACTTCACATGAATTCATATGAACTTCATATGAACTCCACCAAGTTCATATGAACTTCATATGAATTCATATGAATTCATTAAACACGGATGAACTAGTTCACCAAAATTTAGTGAACTGAGATGCATATGAATTCATCGTAGGATGTTACCCTACCCTCGCGCGCGCGGCGCAACGTTCCACATTTGGACGTCACTTTGCGCCTTCCGCGAGGGTAGGGGGAAATACAACATCGTGTGCAGCAGAAAGTGCTGCACAATCTGATTGGTCGAGCGCGTACTACGTCATTATCATAAGCTAACGTATTGCGCTACGAAACGACGCGCGCGCACCAATATTGCAAAAATTGTCTGGTTGGGCAAATTGAGTGAAATTTATTGAAAAACTATTGTCAAATGTTACATCATTGGAAAGATCTCATTCTCAGCTATAAATTAAAAAAAAGAATCGTGGAAAAAGATGCTTTGGACCGGGAGTTATGGGCGTTTTACTGAAATTTTGTAGCTGTCCTCCGCGAACATCGAACCTTTTCTCGCTCAAATAATCGAGCGCTCTTGTTCCAGAACATTCTCACCTCGTGTTTTGCTTTAATGTTCAATGCTTGCTTACGGTGTGTGGGTGTTGCCGGTCATGAGCTTTTGATTAATTCTAAGTTATTATCAGTCACGATTTTAATCTTTCTTCTGGACTTTTGCTTGTGAGGGCGTTGTCGATCTTCTTCTTTCTTCACTTCATGTCGAGAGTTTTGAATCTTTCAGAGTTTCAGTAATTTCCAGTCATAATTTTAATCTTTTTTTTCTTGGCTTTTGCTTGTGGGGGCGTTGCCGGTCTCAGTTCTTTCTTCTTTCTTCATTACATGTCGAGTGTTTTGAATCTTTTGCTCTTTCAGTCATTTTCAGTCACAATTTTAATCTTTCTTCTGAAATCTGAGGTGATGCTTGTGAGGGCGTTACCGGTCTCAGATCTTTATTCTTTCTTCATTTCATGTCGAGTCTTTTGAATCTTTCGCTCTTTCAGTCATTTTCAGTCAAAGTTTTTATCTTTCCTCTGAACTGATGTTTGTGAGAGCTTTGCCGGTCTCAGATTTTTATTCTTTCTAATTCTTCATTTCATGTCGATTGTTTTGAATCTTTCAGTAATTTTCAGTCATGATTTTGATCTTTCGATTCTTATTAGCTGTTGCTTGCGAGGGCGTTGACATTCTTAGATCTTTAGGCATTCTAATTTCTTCATTTCATGCCGAGTGTTTTGAATCAATTCAGTCATTTTCAGTAAAATTTTAATCTTTTTTTAGCTGTGGCTTGTGACTGTGAGGGAGTTACCGGTCTCAGATCAATTTATTCTTTCTTCATTTCAAGTCGAGTGTTTTGAATGATCTTTAAGAACTTTTCAGTCATGGTTTTAATCTTCTTTCTGAAGGGTACCACGGGTCCTGACCCGGGTTAGGACCCGACGGTACCCTGGATCACCAACATTGGGCAGGAATTCCCTTCCCGTAACCATGTTGGCCTCACCAAGATGCCCGGCATCTTGGTCCTCCTGGGGAGGTACGGGACTCGTTCCCATCCACAGTAGCCCTAGCAACAGGGACCTTCCTGCGGGAGGTCCTGTGCTGGGGACTCTGTTTGGATCTCTCGTGGATCCATCCCCCGTTTAGTAGTAGTAATCTTCTTTCTGAGTTTTTGATTTTGACTGTAAGGGCGTTGCCCGTCTCAGATTTCAGATCTTAATTCTTCATCTCATTTGTGATTTATGAAGCTGTCAGTAATTTTCGGTCATAATTTTAGACTTTCTTGAAGTACCTATTTCGATAATTATCTAATTATGTGAAACTCAGAAAAAGTTGTGGGATGATGTCAACATCTAATCACTAATAACTTGCTATACGTCTTTTATTCACATTCTTTTATTAATCAGAGACATCGTTGATAGGTACTGTGAAGGTCCTTGCCTGTGATATTAGCATATCTCTTGACTTTTTCAAGAGCCTTCAAACTCACCTAATATCCTGGGTGGGCGACATCTCATCTCACGACATTTTATCTCCGGACACTTCATCTCCCTGTCCTGAGCCTAACCATAACCCAAACCCTAACGCTGACCCTGACCCTAACCCAAACCCAAACCCTTACCCTAACCGAGACCCTTATCTTTGCATAGAGCTGACATATTGCGAGATAAAGTGTCCTGAGATGAAATGTCTGTTCCCCAATATCCTAATGAGGAATTGCTATTTTCCTGCTAGCATGGCTGAGATGTAATTTTATGGGTGCTGCCACGTTCATGAATCTTTGCATTTTTGCAGCTATCTTCTTTTTCTTGGTGTACTTCTTGAATCATTCCAGCTTTCAGAAATTTTGAATCTTTCTCATGCTTGATATGAAGCATTTCTAATTTTGAATAAATTGTGGAATTGAATGATGCCAACATCTAACTATCTAACGATCGGCTAATATATAATTTTCTCTTACCCAATTTCAGAGCAGAAATCTTTCGCTTCTACACATTACCATGCCAGTGCCTCCCGCGTTGCCTCATTAACATTGATAGATTGATTGTTTAAAGATTTAAAGTGCTCAATCATACCTGATAAGCGCTGCAGGCTGCAGTGTCCCTTTTCTGTTAACAGTGGTATTAATTTATAAATGTAATTTTTTATTGTCACTAGGCGATGGTGGAGAACTGAAGAACTGAAATGGTGATTTTCGAATCCTCTGAAAGTACCCTGCAGCTGCATACGATTGACTTCTGCTGAATGCCGATCACAACAAGAACTTAGAACAGTCTTCAAAATAAGTTCAATGCAAAGGTCAGTATTCTTAATTCATTTTCTCTACAGTGATAAAGCTAAAGAATATGCAGACTTTGTAAATTATGTTCGTGAGGTCAATTTTTGTGCCAGTCATTTTCTTGAATTCACGTGTAAGTTTATTGATAATTACATAATTATGTAATTATCAATAAACTTGCATATTGATGATTACATATAATATTATTATAAGCAATTGTATAAGAAAAAATAATACCATGATTCGGTAACTTGGATTTGGTTGATTGCATCGTAACTATTTCTTTGTATTTTGTCAATTTCCAGGCGATGAATCACGCCGGGTCTATTTCAACACAGGATGACGGTCACTGCCATATACCGTCCAAATCGCAGCCTTAACCATGGTCTTTAAATGCTCTCCCAGGGGTAAGTAGGGGAGGGGTCCACCGGCCAACGGCCATTTTATTAGCCTAATAAATTCTAATACACGTTAAACATCACAATAACATCACTGTACATTATAAAGAAAGGTTCCGTAGGAATGCAATTTATACTGTTCGATGAAATCATGGAAAATGTATACCTACAGAAAGAAGCGGTTATTTTAAACTGGGTGCGTCAACATAAGCAGTTACATGTCGAAGTGGTGACCGTATACCGCAACTTATATGGTCGAGGAGACAGCCGAGACTGTATAAACTGTAAGTTGGATAATGGACGAGGGGTGCCGAGTTCATTATCGAAGGTATACGGTCACAGCTGAGATCATGGAACCGGAATATACCCCGACCGGAAACAGCTGAGACCGAATTTTCTCCGACAAAGCAAAATATTTCTCCCCTTGTCCGGATTCAACGCTTAAGAAGATTTTTGAGTGCTCCTTTATAAAATAAAATTTCATCTTAAGCTTTTTGCGCTGTTATTCAGTGGAGGCCGTATAACCAAACTTACACCCGGTCTCTAAACCAAGCTTGGGAGGGGTATAATAAGCGTTATAAAATAAGTTTCTTTAACTTTGATTGTGATTTTGAGATGTCATATATAATGGCTATGCTCGATATGATTTTATAATTTTGCTTCAAAAATTTGAATTGCAGCTAGCTCAAAGAATGTTCGCCTTGTCAACAAAAACTGGTTTCTTCCCTGCTATATCCAACTTAGCTTATGTGGCTCAAAAGTGAATCCAAACTTCAGTGCCATATATTACACTAACTATAATGTCCTAATTAACATTTCAAAAAACTTCGAATTCAATTTTCTCGATAAAACGGAGATATGCGCCTCTTTGTATCGCATACGAGTAAAAATAATCAGACTTTACCAATTTTGTTGGGGAATGTAAGCAATCGTTTTGCGTTGACTGAGAAAAATAAAATGTGATCGGTCACTGATTATAGTGTTTCTGTTTAGGTTTGTGGAGGTAGCAGTGATACCTGCGTGTCGAGGTGGGAAGGTGGTAGCGATTTTGGGAAGGACGGGGTTCCAGAGGTTGCTACAGTGATGAGCAACCTAGACTGTTATTGACTGTTGTTTGTGTTGTTGTATGATGGCGTGTTCTGTAAGGTCTATGTGTTGAGAGGATCTGGTATGGGTAAGGATTGTAGTGTTGTTCCATCCCATGTAATGTCCTCTGCTGTGGGAGTGATGGGAATGGGATGCTGTCACGTCTGAAGTGCCGTTCATATTCTGTAATTCGTTTCACGTTTGTGGATGGGCCTGCGTGTCTGTCCGCTGTAGGACCCAGAGCAGTTGTCGCAGGTGACAATCACGTTGGTAGTAAAGTGAGGGGAGGGGCCCTTTTTGTTTCGGTCAGAATGTTAGGTAGATTGCAGCTTCTGGAGTATGAAGTGTTGTTTTCGTGCGAAGACAGGATCTTCTGTAAGGGGTTGTCGAGGGATGGATGGTAGGGTTTGGGTGTCATGAGGGAAGAATTGTTCTGTTGACCTGTCGACGTCATTCTGTTCGGATTTCCCAGTTTTGCTTCAAAAGTTATGTACAAACAACCGGCTTTTCCTCCGCTTCTGAAATCCTAATATTATGTTAGGGCTCCAGGATCATATTTGTCATATTTTGCCGTTATGTTCTGGAAAGTTTGATCAAGATTGCTAAAATATTCATAATGATATTATGCTCAAATTTAAAAACATTGAGTTATTATAAGAATAATGTGTAAAGGAGCATTCATCTTATAGTTATATTGCCATTTTAGTACTTGAGTTTAGGCTCAAACTCACCGCAGAAATCATTTATGGAACTCGGGTTGATTCTGCTTCGCCTCGCACTCAGGCACTTAAATCAATTAAATGTCTTCAGCTTCGCTGTCGACATGTAATTTGTTGATATAGATGCCTGCTCGCAGACAACCCTGGGCTAGAGCCCATCTACGTGTTCGTCATATGCCTCTGAAGGTATGAACAAAACATAACTTTTCAATTTAAAATTTGTGAGACGATTATGGATCCAACTCACTTGATACTATGCGTCACATATTTTAATATTAACTGACACCGGGAATATTTCAGAAATCTACTCCGTTTTCAATACAAATACTTTAATTGATTGTATGAAGTAGTGTTTTTAAGTTTTTAAGATCAGATTCTTTTCATTAAACTATAAACATTTTCAGATATTATCCACAATACTCTTGGTGGACAAGTAGGACTGGCGAGGACTGATACCAGCCACCCAGTGTAAATAGTCTGGGTCTGAAAGAGCTTTCTAGTGCGACAATGTGGATTGGAACGAGATCCGTCCATCCCGGATTCAGTATATGAGGTATGTTTTAGATACCTTATTCTTTTTACTGGGGTGTCACTGTCCCAATTGTCCCAAACTCGAGAAAAGTGGGTTGGGACAGGGACATTTGGGACAAATGGGACAGTGAAATGATACAAATGGGACTCAAAAATTAGGAAAATTGGGACTGGGAAAATTGAGATAATTGGGACAAAGGGAGACAGAGATTAATGGGTCTCTAAACGTGAATTGGGATAGGGAAATTTGGGACAAATCATGGAACATTTGGGACAAATGTGACATTTGAACAAAAGTGACGGAGACAACTGGGGCTCAAAAATGATTGTGTTTTTGAGCGGCAGTTTAGTGTTTTTGTTTTACAGCCTGTTACATTGCTTGATTAATGATTATTGCCAGAGAGTATTGCCAGAGTCTTGAAACAGGGAAATTAACAGCGCTTATCACGCTCCCGAAGGCACTTGCTGCGTTGCAACTGCCACTGTGTTTTCCCATCATAATGCAAACAAACACAACCAAAATATGTATTGTAGTATGAATATAACTTTCATTTCGATGATAGAAAAACTTGGATTATAGTGTTTAAAAAAATAAATGTCTGTTTTTTTCAACTTTTTGTTTGTCCTTAATGTCCCAGTTGTCCCAATTGTCCGAAAAACCAGTCCCAAACTCAGAAAAGTAAATTTGGACAGTGACACTCCCCCTTTACTAGCAAAAGCCCGTGTAAATAAGCAAGAATTAAGGGGGGTCACCCCTCATATCAAACAAGATATTGAGATATGAGTTAGTCAGGGCGTGTACCAACACTTTGACGGTGGTATCGAGTCCATAGGTCCAACATTGCCCATATGAGGCTTCGGTAAGAACAGGAGAAAGAGCTTTGCATTCGATTCGTCTCGACGAGCTAATCCTTGTTGTTCGTCAAAATCGGATAAAAAATGGCCAAGTTTTGGCCTTGCGAAGCGGGCGTGCCAAAGTGGCAGTTGGCCTATTTTTGGCCTAAAGATGGCCATTATGGCCACAATTTTAGAGATATGCGCTTAAAACTTGTTTTGCTCATCATTTAGGTCAAGATTGATGTGCAAAATAATTTATAAGTGAATTGGACCTTATTTGGCCATTTTAGCCTATAAAAAACCTTCAAATATCCACAAAATCGCTTACCTTATTGTAGGAAATTAAGCACTCAGAAAATTAAGCACCAATGCCTCTAAAAGGGCTTAATTTCATGGTGCTTAATGACATGCTGGCTTAATTTTTGTATACCTCAATTTTCAAATAATTTTGGGATTTTAAAAAGCATAAAATGTTGGATATTTTACTACATTTTCAAAGGTGAAAAACTGCAATTATAGGTATTCCCTATTATGTATGCATACATAGGGAATACCTGCGTTTCATTTCATTATGGCGAAACAATTGCTAATTCCTTTACTTATGCTACAGACGCACATAGTAAATTGCGTGCAATTTGAATACATTATGAAATCATGGCATTAAGTCTACATGAAACTAAGTCTCCATTGAATTAAGACAACATGTAATTAAGCACCAGAACTCTCAAAAGGGCCTAATTTCAAGGTGCTTAATGACATGTAAGCTTAATTTTTTGAGTGCTTAATTTCCTATAATAAGGTATGTAACCTCAGTTTGCGATTTTGCCCAAGTTGACTTCACACTTTCCGCTACTCCGCCATTTTTCAATGTTTTCGCATGAAACTTTCAAATTCGCTTGGAAAATAATTTTTTTTTCGAAACTGAGGGGCTCCGTACAGGACATTGCCATATTGCGACGAATGTGATTATACAGCCAAGATTCGGATTATGTTATTGACCGAAATTTTGAGTTAGGTCCCCTAGAACATTACGGCCATCGGAGGAAAAATCCCCGGGCATTTTCCTCCGAAGGCCATAAATATTTTGGGGGGCTTAACTAAAATTTCGCTTAGTAACAAAAAGTGTGAAATTTGGTTTTGAAGCGATTCTGAAAATTTCATGCAGAAACATTTAAAATGGCGGAATAGAATTGGAAACTGTGAAGTCCATCGCAAAATCGCAAACTAAGATATTAGTGATTTAGTGGATTTTTGAAGTTTTTTATATGGGCTAAAAAGGCCTAACCAATTTTGACCTAAATGATGGGCAAAACAGGTTTGAAGCTCAGATGTCCAAAATGTGGCCAAATGGCCATCTTTAGGTCCAAAATACTAAATAGGACAACCTCCACTTTGGCGCGCCCGCTTCGCAGAGCGATAAATTGGCCATTTTTCGCCCGATTTTGACAAACAAATGAACTAAATGATCAGCTCTCCGAGACGAATCGAATGTATCAAAAGGTAAGCTCTCTCTCTTTGAATTTAGGACGCCATTTTTCCTCCGAAGCCTCACATGGATTGAGCAATGTTGGACCTATGAACTTAAGGCCACCGTCAAAATGTACACGCCTGGCCAATTACTGCTATCTCAAATTCGTATTTTCTAAAAACCCGCTTAAGTATTGGCTGGGTAAATTAGACGTGTGGTTTGAAATTGAGTTGAAATGTTGAATAGTGAAAGTGATGAAAGAGGGGGGTGATGGCGTGAGGTGAGGGACTGGTTTTTCTGGTCCGAAGGAAAGACTAGCAACCATGAGGTCGGTGGCATCAGGGGCGCTACCCCAGCGGGGAAAGGGACGGAGCCTGTCAATGTCGAAGTCTTTGACTTGAAATCAAGAGCGACTAAGTAGTCGGCCAATACTCATTAGCTTATTGTGGCAACTTTAAGTTTAATCCAGCTATGACAGGTTTACCTTTTCAGTGCTCTTCGAGTCTACTTTGAACTTCGCTTAAGTGCTTCGTGAAGTTGCAACTCTCAAACTACACTCCGAATACAGGGCAAATGACCACATTGCAAAATCGCCGACTCGGCGCCGATCGGCGCCCGTCCGGCGCCGATCAGCGCTGATCGGCGCTGGTCGGCGCTGATCGGCGCTGGTCGGCGCCGATCAGCGCCGGCTAGGCGCCGATCGGCGACACCGCCGATCGGCGCTGATCGGCGCCGATCAGCGCCGATGGGAAATCGGCAACTTTTGATCGGCGGTCGTCGGCGCTGATCGGCGCCGATCAGCGCCGATCAGCGCCGATCGGCGCCGATCAGCGCCAGCCCCCGATCGGCGCCGACAGCGCCGATCTCCCCCCGATCGGCGCCGATCAGCGCCGATAAAAACACCTGTATAAGGGAAGCTGTCTGGTGCATTTTATTCCAGATTTCCCCGTGATTTTCCCATCGGCGCTGATCGGCGCTGATCGGCGCCGATCGGCGCCGATGGGGAATTTTTTTAAAATTTCAAAATTTGACAAGAAAATTAGATATCCGCGGATTTTATCGCATTTGACCGACTCTTACGATCAGGATTATGTTATGGTTTGTAATTACATATGTTTTATATGCTTGAACGTCATTGTCTGCATACTCATAGAGAATGAAGGCTCCCGTTTAGATGGGAGGCCGACCTTATTAACTTTAAATGTAAGAATACCTGATGATAATATTAATACGTCCATGATTTCAAATTAATAGACATACAACGGACGCAGAACGGAAACACTGTAGTGATGAATGATTTTTGCACGTGTTGCTTTGCGCGTGTAACCATAGTAACGGCGGGTAGTACAAGTAATAGTATTGTTAAGATGGGGCCGATTTTAGCGTTCGCACTTTTACAGAAAAAACTTTAGGTTGGATGGACTTTTAAACAAGCGCTATCCCCGAGCACCTGGCCTCTCGGATTCCGCACGGACTTCAGTGGTCTCCGCCAAAAGTTTGGTATGTGTCCCATATAACTCCGGCCGAGTGACGCCACAGATCAACACCAGCTCAATCTTTATGAGTTTAGGTTTCCTAAACCTTATTTTTGCCCTAACCATAACCATAACCTTAATCTCTTAATCCTGGCCCTAAACCTAACAAATGCTGACCCTAATCCTGATCTTTAAACCCCAACACTTTTTGGGTTAGGGTTTGGGTTAGAGTTTTGGTTAGGGTTTGGGTTAGGGCGAGGGTTTGGGTCAGGGTTTGGGTTTGGGTAAGGGTTTGGGTTAGGGTTTGGGTTTTGGTTAGGGTTTGGGTTAGGGTTTGGGTTTTGGGTTTGGGTTTGTTGGTTTTGTGTTTGGGTTAGGGGTTAGGTTAGGGTTTGGTTTGGTTAGGGCTTGGGTTAGGGTTGAGGGTTTTGGTTAGGGTTTGGGTTCGGGTTTGGGCTTGGGTTTCGGTTAGGGTTTGGGTTCGGGTTTTGGCTTGGGTTTGGGTTTCGGTTAGGGTTTGGGTTAGGCCGTTTGGGTTTGGGTTTGGGTTTGAGTTAGGGTTTGGGTTTGGGTTAAGGTTTGGGTTAGGGTTCGGGTTAGGATTTGAATTAGGGTATGGGTTAGGGTTTGGGTTAGGGTTTGGAAAAGAGTTTGGGTGAGGGTTTGATAAGGGTTAACTCAACCCCTAAAATCTTAACCCGAACCAACCTCGAACCCTCGTCCCTATTCCAAACCAAACCAAAACCGTAACCCAAACCGTAACCCAAACCGTAACCCAAACACTAACCCAAACCCAAACCCTAAGCCAAATCCTAAACCAAACCCTAACCAAAACCCTAACCCAAAACCTAACCCAAACCAAACCCTAACCGAAACCCTAACCCAAACCCTAACCCAAACCCCAACCCAAACCCCAACCCAAACCCTAACCCAAAATTTAACCCAAACCCGAACCCTAACCCAAGCCCTAATCCAAACACAAAACCAACCCCTAACCCAAACCTCAACCCAAACCCCAACCAAAACCCTAACCCTAACCCAAACCCTAACCCAAGCCCAAACCCGAACCAAAACTCTAACCCAAACTCAAACCCTAACCGGAACCCAAACCCTCACCCAAACCCAAACCCAAACCCAAACCCAAACCCTGACCCAAACCCTAACCCAAAAAGTGATGGGGTTTAAAGATCAGGATTAGGGTCAGCATTTGTTAGGTTTAGGGCCAGGATTAAGAGATTAAGGTTATGGTTATGGTTAGGGCAAAAATAAGGTTTAGGAAAACTAAACTCATAAAGATTGAGCTGGTGTTGATCTGTGGCGTCACTCGGCCGGAGTTATATGGGACACATACCAAACTTTTGGCGGAGACCACTGAAGTCCGTGCGGAATCCGAGAGGCCAGGTGCTCGGGGATAGCGCTTGTTTAAAAGTCCATCCAACCTAAAGTTTTTTCTGTAAAAGTGCGAACGCTAAAATCGGCTCCATCTTAACAATACTATTACTTGTACTACCCGCCGTTACTATGGTTACACGCGCAAAGCAACACGTGCAAAAATCATTCATCCCTACAGTGTTTCCGTTCTGCGTCCGTTGTATGTCTATTAATTTGAAATCATGGACGTATTAATATTATTATCAGGTATTCTTACATTTTAATAAGGTCGGCCTCCCATGTAAACAGGAGCCTTCATTCTCTATGAGTATGCAGACAATGACGTTCAAGCATATAAAACATATGTAATTACAAACCATAACATAATCCTGATCGTTAGAGTCGGTCAAATGCGATAAAATCCGCGGATATCTAATTTTCTTCTAAAATTTTGAAATTTTTAAAAAATTCCCCATCGGCGCCGATCGGCGCCGATCAGCGCCGATCGGCGCCGATGGGAAAATCACGGGGAAATCTGGAATAAAATGCACCAGACAGCTTCCCTTATACAGGTGTTTTTATCGGCGCTGATCGGCGCCGATCGGGGGGAGATCGGCGCTGTCGGCGCCGATCGGGGGCTGGCCGGCGCTGATCGGCGCCGATCGGCGCTGATCGGCGCTGATCGGCGCCGATCAGCGCCGACGACCGCCGATCAAAAGTTGCCGATTTCCCATCGGCGCTGATCGGCGCCGATCAGCGCCGATCGGCGGTGTCGCCGATCGGCGCCTAGCCGGCGCTGATCGGCGCCGACCAGCGCCGATCAGCGCCGATCGGCGCCGATCAGCGCTGATCGGCGCCGGACGAGCGCCGATCGGCGCCGAGTCGGCGATTTTGCAATGTGGTCATTTGCCGAATACAGTACGAGCATCAGGATCATATGGGCATCATGGGATTAATAGCATCGTTCAGTTACAAGGTAAATTAGACATTAAATGCCGGTTAATGCATTTAAATTTTATCTTCAGATTTTCAAGCAACAAATTAATATGTGTCATGAGGTAGCGATTTTTATTTCAATAGGCTCAATCAATTTAGAGACTTCACGAGTGTGTTTTATGTATTTTTTGTAACAGCGTAGATAAAATATTGAGTGTAAATGCTACCTTTTCAGAGCTGCAACTGAAAAGTAATTTTAACTTCATTTCGGTGACGGGATTGCGATGTTATGCGACATGAGGCTCCGCAGGGTGACAGCAAAAACACGGCTTCTCAAGATAAAGAAAAGTCTTCGCTAACATGTGAGTTTTCAAGATTTTACGTTTTCAATACTCATAGCACTCTGCACTTAACATATAATAGCCTTTGAAAAAAAAAAGCCCACGGTGTGGCACGACTAAGCGCTTGCAAGCGAACTGTATACATTATGTCCTAAAAACCTCACGGTTGCTCAGAATTTGTCCCGGTGTCGGAACTGTTCAGCTTCACCTCTATCGGTCTTGCATCAATTCTTCCACCAAGTCGTCTTCGACAATAATTTTCAGTTTTCAGCCATAAATTCCTTGCTGCTTCTTAAGAGTAGGATGGAATATGATTGCAATTTTCGTACGGAGTAGCCCGGAGTAGTAACAGTACTATAAGTCATACGTCATACAGTTTCGTACCTAAAAATGTGTAGCTCAAAAAATGGCAGAGTTATTATTAACTTAGGCACAAAAAACGGTTTTTCGACCATTATCTCCGTTTCTGAAATTCAAAAATGTTAGCTACTTCAGAATTCCAGAGCTCCAGGATCCTATTAGTCATATGTTGCCCGTAATATTCTGAAAGTTTGATCAAGATTGCTAAAGAAAAAACAGCGGAGTTATACGCGTTATTATAATGAGTATGCAAGCATTTTGTTTATTGCCATATAAGGTAATGTGTGCTTGTTGAATTGTTGTGTACAGGAGTACAAGCTTACAAGGTGTGTCTTGTGTATAAACTTTTCGACTATACCTACTATTAGTATTAGTATGTATAATACTTAACTACTTACAAGTGGCTCAAACTCACCGCAGAAATGATGACGGAACCTGATAAGTGGTACCCCATTTTTTACAATAATATCTTAATAAATAAGGCTTGTCACGAGAAACCCGTTTAAAACCTGTATAAAACCCCGTCGTTAAAAGTCAAAACCCGTCGTGAGCATATTATGTTCAGAACAAGCATAAAACCAGTTGTGCAGTGTAGCTGTCATCCAATTTTATTGTCAATGTTTGATTCTCTGGTTAAGTTTTTGCCTGTCAATATCATTGAAATGGGACAGAACTGCAACAACACCTTACTACTAGCAAATTTGGGACAAAAAGTAATAGAGAGTATTAACTTATTAAGTTTGAGCATTTAGCAGTGCAGCATGTAATCAAATTGTATCAATGAGTGTATGCTATGCTTGATGTATACTTTGTGTATACTCAATACTGTGTGTATACTGATGAGAAGACCCTGGTTAATTAGGGAGTTCATGGTGTGCCAGTCATGATGCAGTACAAATCATTATCTTCAGCTACTCAAATTCTGATCAATTTTGTTTTGATCGGTGGATTTGATTGGTGATTGGTGTGCTAAAAATACATGGTGATGCATTTTTCCGTGTTTTCTGCATAATATCTATATCAATATATACTCTCTTGTACATGTGCCTATATCCTATACACCTCTTGATGTAATTAAGTAATTATATGTTTCTGATTATCGTATTCCTCAGGCACACCCAAGATTGGGACACAGCTGCTGCGTTTCTTCGGGAGTTCGGGAAGTTTGTAATGATGAGCCGGAGTATACAGTGAACAGAACCCAAGGTCTAGATCAGAGTCCCTCCCCTTCTCCCTGTCGATGCTACAGAACCCTGGACCATCCGGATCAGAGTCCTTGCCCATCTGCCTCCAAAGACGACTGAACCAAAGTGCCAGATCAGAGTCCACACTTCACTACAGAGGATTGTTGAAGCTCCTGATTAATCCCGACCTTCACTTGAAACACCTCTTCACCTTCCAGACCCTCAACACTTGGCTCATCTCAACTTGGACGATCACACCAGCACTCCGAAGTATATACCTTCGCAATCTCAACATCTCAAGACTTCGTGATGTACCCTCTTCATCTGGAATCTTCCTGCGGGTGTCAGAGAATCGATCAAGCCTGGGAAGGACTAGGGAGGCCCTTTATGTTGCAACAGACGCTTCACAGAGAACTGCAGCTTCATACACCTTCATCAAAAACATTGATTTCTGGAAAATGGAGCTGCGATCGTACGCCAAGACCTGCTCTAAACTCAGCTCTAGGGAAAGAAATAGGCATCCAAACGTCTGATCAAGCACAGAGCTGCAAACCTTACGTACAGAGACTGAGAGGCACTGTAGGTAGACGTTTGGAGGAGTTCCACGAATGGAGAGCATCCCTCCTCTACGGGCAGCACTAAAGGAACTGCACATTCTAAAACATATTGAGTAAGATTGTAGGTATATTAGTTCTACAGTACAACATAGACTTATTATACTATTTTAATCATTGAATTATGAAATTTTGACAATTTGTTCTTTAAAATTTTGATCACGTAGGTAATCAGCTTTAAATTGTCAATCTTGTTCATGTTTTTTTTTTAGTACAGTTCAAAGCGTTAAATTGTCAGATTGCACATGTGTACTATTCTTCTCAGGTTTTTAAAATATATTTCATATTCTTATTGATCTCTATGCAAGCAAGACCCGGTTGTTCTGGGCCATTAGTCGACACTTCGACGGACGTTGCCCGTCTATTTCGGACTCTGGCATGGGGCTGTACCATACTACGTCGTACTTTCAGTACGACGCTGAACTAAATGCGCTGACAAAGTACCATGTTGACACGTACGATGACGCGCAGAAAAGTTTTACGCGGGAATTGTCGTATTTCCTCCGTCCCTTGTCCAACAACAAGTCAGAAGAAAGGGACGGACATCGCCCGTCGAATGAATTCATATGAATGAACTAGTTCATTCATATGAACTGCGTTGAACTGGAGTTCACCTGAATTCATTGAACTGCGTTGAACTACGTTGAACTGCGTTGAACTGCGTTGAACTGGAGTTCACCTGAGTTCATTTGAGTTCACCTGAGTTCATGTCACTCAATAAGAATAACATATGTTATTTTGGAAAAACTTAGCTTTGCAACAGAATAGACCTAAAACGACTGTATGTAACTGTTAGTGTTGCCTACCTCCACTGCGAGCACTTATTTTATGCAACACGTCCTTCCAAATTTCAATTCCATTAGCTCATTAGGAATGAAAATAATAATGTAGATAGAAATGTTATCTGACAGCGGAGATAGTCAATGACTTGACTCAATGACTGGACTTCATGACTTGACTCGACTCGACGACTCGACTCGACGACGCGACTCGACTTGACTCGACTCGACGACTCGAAGCGACGACTCGACTCGACTCGACTCGACTCGACGACTCGACTCGACTCGACGACTCAACTCGACGACTCGACTCGACTCGACTCGACACCTCGACGACTCGACGACTCGAATCGACGACTCGACTCAATGACTCGACGACTCGACTAGACGATTCGACTCGACGACTTGACTCGACGACTCGACTCGACGACTCGACTCGACTCGACTCGACGACTCGACTCGACTCGACGACTCAACTCGACGACTCGACTCAACTCGACTCGACTCGACACCTCGACGACTCTCGACGACTCGACTCGACGATTTCGACGACTTCGACGACTCGACTCGATTTCTGACTTCGACTCGACGACTCGATGATCGACGACTTGACTCGACGACTCGACTCGACGACTCGAGTCGAGTCGAGTCGAGTCGAGGCGAGTCGAGTCGAGTCGAGTCGAGTCGAGTCGAGTCGAGTCGAGTCGTCGAGTCGAGTCGTCGAGTCGAGTCGTCGAGTCGTCGAGTCGTCGAGTCGTCGAGTCGTCGAGTCGTCGAGTCGTCGAGTCGAGTCGAGTCGAGTCGAGTCGTCGAGTCGAGTCGTCGAGTCGAGTCGTCGAGTCGAGTCGTCGAGTCGAGTCATCGAGTCGAGCAGTGGAGTCGTCGAGTCGAGTCGAGTCGTCGAGTCAAGTCGTCGAGTCGAGTCGTCGAGTCGAGTCGTCGAGTCGTCGAGTCGAGTTGAGTCGTCGAGTCGATTCGTCGAGTCGAGTCGTTGAGAGTAGTCGTCGAGTCGAGTCGTTGAGACAAGTCAGAGAGTCGTCAAATCAAGTCGTCGAGTTGAGGCATCGAGTCGATTTGAGTCGTCGAGTCACTGAGTGGTCGTAGAGTGACTAGAGTTAATTCATGACGTAAGTGAAATTTTTTAGTTGTCACGTGACTGTACACTTAACAAGAGTACGAAAAATCGTTTATGGAAGAGCTCAAGACTTGAGTCTGATTTAACTATTTGATTTTGGAAGCCCCTTTAGTGAAATGGATCAAGATGCAGCTAATTTGGTGAAGTTTAACAGCCTCTTTAAAATTGAAAAAAGCCTTTCAATAGGTGACGTCACTCAGCAGTCAACCGGAATGAGAGACTTATCGGGCATAGATCAGAGCAGCAACGCCAAGAGGGCCCCATGGTAGCGCCAGTGCGCCACATCGACGCCAGGGCAGTGCCATGGTGCAAGCCACGAGGACGACACGACGAAGCCATGAAGACGCCATGGCTTCACAGTGGCACTGCCATGACTGCCATGATGTCACCGTGGCGCCCTTGCCGGCTTCATCGTTGCCCAGTAGTGGCGTCCTTTCGTGGCTTCACCATGGCACTGCCCTGGCGTCACTGCGGCACTGCGGTGCGGCTCTCGTGGCGTCGCTGATCCATGTTTTGATCCATCCCCGAAATATCTGTTAAATTATCATTTTGACCTTCTAGATGAACTTCAAGATGAATTCGTTGAACTCCGTTGAACTGCGTTGAACTCCGTTGAACTGCGTTGAACTGCGTTGAACTGGAGTCCGCGAGATGAACTTCCTAGTTCATATATGAATTCAAGGCGAACTGGAATGCTATATGAGTTCATATGAGTTCATATGCATCTCAGTTCACTAAATTTTGGTGAACTAGTTCATCCGTGTTTAATGAATTCATATGAATTCATATGAAGTTCATATGAACTTGGTGGAGTTCATATGAAGTTCATATGAATTCATATAATCATGAAGTTCATTCATATAAAAATTTATTGAACTGGTAAACGCATTCAAATGAACTCATATGAATTCATATGGATTCATATGAAGTTCGCGGCGACTTCATATGAACTGCAGTTCACCCAGTATATAGCCTCCCAGAAGGATAAGTTATTTTTTATTTTTAAAAAAGAAAAAATAACTTATCCTTATTACACGTGTCCCAGAAGGATAAGTTATTTTCTATTTTGAAAAGAAAAAATAACTATCCTTCTGTTACAGAGTGTGTCCCAGAAAGGATAAGTTATTTTATTTTTGAAAAGAAAATAACTTATCCTTCTTGGGACACGAGGAAATCCCAGAAGGATAAGTTATTTTCTATTTTTGAAAAGAAAAAATAACTTATCCTTCTGGTATTAGTGTGTCCCAGAAGGATAAGTTATTTTATTTTGAAAAATAAAAATAACTTATGCTTGGGACATCTCAGAAGGATAAGTTATTTTTATTTTACAATGTAGGTGTGTGTATGCGTACATCTTTCCTTGGGGAAGCATGAAGCTGCACTGCGCAGGCGAGTCTGGCAGAAGTGTCATACCTGGTGGCACACTTGTCAGGCGTTGCCTGACCCCCTTGCTGAACACGTATATCCCTGTCTGGCTCACGCGGCGCGTACACACACCTATGTGGGCTTAGGAGCTGACCCCCTAGCGTAGCGCCACAACTTGCAGTCGTGTTCCTAAGCCCGCATGGGTGCAGGGTGTACGCGCCGCACAAGCCAGACAGGGATATACATGTTTAGCAAGGGGGTCAGGCAATGCGTCATAATTTGCCACCGGGTATGACACTTCTGCCAGACTCACCTGCGCAGTGCAGCTTCATGCTTCCCCAAGGAAAGATGTTTGCATATCATACACCTACATTGTAAAATAAAATAACTTATCCTTGGGACACTCGTGTCCCAGAGGATAAGTTATTTTCTTTTCAAAAATAAAAATAACTTATCCTTCTTGGATTTTACACTCGAAGGATAAGGATTTTATTTTTTCAAAAAATAGAAAATAACTTATCCTTCTGGGACACTCGTATTACCAGAAGGATAAGTTATTTTTCTTTTCAAAAAAAGGAAATAACTTATCCTTCTGGGGACACACTCAAATACCAGAGGATAAGTTATTTTCTTTTCAAAAATAAAAATAACTTATCCTTTGGGACACACTCAGTCCCAGAAGGATAAGTTATTTCTATTTTAAAAAAAAGGTACAATAACTTATCCTTCTGGTACACCGTAGATAGGATGGAAATTGGGTAGATGAGCTTTAAACCGAATCTGGAATCTGCGCTGCAGTCAACTTTCAACGTCACGTCGTCACGTCCAATCAATCTAATTTCAAATTTTAGCTTAGCTGCAACGGGCGGCATGGCAGTCCCCGGCCGGCTGCAACAGCTCAGGTGCGGGGTTTACCAAGCAACTCTAGCTTAGTAAAGGTTGCCAACGTTGCAGTAACGTTGCAAGACATTTACCAAGGTTGCAAAGGTTGCAACGGGGTTGCAACGTTGGCAACCTATTGCAACGTATACTAAACGTTTCAATTGTTACCTTTTGGAACGTTGCCTAGGCAACGTTGTGAAACGACATTTAAACGTTTCTTTTGAAACGTTACAAAATAATTCCAATGGAACGTTTCAGCAACTTCAAAAATCCAACGTTAAGGAACGTTGCATATGGAACGTATTTTAAACGTTTCCAAGTAACTTGTATGCAACGTTATTTTGATACGTTTGAAATACGTTTTTTCAACGTCTCCAAGTAACTTGTATGCAACGTTACTTTGAAACTTTTGAAATACGTTGTTTTAACGTTTCCAAGTAACTTGTATGCAACGTTACTTTGATACGTTTGAAATACGTTGTTTTAACGTTTCCAAGTAACTTGTATGCAACGTCATTTTGAAACTTTTGAAATACGTTGTTTTAACGTTTCAAAGTAACTTGTATACAACGTTACTTTGATAAGTTTGTAATACGTTGTTTTAACGTTTGCAAATAACTTGTATGTAACGTTACTTTGAAACGTCTGAACTACGTTGTTTTAACGTTTACAAAATACAAGGAACTTGTATGCAACGTTATTTTGATACGTTTGAATTACGTTGTTTTAACGTTTCCAATTAATTTGTATGCAACGTTACTTTGAAACGTCTGAACTACGCTGTTTAAACGTTTAGAGGTAACTTGTACGCAACGTTACTTTGATACGTTTGAAATACGTTGTTTTAACGTTTCCAAGCGCTTCCCTGTTCTAAATCTAAATCTGGGGAAGCGTGCTGCGCATCGCGAACTGATGTTATACATTTTTAGCAAAAGACGCGGCTTGTCAATGTCAGACGTTGTCTGAATTGGCCGTAGGATGTTACCCCACCCTCACGCGCGGCGCAACGTTCCACATTTGGACGACTGGACGTCACTTTGCGCTCTCGCCATCCAGTCAGAAGAAATTTAGACGGGCAACGTCCGTCGACTGAATTGGTTGCGTCGTACTCGAAGAAATGAAGAATGATAATACCCTACCACCGCGGCACCGCGCGCGTCGTAGGATGTTAATTGTTACCCCACCCTCGCTCGCGCGGCGCAACATTCCACATTTCGACTTCCTGTGATGCAGAAGCGCGCGGCGTGAGAGCCACACAGGGTTATTTGTGTTTTAGCAAGGGTCTGCCGATGGGGTCAGACAACTTCTGACAAGCCGCGGCCATGCCACTTTGTCAAAGAAATACTGTAGATTGTGGTAGAAATTATAACGAGTAACAAAGTTTTTGAAACGTTTTGAAAACATCACAACAACGTTTTTCTGCAATTTTGTTTCACGAAATAAGTTGATAAAGAAGCCCAATTACAGTCATGAATGATTGTTTGAGTGAAAATTTTTGCTTCGAGTATTAAAGAACAAGAAAATTGTAATTTAAGGACGTTGAGATGACATCAATTCAAATTATATCAAAATGAATTTTCAAACGCAAGAAAATTTTTTATCGTGAGAGATATATTCGAAGGGTAACTAAATGACGCAATGCAACCTCTTTGCAACGTGATGTTCAGCGCGATAACATCGTTACTGAAGTAAGTATGGTGAGTATTCGACTTCTCATGTAACCTCCTCTGGGGGTTAATGA
The DNA here is from genome assembly GCA_011033025.1 of Beroe forskalii. Classification (NCBI taxonomy): domain Eukaryota; kingdom Metazoa; phylum Ctenophora; class Nuda; order Beroida; family Beroidae; genus Beroe; species Beroe forskalii. Next base: position 56,341 of record WFMF01000545.1, on the reverse strand, counting down.
GGCCTTCTGGATGCTGATGGGTATCCATCACATCCTCTCTTTCTTTGTACTCAAGAGTGCAATGAAAGGACTTTTGGAAGACCTTGGTCAAGAGCCTGCAGCTCCTGAACAAGGTCTTGGCTGAAGCAGCGCCAAATCCATTACAGCTGCTTCAGCCACAAACACAAATCGGAACAATATTGCTCTTCAATATTATTGTTGCTGACGTGGGGTTCGCCTTGGGTAAGTTGCAGCAACGTTATTTGCAACATTTTAGCAACAATGTGCCAACGTTTTAAAACGTTGCATTTACAACCTTACAATGGTTGCTTGAAGGTTGCATAGGGGTAAATTGTCGTCCGCAAATAGGTTGCAGAAACGGTGGAATTACGTTTCAAGTGAAACGTTTCGCAACGTTTCATGAGGAACGTTTCACTTAAGTGTAAGCAACCTCCCTGCACACGACAATTCACCCCCTATGAAACCTCCCTGAGACGTTGTAGGTTGCATATGAAACGTTGTGCAACTCCTGTGCAACCAAAAATGTTGGGTGGGTGGTCTATTGATCAAGTCCATTTGTTTCACTGGCCCCTCATGACTTGAATTAGGGGTGTCACAACGCGTACTTGCGCACAAAGTACTAGCACGAAATTATGATGATGGTTGGAAGATCCAGGTGAATGCTAAGTGGAGTTGGAAAAAGTCTTTTTGACGAAGTTTTGTTGTTGTGATGGATCATACTGAAGATAATGTGGACATGTGGGATAAGTGGATAAAGAGGAAATTAAGAATTCTGTCTTGCCCAAGTACCAAGGATTTGACTGTTGAACACTGTGAAACAATTGAAAAGGGCAAACTTGCTGCAATGCTGTGTCAAGCATTTGTCCATATAACAGATATGCACTGTACTGTTCGAGGATTGGAGGAGGAGAATCATAACTTGCAGGTGAAGTATGATGAGTCTCAGAAGATATCTCCACTCAACCAAACTTCTGGTGAGATGGTTGTGTTGCAAAGAAAACTGATTGAGTCGCAGGAGAATGTGGTACAGCTTCAGAGGCAATTGCTGGAGTTTAAAGATGAACAGTTGAGTGCAGTCACATCATGTGTGAAATCATCTGTCCAGGAAACAGTCAAAGAGGAGTTCAAGAGCTACAGCTCTGTTGTGAAGTCAGGACAGCAAGGGCAGACATCAGTCACACCAGCCAGCATTGTGTCTGTAGTGAAGACAGTTGTGGAGGAGGAGGACAGGAGCCACAATATCATGGTTTTTGGTCTGGCAGAGGAGGACAAGGAGGACCTCAATGTGAAGATGTGCAGCATTATATGGAAGAGATTGGAGAGAAACCAAAGATGGAGGTTTCTCGAGTGGGCAAGGTTAAGGATGGAAGGCCACGGCCTGTAAGGGTTACTTTGACCAGTTCCTCGATTGTATCAGATGTCATTTCTAAGTCTCCCCAACTAAGCAAAAGGGACAAGTATAAGATGGTGTTCCTGTCTCCAGACAGGTCCCATGATGAAAGAGCTGCACACAGGACTCTAATAGCAGAGCTGAAGAGGAAGAAGGTTGATGAGCCTAACAAGAGACATTTCATCAGAAGTGGGGTTGTCAACAGTGTTGAGAAGATAGTGTGATCAAGCACCTGAACTCTAGCGTGCAATGTGTACTGATTGTCAATTTCTAGGGACTTTCAAACAATTTTGGTATGCAAAATAGATAGTTGTATTCTGAGTACCTTAGTAAGGGTACATGCTAAAATGATAAAATGTGATGGTATAATTTTTATGTCTAATCGAGTTGCTATATAGCAAAATAATTATCTTATCTCTCTTATGATAAAAAGTGTAACACATTTTTTCACATAAAAAGTGTCCTTACTCAAGATGTATAAATGTGTTCTGTCTGAAATTTGGATATATGCCATAGAACACATAGACCGAGCATCCGGACTAATTTTTTCCAGAAATTTTGCTCCTAACGGAAGTTATGGCCTAAAATGACGCATTTTACAAAATTTGTGTACACAAATGCTCATATCTCGTCTCATGATTCGATTTTCAGAAAAAATTAGTCCAGATGGCTGTTAATTATGTTTTTCAACTTTTCTGAAAGTTTCATGATGATTCGATGAAAAATGGGGAAGATAGAAATTTGAAAAAACCCATTTTTTCACCGGGACTCGCGAAACTGACAAAATATACCCAAACAACGAAACTAATCAGCGCGCACGTGCTACGCTTCAACATTAAGAATTGCGCGCACCGTGGGAATGCACGGGGGCGCTTGCGAGCTTTCAAACAGTGTTTTCAGATTTGTTTTACGTCTATCCTGAGCCGAGTTATGGACGAAATACGTCGGAATTTTGATCAGTTGACTTTGGAGATTGATAATTCTACTTCCACATAATGTATTTCCCTGAAAATTTCAAGAAACGTTAGAGAAAGGATTAAGCTTTGATTTCCATGCTTTATCTTGTAATTTGAGCGATGATTTTCCATTTAATCGCGTTTTTTGTGAGGACAGTAGATGTGCGTAATTTCAAGCGAAATTTCGGCGTTGCAGATTTTGAGCGCGGCTCCTTGCCCACGTGCAGCCTATAACTCTCTTAAATTATCGAAAAAAACAATAAAACTTAGTTTGTTTGAAAGAGCTCATCGTGCTGATCATTTTGATACCATTTTTGTGGGGAATCGTCCAAGTTGATTTTTCATGTGACCCCCCTACTTGAATCGTGTTTAAATGAGCAATATTTAGTTGTTTCCCTACTAGCTCAAAGATTTTCTATTTAAGTATTTAAAACACATCAGTTTATTTTTACTGGCTTTCCAGTGTTTTTATCAATTTTGATATTTTGTCATTGTGGAAGTTAAAATTAATTTCATCACATTGAATAACTTATTATTGAAGGGTTTAGTAACGAGTAAAAGTTACTAAACGTAATATTACACACGAGGGCCGGAGGCCCGAGTGTGTAATATGGCATTGAAAAACCGAGGCCGAAGGCCGAGGTTTTTTAATGCTGAGTTTAGTAACTTTTACGAGTTATTAAACTGAATTATGCACCGTAATTACTCGAAAAAATGACAATATTTTCAAACACAAGGAAATGTTTTAAATCAAGATTTGAAGGTACTGTTTGCTCAACTGTGTGAAATAAATTGTTACGCACTGTTCCACTGCACCATAATAAATTATTATGACCTACAGTGTGTAATAAATCCTGATTTTGGCACTCCAGTGCGTAATAATTTATTGCGCACGGTACCCTGGTGCCTATAGGGTTTTTGAATACATAGCAAAAACATGCCTGGAATGTGCATAATTTAAGTTATCATTCATCATAGTTATATGTTTGATGTGATTGATCATTGATGCAGTGAAACAAACAACTTTCAATAAAGTTATACATTCTCAAATTTGATTGTAAAAAGTAGTGTTGTAAAGTTTAAAACTTTACAACACTAAGGACGAGGCAGCTAAAGGACCAACTTAAGGACAAGGTGGATTGGGTAATGCCGATTTTTTGGGAATTCTAAGGTCGACCTACCTCACTAAGGAGCACCATAAAATCGCCTTAAAGGAACACATTGGGTAATACGGAATTTAAAGGTGGACCTTAAACTGCAGTTTGTGCCATTTTAAGGAGCACCTAGGGCAGTCAACTTTAAACAGTTGTGTAATCCAGCTCTAATCACAGTAGGAATGGCATGGAATTGAAGGTCTTAGGAGCTATAATATACAAAAAACAGTTACACACATCTAGTGGTGGACATTTGCCTTCCACAGATGAATGTGGACACCTTTGAATGCTGGCAGACTGTTGGTGGACATTGGTAGACTCCTCTTATGTCCACTAGGAATCTGCCAACTTTTTCTCATGGACTGACTGAGTGTCTAAGGGATGTCTGATGTAGGGGTCTTTGGGTTGCAGACCAGGAGGGAGCAAGGATTTAAAACGGCTGAAAGTTTGTCTACACTGAACATTTGTCCACCAAGGGTCCAAGGAATTTTACACTGGCTTTTGAATGAATGTCTGCCACAAACAATTGTACACCATGGACAGAGTTCATGGTGGAAATTTTCTGTGGCTGGCAAACAATTGTCTGGCAAACAAATGTCTGATGCATACTATTCCAGCCAGCCAGTGAAAGTTTATCCAAATTGTGTCCACTGGTGGATGTTTGTGGATTCTGCAAGAACTGAAGTTAGAGGACTGCTGCGGACATTAGCAGAGTCAATCAATGTCCACCAACTGTCTGCCAGCATTTGACAGTTTCTGCTGTCTTCCATACTTCCATAGTGGACAAATGTCTGCCACTGGATTGTGGAAGTGCCAACAGTTACTGCCAGGTGGGGTTAGTAAACATGAGAATGCAACACAGTTTCAAATACTCAAAACCACAATTGTAGCTCTAAGCTTCTAAGCTAGTCTAAGTACACTGCAATATTGACTTTTTGTTTGAGTAGGTCTAAGTCAATAAATCCATCTATTCTTAGCTTGCATTTTATTCATTCTTCACCCCAAGTATATCATTATGATTTATTAAGATGGACCACCATTTATGTGTCATTAACTTAGTTTCGGGTCATGTCCCATGCCTTAGTGTGGTAAGGGTCCTACAGTTCCTCATTCTTTATTTCATCTATTCTTCCAGTTTTAGAAAGTGTTTATTAACTTATTAAGAGATCTATCAGATTGTTTTTTTAATATTTTGATAAGGGTTTGTTATGCCTACGTGAAGAGGCTCGATGGTATATTTATTTATGCTGTCTAGATTTAATAATAATAATAATAATAATAATAATAACATCTATTCTATTCATATTTTTCTCATTTCTTATTGGTACATCTTTGAATATCTCTCTTCCTAGAAAGATGACTTCAGACATGAGTTATAGTCGTTTAAATATACCAGAATCCCTAGAAGAGCTTTCACAGAATATTGGAAAGGTGAGAAAACATATCATAAAGTCATAAGCATAGTCGACCCCTCACTTTCCATGTTTTCATATAGGGGTGTCCTTATACTTCCTCAACACCAAATACATTTTTCTCAAGCTTCTCAAAAGCTTTTGGAACAGCATTCTTGCCTTTTAGTATTTTGTTGATAGAGTAAATAGGTGCTTGCCTAAAATAATTGGACTAGTCACTTGACGTCAATTGAACTTACAGTTCCTTAATAATCTAGAGAATATGTTATTACAAAGATTATCTCCATTATTATATAATTGAATTGAATAGAACTATTTACTTACTTAAAGTTGGATTCTCTGTTTACAGCTGTCCATAATTCTAACTTTTTAGGTACTTGAAATTACTCAAATAATTTTCAGATGAACTTACTGGTAAATGGGGTTGATAAGTTGAACAAGCGAATTGGAACCCTGACTGACAATGAAGGGTTATGGTCTGAACTCAGTGAGACCCATATCAAATTCCAGTCCAAAGTCTCCCGCTGCCAGAGACTTGTGAGTTTTCTTACTTTAGGTAAATAGGTTAAATATAACAGTTTAAAAACGTCAATTGGTGAGGTGTTCAGTGTTGAATTTCGTCTATCTCCATTGGAGATTATTTTTTTAAATTTTGAATTCCAAACTCTAACTTTTAACATCATCTTCAACAATTAAATTATGTTGTTAGTTTATGGGACTTTATTTAAGTATTTACAACATTCGATTGTTTTTGGGTAGGATTGGGTGCAATTTTCTCTGATAACAATAATATAGAGATATAGCTACCCAGTACCCAAGTATCTGTATTCAAAATTCTAGGCAGCCCCAGCATCAATATGACCATGTCATGTGTCTGGTGCAGCCAATCAGTCCCACTGAGCCCGATCTGGTCTTTCTAATCCATTCATTAAAATAAGAAAATGTCGTACAGATATTTTGTTTTTAAGATATAATTGTAAAGAAATGGTAATGATAAATTACCATTTGAATCCATTTGAATCCATTTGAATCCATTGTAGGCAGTGCATTGTTGATGACAAAGTATGTCGAGATAATTGGCAACATTAGCACATTTCCTCAGATCAGCAACATCTCCTACATCAGAGGCTTATCAAAGTACGAGTCCCTGCAGACTGGCAGGTTAAAAGCAGAGTTGAGTGACGTGGTTGCTCGCTATACTAAGCTTCAAAAACAGGTGAGCACCTTATTTCCATTCACTGCTGATTGTGTATGTCGAATACTCTTATTTGTATATTTGCATACATTTCTTGTATTTGCTACTTTTTGATTTGCTGTCTCATTAGTTTTCTCATTAATCGGGCTGGTCTGGGTTGGTAGGAAGGATTTCAGGAGTAGGTGGCAAGGATATTAGGTTTAGGCATTATAAAAAGTACATTCCTGGACCTGATGGTGATGGTAGCAATTTTCCTGATGGACATGTAAGTATGTATCCAACGATACTGCAGTGAGATTCTGAGATTGGTAGATTGATTCGGTATAAGTAGTAGCTTTGCAAGGATAACGGAACGTGGCTACTTAGCCTATTGTCCATCGTCAAACTCAATGCCACAGTACTGCTCACAATAGCACCTGTAAAAGGTCTGATGACGCACCATCCGCTGTCACGTGTGTCTTTGAACGTGATGACTTAGTGTTACAATCACTCATTGCACTGAAGCACCAAGATTTTATTTGCTTTTATTCAATTTCAGCATTTCACCTTTCTCTACTATGATGAGTCATCATTGATGACATCGACGGCAGCTGTCATACCATCACACATTTTTTCCTAAATGTACCTACATATACTTTAAGTCTTAAAGTGTACAACTGAAGCTTCACAGCTCACACACACACACACACACACACACACACAAATTACACTCTACTCAGATTGCCTACATACGTAGCACTGCACTGACTGTAGCTGCAGTAAAATATGTGGCTGAGTGGTGTCCATTTCATTAGACGTGATCGAACTACAGTAGGTACAATGTACATGTGGATTATGCATCTGATCGTACTCCGTGTGTGTAAGTATGTGAGCATGTTAGCATGTATAATGCGAGATTGAATGCATTTCATTTGCATAAAACAATCAATCATTCCAATTTCGACCATTATAAGAATTATATATATACATTATACCCATGTCTGAGCATCTGACTTCGATTCAATTTTATTGGAAGTTTCTCTACAATACGGGAACTCTAGAATACACTCAGTTTTTTTTATAAGAAACTTATTGAAATCCTAGGCTACAAGTTTCTTATTTTTCACGATTTTGAGCCTAAAGTTTCTTAATCGGTTTCTTAATTCTACATACCGACATACCGTACGAAAAATGTCTACGAAATTTCCAACATAGGAACCTACTGTGTAGACTGTAGTTGAGGATTAGAATCGAACCTTCTGATATTTTCAGTTAAATTATACACTTTTAAGCATGTACAATAATGTTCAGGGATCTTCATCAAATGTTCTTCCAAAAAAGTTTGAAATTTTGAAATTTAGATAATATCTCAATCCTATAATGCTTGGAACTTTTGGAAATAGATATGGAACTGTAATAGTGTCCTGTTGCAACAACAATTTCTAAATTTCTGTTTTGTGCTTTAGTATCTGGCGTGTTACTTTAAACCGAAAAATCATGAAAGATTCATTTTCTAAATTTCTATTCTATATTATGATCCAATTATCACATATCCAGTGTAATACTGTAATAGAAGTTCAATAAAGTACTAGATTAGTTTCGGAATATTTCATAATCAAAAAATGGGGGTCTGGGGCGCAGCCCCATAAACAAACATATCATGTTAAAGAATTTCAGTTGCAATAAGTTTTATACACAAATTTCTAAATTCTAGGCTAGAAGTTTCTTAATTTCTTAATTGTAAATCAGTGAAGTTTCTTAATTTTTCCGAAATTCTAGGCTAAGTTTCTTAAATTTTCGGAAATCCTAGGCTAAGTTTCTTATAGACAGTTTCTTATAAAAAAAACTGAGTGTAGTGAATTAGTAACTTAGCGAGTATGTACTATGCATATTATTATCATGAACCAATGAGTTAGATTTGTACTTTTTTCGGTTTTTATTAAACATTAAGCATAATATGAAAATGTAAACATATTATCAAATTTGATTTTAATTCATTGGTCGATATGTTTAAGTTTTTACATTTCATATTAAATCATTTCATTATCAGTACAAAATATACATTTGCGGATGGTTATTACATTCATATTATTATCAGTTACAGTGCCCTAATCTAATAAGACATATTTTCATACCTGGCACATTCTCAGATATAAGTGTTTGTATTTGTTCCGTATTCAAAACTTAAATTTAAAACGTGTCTTAGCTGAAAAAGTGCCAACTATTATTAGCCAATTTTGAGGGTACTTATAAGCGTGCAATAATTTGTAACAGTGCATGACCGATTTGATTGTTTGTTTTGGCAGGGGAATGATTTCATTCTGCTTATCGTGCAATAACTAATGATAGAGCATTTTTGCAATTAAAATGCTCATGCAAATAAGTTGAATCGAAAGTGCAATAATTTATAATAGAGCATTTTGCAATTAAAATGCTCATGCAAATAAGTTCTATTATTGCACTCTAAAATTTTTGCTCTGAATAGTTATGGGATGATGATTATAGAACCTCTGACGTTTTCTGTAATATATAGACACTTGCCTGATCAGGTCCATATTGGTCTAGACCTCGCCCTACTGGGCTCGGGCCAAAACCAGATACATCCCTCGGGCTAACGCCCTCTGGAACTATCCCAAAATGGACATAGGCGTGTCTATGTGTTTATAGATTCGTCCGGGTTATTGCGTGAGGGTTTAGCCAGCGGCAGGGGATAAAAAATAGAGCGATAGACACGCTGGCAGAACCCCTCTATCAAATACATTCACTGTCTCTATCACATAGTTGCAGTGTATATTACTCCTTCCAAATAACACGCACTCTTACTAGCAAATGTATACCAAATAAATGCAAATGTTTCGTTCCCGCGAGAATCTCTCTAAACATGTAATTACCGTACCACGTGACTCGCACACGTGCCACTGTTACTGTACCAAATCAAGGTCACGTGTTGCGCGCGCGCACGTGCCACTGGTTTCGAGCACTATCCTTCAGCAAACGGTTTCTCATTCTCTCATTCGCAGTTTCTGTTTTGTTTCGCCATTCTTGCTCTGCTTTACTTAATTACACGGCGAGAAAGTCCATTTACCTCTTTTGCATGCTCTGCTGATTATCGCAATGCCCTTATTCGTTAATATCGTTTTTGTTGTATTGATTCTTTGATCGATATTGTTTTTTTTGTTGTTGCATTTGTTATCGCACAATATAATAGTGCTGTTTGAGACATACTCCTGTTTAATTCATTATCAATTATTTCTGTTCACGAACCATCCTTCTCCTTCAGTGATTATTTGTATGATAATTTTCATTCGTATCATAATTTTCATTGTTTCGTTGCTTTAGTTAACAAATTGTTTATTTTAAAAGGCATATCGTAATGAATTTCAGACTTATTTGTCACTGAGAGTCACGTGACCAACTTTATCATATAGCAGCTGTGATTCATCTTTTCACCTTTTCATAAGTCAAATTGACGAACAATATGATTATATGAATAGGTTTTCATCGAAAGTGCAATAATTTATGATAGAGCATTTTGCAATTAAAATGCTCATGCAAATAAGTTTTAATATCGTTTTCCTCACATTGGCTAATACACTAAGAGCATGGCTTGGGATACGCTAATTACAGTTATTGCACTCGGCTTCGCCTCGTGCAATAACTGGGGTTATCGCACTCGGCTTCGCCTCGTGACGATAACCCAAATTATTTGCACTCGGCTTCGCCTCGTGCAATAATTTTTATTAGCGCATCCCAAGCCATGCTCTAAGCGTATATTATCCAATTACTGTATCACAAAATATTACTCAATTTAAATCCAAGCAGCATGCCGACTTTGAAAAATTTAACCCACGTTATGGGACGGTTTTTATCGTACACTGACAGTTGGTCCAATATAAAAGCAGCAGAACAGCAAAGGTCAGATAATGCAGTCGCTTTCCAATCTAGCCATGATTGAGAATACGATTGTATCATTTGGCGGAATTGGAAGTAGAGTTCCGTCGACATTGTTGCATGATATCAGACTGATAACTGAATAGAAAAGAATGGAAAAACCGAATTGCAGTTTCATGTCTGGGAGGAGGTCGAACCTCTTTGCGCAAACAGTGAATGCTGGGATTATATCAAAAATTTAAGCAGGAACTGTGTCAGACAGAAACTTTATTCAATTCGGGGCAATGTCGAAATTTGTTGTTATGCGTTGCGGCATTGGCAACGCGTTGTTCACGCTCACTAGCGCTCTTCAAAGATATCTTAATACTATTCTTCATCTGAATAATTTGCGAGCAAGTTTGTGTAATTGCTCAAATTTGACTCACAATACAGATGTGCTGACAGATTCATAACCTCTTTGTTTACTACAATTACTTCTGACAATGAACGTTACCTGGAATGCCGTCGAATCCTGGGCAAATTAGGAGCTAGCTGAATTGCTCTAATGTGCAATTAGTAACGCATTGTAAGTTTGATACAACTTCTGGGTAATTGCTGCCCAGAACTAAATCTCTATTAGTATCTCGGATGAACTCTTAGGGGGTTTCTATTGTTATTGAAAGCACTATGGTAATTTGGTGGATGAAGTCCCGTCCCCATTGTTCAAAACGAGGTGGTAATTCGGCAATTTAGCATTTGGTAAGAGAAGAAGATATTTGTTAAGCTGGATATGGGCTATCCAGGTAGCCGAATAAGATATTGCAATATAGAGATAAAATATAGAATTATGGTAATTAGAATCCAGCTTGATAGAAGTCAGGGCGTCTAATTGCGTCCCTTTGTCGTAATTGCCGTGGAATGACTCCGTTGTTAGCATCTGCAGGCAAGACAATAACAGGGCGCTCAGGCGCGTCCGTAGCTGGCGGAGTGACGTCATCAGTTTGACATTCAATCTCAATAGGGTGCTCAGGAATGATTTCTAACCGATGATCTAAATCTAGACACGGGGGATCATATTCATGAGTTTTTACAGGACCTGAATCAGGTTGTTGAGGGGCCAACCTAAGAAGGTCATGTGGAACAACATCGTGCATTCGGGATTTAGAACCAATATCGAGTTTGTAAGTGAAGTCTGTGATCTTCTTGATGATTCTGAACGGCCCGAAATAATTGTCAAAGAATTTGTTTTTATTGTGTGGTGGGCGTGGACGCCATACATACACATATTGTCCAGGCTTATAAGGAACTATTTTGGAACGCTTGTCATAAGCTGTTTTCATGAAAACCCGGTTTTGACCCAATTTCTTTTCAACATAATCATAAGTTTGCTTGAGGGTTTTGTATAGATCATACGCGTATTCCTGCCGAGAATTGAATTTCTTTTGGTTAAATGTGCCAAATAAGATATCTAAAGGAATTCTGGCGTTGTGGCCACGGTGGAGGAAAAACGGCGTATAGCCAGTGCTGCTATGTTTACTTGTGCGATAAGCGAACAGGCATTGCTGGAGTAAATCTGGCCAGCGTGCTGAATTCTCCATACAAAACCCTTTCAAAAGGTTTTTGACAATTTTAACAACAGCCTCTGCAGCACCGTCAGAGGACGGCCTATAGGCGCATGTAAAAGTTTTATGTATCCCCATCAGATCATATACGATTTGCATTACTTCCGAAGTGAATTGTGGACCTCTGTCACTGTGGCATTGGACTGGGCAACCCATCCGGGCTATCCAGTTATCTAGGAGTGCCTTGGCGACTGTTGTGGCTTTGGTATTTCTCAGTGGGACAGCTTCCGGCCAGCAAGTAAAACGGCATATCATCACCAAAATACTACTAAAACCATGCACATTTGAAGGCATATTTTCTAGAATATCGAATTGCATGATATCATTAGGATGGGTACCGTTGAATGGCTGCAGTGGAGAAATGGGCTTTTTCTTTTGGGCCTTTTTAATACATATTTCGCAAGCATCAATGTACAAGGATATTTGAAGTTCCATTCGAGGCCAGTAAAAGCGGGACTGAATTTTAGATAGGGTTTTCGGCTTACCGATATGTCCCCCTGTGGGAATGTCATGACAGAGTTTAATTATTTCCTCTGTAAGGGAGTGTGGAATACAGATCAAATCATCCGGATTTGAGAAAGATGTCTCATCTTCGGCAATCACCTGATATCGAGGTAGAGTACCTAAGGTTTGTAGACACACAGGAGAAAAGCTCTCGGAACCAGTGCAGCTTATAGCTTTTCTGGGAATGGACATGCGATGAATCTTTCCCTCCCTGAAGCAAGAGAAGCTCCTAGCTCAAATTCCGGAGTTTCGAGAAGCAGGAGAGGTTTCAACTAGGGAAGCTGGGGTGTGGGAAATATCAGTATATCAGTTAAAAGAACTGAATTTTGGAGCAAACTGTTCCGTGCTGCGACAGTGAAACACCAGAAGATTTTTTGTTGGTCAGGGTCAGCCTTACATCATCAATTAGATGCTAGCAACTCAGAATGAGGAGTATTGTTGAACTCCAGACAAGCGCATGGAAATTGGTCCCCAGAAAAACAAAATCTAGAGCTCATCACTCCTCCTCTTAGAGGACAAAAACTGGTCATATGTGGAGGCAACACTCCCAGTGCGTCATGCATACATAATGAAAAAGGAGGAACGAAGAGTCCTCAACTCTGCAATTTCCTTATACAGATATGGGAATTAGCCCAAGTACCAGACATGCTGAAAAGGGTGGGTTCTATTCTGTCAGAAGCATGAAATTGACCCATTCAATACATGTGAGTTGTGACATCAGTCCAATAATGGATTTTGAAATGAAATGAAAACAGAGGGAGTGTCATAAATCATAGACTCGTCAGTCAGCTTAGCAGTTGAAAATCTGAACTATCCATTAACTTGTCTAGTATTGAGGACAAGAAACTCTCAGATCATGACTTTTATGAAAGCAGCATAAGAATCTAATCCACACAGGGCTAGATAATATAACACGACGTGGAATGTAAAACAAGTGATAATCAGAGTCAGCGATTCTTCCAACACTGAGCTTTCCATCTTAGATCAATAAGACTTTATATTTGGAACTATAGGGCATTGAGGCACCAAAGATAACAGTCTGGTCAAAGATAAAGATGGGGAACTAATTGCTCTTGATTTGTCAATAAAGCTTTTGTTCCCCAAACAGCAGAGTTCAGGACCCTTACTACCCGTGAGAATCATTGCGGCATCTCAGGTCATGGATAACCCTTGTCCTGTGAGAGCTTCAGAGCATGCATGGTTTACATAGGAAGAACCAAGAAAATTAGATGGCTATTCGGATCCATAATCCACCACACTTCATTACAAGAAAATTTCCTCTAAGGTGATTTCTGCCTCAAGGTGAATCACTACATCCATGGATAAAGTCATAAAGGAGAAGTTAAACCAATCGACTTAGCGTCTCAAAAACATGGGCTTATAGACAGTCTAATAGACACCTAACATGCCAAGATTTGATTTGCAAATATGAAATGTGAAAATGACTCAAACATTTCTACCATAAAAGCGGGCGTGGTCACTCATGGCTTATGTGATGGTCAGAGACTAAAAATAACCCTTGCAATCGATTCAGCGTCCCAAAAACATGGGTTTTGACACCTAACATGCCACAGTTTGATTTGGAAATATATCATGTGAAAATGACTCAAAAATTCCCACGATAGAGGGTGGGCGTGGTCACTCATGGCTTATGTGATGGTCAGAGACTAAAAATAACTCTTGCAATCGATTCAGCGTCCCAAAAAACATGGGTTTAGACACCTAACATGCCACATTTTGATTTGGAAATGTATCATGTGAAAATGACTCAAAAATTCCCACGATAGAGGGTGGGCGTGGTAATTTATGGCTTATGTGATGGTCAGAGACTAAAAATAACCCTTGCAATCGATTCAGCGCCCCAAAAAACATGGGTTTAGACACCCATCATGCTATATATGACTATAAATATTTTTTGTTCTGCGATCCATGAACTTTCCCACGCTCGGAAAAGGGCGTGGTCAATTTTCGAGTTTCCCCAAGGTATTTTTTAATACTCCTGGTTTTATATGTTTTCTAACATGATAAGAAGCACAAATAACATGGTGGGATACGTTAACGAATTTTTGCACAGATGAGCTTATTTTTGCAAACAAAATGCTTGCATACTCATTATAATAACGCGTATAACTCCGCTGTTTTTTCTTTAGCAATCTTGATCAAACTTTCAGAATATTACGGGCAACATATGACTAATAGGATCCTGGAGCTCTGGAATTCTGAAGTAGCTAACATTTTTGAATTTCAGAAACGGAGATAATGGTCGAAAAACCGTTTTTTGTGCCTAAGTTAATAATAACTCTGCCATTTTTTGAGCTACACATTTTTAGGTACGAAACTGTATCACTATGACGTATGACTTATAGTACTGTTACTACTCCGGGCTACTCCGTACGAAAATTGCAATCATATTCCATCCTACTCTTAAGAAGCAGCAAGGAATTTATGGCTGAAAACTGAAAATTATTGTCGAAGACGACTTGGTGGAAGAATTGATGAAAGACCGATAGAGGTGAAGCTGAACAGTTCCGACACCGGGACAAATTCTGAGCAACCGTGAGGTTTTAAGGACATAATGTATACAGTTCGCTTACAAGCGCTTAGTCGTGCCACACCGTGGGTTTTTTTCAAAGGCTATTATATGTTAAGTGCAGAGTGCTATGAGTATTGAGAACGTAAAATCTTGAAAGCTCACATGTTATCGAAGACTTTTCTCTATCTTGAGAAGCCGTGTTTTTGCTGTCGCCCTGCGGAGCCTCATGTCGCATAACATCGCAATCCCGTCACCGAAATGAAGTTTAAATTACTTTTCAGTTGCAGCCCTGAAAAAGGTAGCATTTACACTCCAATATTTTATCTACGCTGTTACAAAAAATACATAAAACACACTCGTGAAGTTTCTAAATTGATTGAGCCTATTGAAATAAAAATCGCTACCTCATGACACATATTAATTTGTTGCTTGAAAATCTGAAGATAAAATTTAAATGCATTAACCGGCATTTAATGTCTAATTTACCTTGTAACAGAACGATGCTATTAATCCCTTGATGCCCATATGATCCTGATGCTCGTACTGTATTCGGAGTGTAGTTTGAGAGTTGCAACTTCACGAAGCACTTAAGCGAAGTTCAAAGTAGACTCGAAGAGCACTGAAAAGGTAAACCTGTCATAGCTGGATTAAAGTTGCCACAATAAGCTAATGAGTATTGGCCGACTACTTAGTCGCTCTTGATTTCAAGTCAAAGACTTCGACATTGACAGGCTCCGTCCCTTTCCCCGCTGGGGTAGCGCCCCAGACCCCCCTGATGCCACCGTGTACATTTTGACGGTGGCCTTAAGTTCATAGGTCCAACATTGCTCAATCCATGTGAGGCTTCGGAGGAAAAATGGCGTCCTAAATTCAAAGAGAGAGAGCTTAGCTTTTGATACATTCGATTCGTCTCGGAGAGCTGATCATTTTAGTTCATTTGTTTGTCAAAATCGGGCGAAAAATGGCCAATTTATCGCTCTGCGAAGCGGGCGCGCCAAAGTGGAGGTTGTCCTATTTAGTATTTTGGACCTAAAGATGGCCATTTTTGGCCATATTTTTGGACATCTGAGCTTCAAACCTGTTTTGCCCATCATTTAGGTCAAAATTGGTTAGGCCTTTTAGCCCATATAAAAAACTTCAAAATCCACTAAATCACTATCTTAGTTTGCGATTTTGCCCTATATTCAAAGGGATGGAGAGTTTTGGGCTTTTGATACATTTTGATTAAATTATTCTGTCTACGGAATATCATATCACAAGTAGTTCATTTGTTTGTTCCAAAATCGGGCACTAAAATATGGCAAATTTATCATACAATATACATAACCGCAAGCCGAGAAGGCATGGGGTCCACCTTTCAAATGATCTAATGTGATATCACGCTCATGAATTGCAGTAATTATGGCGGAACCACATATGTGTATGCAACAAAATAATATTTGGCATGTCCAAAATTGATTGGGGAACCATAATCCATAACATCATTTTCAGGTCAAAATGGCAGTTAATTGCCTTTTCCAGGGCGTATTTGTAAAAAAACGTGTAAAATTAGAGGTAAATCTACTAAGATCTTAGTTTGCATCTGAAAACTTTTGCCCTTAAAATATGGACTTCACAGTTTCCAATTCTATTCCGCCATTTTAAATGTTTCTGCATGAAATTTTCAGAATCGCTTCAAAACCAAATTGCACACTTTTGTTACTAAGCGAAATTTTTAGTTAAGCCCCCCAAAATATTTTATGGCCTTCGGAGGAAAATGCCCCGGGGATTTTTCCTCCGATGGCCAAAATGTTTTAGGGGACCTAACTCAAAATTTCGGTCAATAACATAATCCGAATCTTGGCTGTATAATCACATTCGTCGCAATAGCAATGTCCTGTACGGAGCCCCTCAGTTTCGAAAATTATTTTCCAAGCGAATTTGAAAGTTTCATGCGAAAACATTGAAAAATGGCGGAGTAGCGGAAAGTGTGAAGTCAACTTGGGCAAAATCGCAAACTGAGGTTACATAAGCGATTTTGTGGATATTTGAAGGTTTTTTATAGGCTAAAATGGCCAAATAAGGTCCAATTCACTTATAAATTATTTTGCACATCAATGTTGACCTAAGCTAAATGATGAGCAAAGCAAGTTTTAAGCGCATATCTCCAAAATTGTGGCCACAATGGCCATCCTTAGGCCAAAAATAGGCCAACTGCCACTTTGGCACGCCCTCTTCGCAGGGCCAAAACTTGGCCATTTTTTATCCGATTTTGACGAACAACTACACTAAAAGGATTAGCTCGTCGAGACGAATCGAATGCAAAGCTCTTTCTCCTGTTCCTACCGAAGCCTCATATGGGCAATGTTGGACCTATGGACTCGATACCACCGTCAAAGTGTTGGTACACGCCCTGGCCAACTCATATCTCAACATCTTGTTTGTCAACGGTAAAGTCATACCAGCCATGCACAAAGCTCCGTTCAAGTTTTTAGGACGTCTGGTGTATCCCAAGTTTGAGAACAAGGAGGAGCAATCAGTTGTTGACAAGTTCACAAACCTGATGAAGAAGACAGATGAGATACACATAGACAATAGAAAGAAAGCTTGGATGTACGTCAATGGTGTTTTTGCCAGCCATGTCATGGGATTTCATGATTTACAAATTCACGGAATCAGGCATAGCAACGATGGAAGCATGTGCCACAAGAATGTTAAAGAAATGGCTAGGATTATGTAAGAGCGCTGATCCAACTATCTTGTACAGGTCAGAGAAGGGGCTCGGAATTAGATCGGTCCGAGAAGCCTGTATGAAGGCACAAGTGAACAAAGAGATTATCCTTTGTTGCAGTAGGGACAGGACTGTGAGAACAGTCGCTTCAGCAAGGAGAGAATCCGAGCAGATCACGGACAAGAAGTGGAAACCTGCTGCTGTATTGGATAAAGTAGTACAGCGTGTCTCATATAGGCACAAGTTTAAAGGTCAACTGGACAGGAGAGGACTGGGGCACAATATCTACTTGAACAAGCCAATGGAGAGAAAAGAGCTAGGGAAGGAAGTAACATCAATGAAAGAAGAGGAGATGATTCCCCATATCCTCAGTCTCGCACAACAGAGCAAATGGACACAATGGGATTCAGTGATCAACCTCGACTTGAAGTGGAAGGAGATATTGTATGGCATGTCCCCAGTATGTTGTCATTCATCCTGAACTCAGTCCAGGATACCTTGCCCCATCCCGTCAATCTCCGACGATGGAAGCTTGACACACAGGCAAGCTGTGCACTCTGTGGATGGAAACATGCCGGATTTGCACACATACTATGCGGGTGCAAGGTTGCTCTTGACCAAGGAAGGATCAGTTACCGGCATGATAGCATTCTTACAGTCATCCAAGATGCAATCATCGACAAAGTAAGAAGGTAGAAAACACTGTTCCACTGAATACAGGAAGAGAACCAGTTGTTTTCGTTGGGAGTGGACAAAGAGTGAGGAAGAAGAAGAAGAAGGTGCATCATGGGATAATTGATGTATCTAAAGATTGGATTATCCAAACAGACCTCAGAAGTAAACAAGTCCAATTTCCACCACACATCATCACAACGGCAGAAAGACCTGACCTAGTACTTTATTCGGACTCCAAGAAAGTGTTGGTTATCCTGGAGCTAACATCACCAGCCGAAGATAACATCGAGAAATGGAGAGAAGTGAAGAAGACTAAGTACGAGAAGTTGGCAGAAAACATCAGAGAAGGTGGTGTATGGAAAGTATTTGTCTTTACAATTGAAGTTGGGGCCAGAGGATTTGTCGCTAAGAGAACAGCTGCTGTTTGGCGACAACTCGGAATGAGTGAAACAGATGGCCGGAAACTTACAGAGACAATATCCAGAACCGCCATCCGTTGTTCACACTTCATATGGATCTGTAGGAACACGCTGGAATGGACGGCACCAAGTCACGGTGTCACAAACACCAGTGGATGAGTGCATGGAAGCACGTTCCATGGAAGTCCCCATATCCTTCCGTACCTATCTCTGGAGTCAATGAAGGATTTGTGTATCTGTGCACATTTCCTGGGAGTGATCTTATGCTGAGGTGTTGTCAGGAATGACAACCCAGTTGGCCGGGACACTACCCAATTTTTAGGTGCTTCATTACGACATTGCTCCACTGAGATACTATGACACCTGGCATGGGGATTAACATGACACTGAGCGCAGTGAATCAGTTATTCAGTTGTTTCAAGACCAAAGACATCAGATTGGTTTGGAAAGCAAAGAGGATTCACCCTCACAAAGATTTATTGAGAAGATGTATTATTTGTATATAGCAACAGGATCCTGAGATGCATGCGGCTGTAACACTGTTCCCTCAACTTGTGCGCACAAGTGAAGCAGTGTGGGTCAGGGACGTTGTGGGCTCCGAGCACCCCGACCCTGCGGCTGCCTTGGTTTATTGTTTTGGAGATGAAGCGAAGTGGTGGAAAGGCAACAGAGCTGATAACAGACTGAAGTGGCCTTGATAGGGCTGGTGGCATCACAGGCTTTCACACGGTGGGTGACAATTCTTGCAGTGCCCTGACTCCTAACCATTGATGGTTCTAAATATGCGCCGCCAGAAATGGCGAGGAAGTATTGGGAGTAGGGTGCGGTGTGTAGGTCATGACAACACTTAACACACTTTTGATATTTATTATTGACCCCCCTTAATTCTTGCTTATTTACACGGGCTTTTGCTAGTATTAAAGGGGGGAGTGTCACTGTCCAAATTTACTTTTCTGAGTTTGGGACTGGTTTTTCGGACAATTGGGACAACTGCGACATTAAGGACAAACAAAAAGTTGAAAAAAACAGACATTTATTTTTTAACATTAATCCAAGTTTTTCTATCATCGAAATGAAAGTTATATTCATACTACAATACATATTTTGGTTGTGTTTGTTTGCATTGGTTATGTGTTCCCATTTCTCTATCCCAAAACCTATGATGGGAAAACACAGTGGCAGTTGCAACGCAGCAAGTGCCTTCGGGAGCGTGATAAGCGCTGTTAATTTCCCTGTTTCAAGACTCTGGCAATACTCTCTGGCAATAATCATTAATCAAGCAATGTAACAGGCTGTAAAACAAAAACACTAAACTGCCGCTCAAAAACACAATCATTTGAGCCCCAGTTGTCTCCGTCACTTTTGTTCAAATGTCACATTTGTCCCAAATGTTCCATGATTTGTCCCAAATTTCCCTATCCCAATTCACGTTTAGAGACCCATTAATCTCTGTCTCCTTTGTCCCAATTATCTCAATTTTCCCAGTCCCAATTTTCCTAATTTTTGAGTCCCATTTGTATCATTTTCACTGTCCCATTTGTCCCAAATGTCCCTGTCCCAACCCACTTTTTCTCGAGTTTGGGACAATTGGGACAGTGACACCCCCCCCCCTAGTAAAAGAATAAGGTATCTAAAACATACCTCATATACTGAATCCGGGATAGACGGATCTCGTTCCAATCCACATTGTCGCACTAGAAAGCTCTTTCAGACCCAGACTATTTACACTGGGTGGCTGGTATCAGTCCTCGCCAGTCCTACTTGTCCACCAAGAGTATTGTGGATAATATCTGAAAATGTTTATAGTTTAATGAAAAGAATCTGACCTTAAAATCTTAAAAACACTACTTCATACAACCAATTAAAGTATTTATGTATTGAAAACGGAGTAGATTTCTGAAAATATTCCCGGTGTCAGTTTATTAAAATATGTGACGCATAGTATCCATAATCGTCTCACAACAGGTTTAGAGTACGTAAGTTATGTTTTGTTCTTCAGAGGCATATGACGAACACGTAGATAATATAGGTAAATGTCTGCGAGAGCAGGCATCTATATCAACAATTACATGTCGACAGCGAAGCTGAAGACATTTAATTGATTTAGAGTGCCTGAGTGCGAGGCGAAGCGAATCAGCCGAGTTCCATAAATGATTTCTGCGGTGAGTTTGAGCCTTAAACTCAAGTACTAAAATGGCAATATATAAGATGAATGTTTCTTTACACATTATTGTATAACTCAGCTGTTTTTTAAATTTGAGCATAATATCATTATGAATATGAGCAATCTTGATCAAACTTTCAGAACATAACGGCAAAATATGACAAATATGATCCTGGAGCAGCTAACATAATATTAGATTTCAGAAGGGAGGAAAAGCCGGTTGTTTGTACATAACTTTGAAGCAAAAACTGGAAATCCGAACAGAATGACGTCACGACAGGTCAACAGAACAATTCTTCCCTCATGACTCCCAACCCTACCATCCATCCCTCGACAACCCCTTACAGAAGATCCTGTCTTCGCACGAAAACAACACTTCATACTCCAGAAGCTGCAATCTACCTAACAT
>WFMF01000545.1:0-35249 GCA_011033025.1 Beroe forskalii | reverse complement strand
ATTTTGAACAATAACCTTTTGGAAAAGTAACAAGTACAGCTCGTTATTTGCATGTTTCCCCCTGTGTTTTGGAAGTGGGGGGTTCTTAAAGGAAATTTTCCTTTAAAACTTAAACATATCTATTGGTAATTGTTTTTTAAAAAAAATTCGCCTTTTTGTCTTTCAAAAATACGTGTACTTAAAATTCCCAACCCCCTCGCGTTTGTAAAAATCTTTTACCTTCCAGGCATGTTTTTTCAAATGTTCAAAAAACCCTTTAAAAATTAAAGGGACCCGTTTAATAAATTTTTGGGACTTTTGTGCAAATCCAGTCTATTACCACTGTGGGGGTAATTATTTTTTTGGTGCAGTGGGTGCTAATTTTTTTTAAAATTTTTGGTTTCCTTTTGTTTGAAATTTTCCCCCTTTTTTCAGTTTAAAATTTTAATCCCGTTTAAATGTAAAAAATCCGCTTTTTGTAAAAACCTCCCCATTTTGGCCCCTTTAAATTCACACCTCGGGGCCCTTTGGCCCCCGTGTGTAATTTCCCCGTGCGCCCCCTTTCTAAACCCCCTTAAATCCCGACTCCCCACCCGACTTCCTGTTTTCTAAAAAAATTTTAAAACCCCCCCCTGTTTTCCCAAAATTAACAGGCACTCTACACAAACCTGTTCTTTTTTTATATTCCCGTATTGTTTAATGAGAACTTTTGGGCCAAGTGAAGGGTGACAAGGGGGGGAGTTGACTCAGCCACACTCTTTCAGGTCCAAACCTCACAACACCCCCGGGAAAGGGGGGGAAGGGGGGTTTGGGGTTTTTGCGTTTTTGGGGGTCTTTTTGGGGGAATTTGGCATTGGGTTTGGTTTAAAAAAAAAAAAAAAAAAAAAAATCGGCGAAGGATTTTTGTTTAATTTATTTTATTTTAAAAAAAATTTAAAAATTTCCGGTTTTTTCTTTTTTGTTAAATTTAATTGCTCAAAACGACAAAAAACAAAGTTTTTGGAGAATATTTAAATTCCGGACTTATCTAAATAATTAAAAACTTTCAATACTGCATTTTATCTTTCAAAAAAGGGTTTCGTTTATTTTAAAAACCCTAAAACCCCATCCATTTTAAAATAAATTTCCGATGACTCCTGCAGGGAAAGTCAATTTTCCCCTGTTTAGAGTTATTTCTAAACTTTCTGGAAACTCTTAAAAAAATCGCGTTTTAAATTTTCCTCAGTTTCCCGGCTGGATTATGACTTAGGGGGCCAGCCCCCTTAGGCTGTTTGCCCGATACCCCCAATGGGATGTCAAAACTGGGTTTCCCGTTTACGCCCCCCCCACTTGCGGGGGGCAAAAAACCAATAGCCCCAAATCCAGGGGAAAAAAGGTTCCAGTGGGGTGCTTTGGGGGGCCCCGCTTGCCCTTTTTCCTGCTTCAGGAACTGGGGGAGCTGACAGCATTGGGGATTGGGGCGAGAGAAAAGGGAGACGTCGTGTCGGGGAAGAGGGGGGGGCGGCTGTGTGAGGGTCATTGGAATAAAACCCCCCCTTTCCAAAGGAGGGACTTTGCCGGGTGGGGGCAAAGGGGTTTGGAAAAGGGGTTTAAAATTTCCGGGGGGCATTCAATAGTCTTAAAATTCCAAAACGGCACTTTGGCAGGCCTCGATTTAAACCCCTTTTTTTGGGTTTTTCCCCTTTTAAACAGGTATGGGAGGCACGGCTCGGCGGATTTGTCAATTTGTATTATTAAAACCTTTTGGGTGATGGGTTGGGGTTTTTTTTCCAAGGTAATAGATAAAACCCTCCCAAAGGCCCAAAAATTTCCGGGTTTAAAATTTAAAAAAGGGGAGAACTCCCCCAAATTTGAATGATCTCATTTTAGCATTTCCAATGAAAAATATTCTCTTTGCTGGATTTTGAAACTTAAAAACTTTTCCTTTCTGCTGGGTTTTATCCCGGGGTTTTTCTGGGGTAGGGTGGGGTTTCTTTTTTGGGCTAAGTGGTTGTCTGGGGGTAAAATTTCTAAATTTTCTTTTTTGGGTTTATAAAGTGGTTTTTCTGGGGGGTTGCTTTTGGGTTTATAAATGTTTGTCGGAGTTTTCTAAGGTTGCTGAGGGGGTTTTTTTGGGGGTTTCCCCCTTTTAACTTTGGGGGCGCTTTTAAAAATTGGAACAGGAACATAACCGGGGGCTTTTAAAAAAGGATGAATTTTTGGGGGGGGATTTTGTGCGGTCAAAGGAAGGGGTGGAAATGAAAGGGATCACCGGGCGTCTTTGAGTTTGACAATTTTCATTATCACCCGATCCATATTTGTTGATTTTTTATTACCCGACAAAACATTTTTCTCCCCTCGGGGGAAAGGCCCTTGTCCAACATTTTTTAGATTTTGGGGATAAAAAATCAACAACTCATTTTTAAAATTTCTTAATTATTCCCCAAGTGTCACTGTCAGTAGTTTTGAAGGAGCGATTTCGTTTATCCCCCTGGGGTTTGAACCCCGGAGGGAAGGTAATTTAAATTTTTATCAGATTCTTGGGAAAAAATAGGGAACTTATTTGGAAAAATACAATACAACGGGCGAAAAGAAAAGTTGATAATTTGTGGCTTTAAATACCTTGTTTCCTGGGGGTGCCAAATCCCCGTTTTGGTGGCCTCCTGTTTCCACATGTGAGGCCAGGGGGGAGGTGCCCTTCTTTTCACTGCTGCATGATATAAAAGGGAATCAGCTTACCTGCAGCCAAAAAGTGGGTTTTTGAAAAAATGGGAAAAGGTTTTTTCCAAAAAGCTGAGGGAAATAAAATATTCCCCTCCCCCAAAAACTTTGGGGATTTCCGAAAAAATAAATTATTAAAATTGTACAGAAACATTAATCCAAAATTTTTTATTCAAACCCCTTTTAATTTGTGTAAATGATAAAATTTAGTTACCCCTAAACAGTGCATCATTAAACTGAAAACTTTTAAATTTGAATTGAAGACACTTTTTATCATGTAGAATTAAAAATTGAGGGTTCTGTGAGGGGTTGGGGGTTTAAAACACTCACTCTGGTTTAATGGCTTTATTAAAATGGGTGTTAGGAAAAAGGGAAAAATTTGCTGAGCATGGTGGTTAAAGCCCCGGGAAAACTGTGTTTACTCAAGGTCTTTCCTTTATTTCCCCCTTGAGGTTTCCCCGCTTAAAAAGTCTGCATTTATAAAAGGGTTTTTTAAAAACAAATCCCCAAAGATTTAGATTAAAAATAAATATTGAGTTGTTCAAAACGCATTTAAAAAGAATGGAACCTTTTAGAAATTTTTAAATTTTCAGCATTCCCAAAAAATTTAAAAGGGCTTTTAAATTTGCTTGGGGCCCAGTTCACTCCTTTTCAGATATCCCTCAGGATCATCCAAAAAAACCCCCCAAATAGAGGTTGTAATTTTCTTAAAGGGAAAAATTTTTCCCGAAAAAACTGTGTAAAAAGGGGTTAATTTTCTTTTATTTGAAAAACCTTAATTTCATTGTAATAACCCGGGACAACCATAGTCCCCCCAAGGCTTACTTCAGTGACATGATCTGTGGAATCAGGAGTGATGCAAAGACCACATAACATATTAGCATATAACCTACATCAGGTACACCAAGTAGCCTTTGAAGTATCCTAGGTGAAGGAATGAATTTACTTCCTAAAATTGTTCAACTGAAACATCATAATATAATGTTTGCACACTTATATACTTTAGTAAGTTAGTAGGATGAATTCAAGAAAATGTGATTTAGGTAGTGAATGGGATGAAATTCAAGAAGGAGTGCTGTTGTTTAGTATCTGAATGGCCTGGATAAAATGTGTCTTGTAACCTTCTGTCAAGAATTGGCCAAACACTGCTATCTTAGGCTACCGAGAATAAAACTCATCAATGTTTATAGCTTCATATCCATTTAACATATAATTATTCAATTAAAAAGTAAAAATGTAATATTAAAACATTGTATAATTAGTAATAAAAATTAACTTATAAAAATTAATCATGTACCTATGTTATGCACCCCCTTTTACTTGTCTTAAAAACTATGTGCAGCTGCACCTATCTCTGATAATATTATAAACACAAAAACCTGTACTTTTCTATTCTTTAACTAAGTGAATTTCCATTATATTTCCATTCTCAAAGAGACAAAATTAGCTTTTAACATTATACTTATATGAGAATAATTTCATTACAAAGATCCCAAAACCTTGATAGCCATAGGACTTCTGAATAGTACCTACTCCAAACTAAAAAGGGTCAATGCAGCATGACAATTTAATTAAAATGGAAAAGCCATATTCTTTTTCTTCTTCTTCTTGAACATTCTTTAACAGATTTATCATTACAATTCTCAAACTCTTTTTAAAACTTTTTATAGACAGTGCAATATTGGGAAGAGTCTTATATATGTTCCAAGTACTCAAATATATATTATATGAGGTGTTACCTTCTCCAATGTCTCTGGCAATTTGCTCCTTTAATAGTAATTCTTGATTACTGAGGTCCAGCATTTTAAATCAATTATGATAATGTCTATATTTCTCCTATTCACAATCAAATAAGTCTACGTTAATGTCTTGGATATGACCTTTGTTGGTCAAATATATTTGAATGTATATTTGAATATATACTACCAAAGGTCTCACACCACATAATGTTTAGGTTTTATGTATATATGGAACTAAAGGTTGTAGAACCATATTGTTTCCACTTGCATTGCATATATAATAATTAAAAAACATCCATTGGTGATTGGTTCCATGAAAGTAAAATATATAATGGCTAAACTACAATTTGAGAACACCCTACTTATAACAATCTGGCAGGTTTGGGAGCAATCAGCATGTCCAAATCTGTTCTATATAATATTTTCATTAATTGGTTAAGATTAAGGGTAAATTGAGCGATCCGTCGAGGCCAGTATCGCGCCAGTATCACGCCAGCACCGCGCCAGTATCACGCCAGTATCAGGCCTATCTCACGCCGTTATCGCGCCGTTATCGCGCCGTTATCGCGCCGGTATCGCGCCAGTATCACGCCAGTAGGGCGCCAGTAGCGCGCCAGTAGCACGCCAGTAGCGCGCCAGTAGCACGCCAGTATCGCGCCAGTATCACGCCTGTACCGCGCCAGTATCACGCCAGTATCACGCCAGTATCGCGCCAGTATCGCGCCAGTTGACACTTACTTAAAGCCTGGACGCCAGTAGCATGCCAGTATCAGATCATATACTGGCGTGTTACTGGCGTCCTGGCTTTAAGTTAGCTTCGACTGGCGCGATACTTTTGATATTGGCTTACTGGCGCAGTACTGGCGTGATACTGGATGATGGCGCGTTACTGGCGTGCTACTGGCGCTACTGGCGGATACTTGCGCGATATTGGCGTGACAGCGGCGATCTGGCGTGAGGAAAACCTGATACTGGCGCGATACTGGCGTGATACTGGCATGCTACTGGCGCGGTACTGGCGTGATACTGGCCTCAACGGATCGCTCAATTTACCAGATTAAGTACATCTTGGAAGAATATATAGACAAAATATTAATACTTCAAGATAATATATTTGTACTTTTTATGAGTTTATGTTCAATAGATATTTTTAAACACTATGTTTAAGAAACATAACTCATACAGATGATTGAATGTTGATGTTAGCATATGCTGGCTCTGGAGAATGAATCATGTTTTGATGTCCCTGGATTTCTGCATAAATTGGAGCCTTTTCCTTACTTTTGGTTTTCTTCTTTTTATTCTTTTTCTGCTCTTTAAATTTTTCTGATTTTTTGAATTCAACCTGAGCATATTCTGATGATGAAGTCTCTTTTTTGGTATTCTTGGTTACTTCAGAATAAATGACATTGGAATTTTCAAGATCTGGACCATGTTTTGGCTTCATTACAAGCCTTGTGCACAGGAGATATAACAAAATGACAGCAACTATAATAACGGCAATTGCTGCCACTGCAATACCAATAATCCCTCCAAGAGGTATGGCTTGAGAGCCGACTGCAGCATCAGACATCAAGAAGTTCACTATCTAGCCAATGAATTCAGCAACTGACTACAACATTATTCTGACCCTGGAAAGTAATAAACAATTTTAATTGTCAACACCAGTATACAAAAGGTGGGAGAGATAGTCTCTGGTGAAATATCATACACTCACTCATATTCAATGAAAGACAGCAGTTTTATTAAATACACTCACTCATATTAAAATTTTAGTACTCTATCAACATGATAAGATCTAAGTCAGAAGATTTTATCCATGTAAGAACAAATAATTGACAATTTAGAATTTCATTGAATATTTGATTTTATAATAAGTCTTAATTGAAATAAATAGATATAAATGAAATATAACGAATATACTAAAAGCCTTGATGGGCACCAATAAAGACTTTGAAACTTTATCACTTTACGAATACAATCATAGAGTCACACAATCATCTACACCAACAAATGAACAGGTAAAAATCTTCAGATGGAAACAAATAACTGCACACAAATTCAAAAAAGACATAAATAAATTAGTACAATGACTACGAAAATGACTGTATTTGCTCAACAGAGAACATAAATACAATGATTAAATACATTACGGTATTTATTCATCACACTTCATAAAAAAGGCAAAAAATCAGAAAATAAGATACCTGATATCTTATTGGCCCTTATTTAACCGGCCCTTAAGGACAAAAATGACTTTGAGATTTTTGTCCAAAGGGCCGGTTAAAAAATGGCCGGTTGAAATGGGGCCGGCTAAATTAAAGGCCATTTGATTCAGGTAGTGTGCAGGATTAGCCCTGTTATGTAACTTTTATCAAAATTCTGAATTTTGATTTTGTGAAGGTGCATCACTTTATGAATGAAGTAACTCGTCACTGAACATTTCTTATTTGGACACCTTGGTGGAGAACCCCTTTGTTGCAAAGTTTTGTTGTTGTGATGGATCATACTGAAGATAATGTGGACATGTGGGATAAGTGGATAAAGAGGAAATTAAGAATTCTGTCTTGCCCAAGTACCAAGGATTTGACTGTTGAACACTGTGAAACAATTGAAAAGGGCAAACTTGCTGCAATGCTGTGTCAAGCATTTGTCCATATAACAGATATGCACCGTACTGTTCGAGGATTGGAGGAGGAGAATCATAACTTGCAGGTGAAGTATGATGAGTCTCAGAAGATATCTCCACTCAACCAAACTTCTGGTGAGATGGTTGTGTTGCAAAGAAAACTGATTGAGTCGCAGGAGAATGTGGTACAGCTTCAGAGGCAATTGCTGGAGTTTAAAGATGAACAGTTGAGTGCAGTCACATCATGTGTGAAATCATCTGTCCAGGAAACAGTCAAAGAGGAGTTCAAGAGCTACAGCTCTGTTGTGAAGTCAGGACAGCAAGGGCAGTCATCAGTCACACCAGCCAGCATTGTGTCTGTAGTGAAGACAGTTGTTGAGGAGGAGGACAGGAGCCGCAATATCATGGTGTTTGGTCTGGCAGAGGAGGACCTCAATGTGAAGATGTGCAGCATTATGGAAGAGATTGGAGAGAAACCAAAGATGGAGGTTTCTCGAGTGGGCAAGGTTAAGGATGGAAGGCCACGGCCTGTAAGGGTTACTTTGACCAGTTCCTCGATTGTATCAGATGTCATTTCTAAGTCTCCCCAACTAAGCAAAAGGGACAAGTATAAGATGGTGTTCCTGTCTCCAGACAGGTCCCATGATGAAAGAGCTGCACACAGGACTCTAATAGCAGAGCTGAAGAGGAAGAAGGTTGATGAGCCTAACAAGAGACATTTCATCAGAAGTGGGGTTGTCAACAGTGTTGAGAAGATAGTGTGATCAAGCACCTGAACTCTAGCGTGCAATGTGTACTGATTGTCAATTTCTAGGGACTTTCAAACAATTTTGGTATGCAAAATAGATAGTTGTATTCTGAGTACCTTAGTAAGGGTACATGCTAAAATGATAAAATGTGATGGCATAAGTTTAATGTCTAATCGAGTTGCTGTATGGCAAAATAATTATATTATATATTATTATTAGGTCTAAGGTCGGATGAAACTTTTGTTACTTGGCTTATGTACTGTTAGTGTTAAATTCATAAGCACGAATAGTGAATACCCCTGTGTCCCATAGGGAAGCGCGCGGCGCGTACACACACTTATGTTCCTAAGCCCGCATAGGTGTTTGTACCCGCTGCGCGCGTATCGTATAGGTGTTTAGCAAACACCTATGCGGGCTTGGGAACTGGAGGACGAGTGCACAAATGTGATCTGACCCTCCAAATGTGGAGGTTGCGTGCGTGCGTACGGTGTTCTAAAAGGGCCAAATTCAAAATAGTCATATGGAATATTTACTATTTGATACCTATTCGATACCTATTCGATACCTATTTTTTCGTTTGGCCCTTTTGGAACAGTATCCGTGTTCCAAAGGGTTAAATTGGCCCTTTTGGAATAGCTTCGTGTTCCAAAAGGGCAAAAGATGGCCCTTTGGAATAGCTTCGTGTTCCGGGGGCCAAATTGGCACTTTTGGAACATTTTCGTGTTCTAAAAGGGCCAAAATGCTGCGCGCGGCTTAGCGCGGTATTTTCCAACAATATAACTTCGCGCATTACAGTTTTTCCGATTTTTACCAATTTTTCACCAAAATTGCGACCGATTGAGCGCCCGGCACAAACCGCATTTCCCAGTGAAAATGACAACAAGGCGAGGCATGCTGTGAAACAGTATCGTTAAAATTCATAAAGTCTGTATACGAGACTAGATTTAGTAAAAGAGAGAATCAGTTTTTGAGGATGAAGGACTGTTGTTCCAGGAGGAATTGCTAAATATAGAATTCATGAATGGTGTAACAAGAACAGAGAAATGAAATTAAACGCCGTATTTTAGTTGGTAATATGATGTTATTCATGAACATAACAATTTGACATATTTGAAAATCCCGATGCCTAGGTTTTTAAATACCTAATTGGCCGTAATTTTTGTCCAAAGGGAGGTTAAAACTTAAAACGCCAGTTAATTTACGTTAAATAAATCTTTTATCACTTGGTTTATACAGTGTTTAGATAACATAGTTATAAAACACGTAGATAACGATCTAAATCGTGATGAAAGACTGAGGAATTTTTTGATGCAATTCATTGACTTTGGTTTCCGTGGCTATTTTGAGCAAAAATTCCTTGCTTTGGCAACTGCTTGAAAAGTTTTTGTCCAAGGGGACGGTCAGATGATTCAAAAAATATTTTGATGTTTGCCCATCGGGCCGGTTAAAATTGGCCGGCTAAATAAAGGCCAATTGAAATTTTTTATTAGTTTTTGATGCGGTAAAAAAAGTATTAACTTGATTTATATCGCGTTGGTAGAAATTTGCAGACGAGGCGGCCCGTAGTGCCATGGTGAGCTGTATTTTAGCAACAAGCAGGCCCACCGGGGCTGCTAGTAAATATATAAAAGAGAGAATTGACATGCTCACCAATCACCATGTTTAACTGCATTAGTTTTGTTTAAAAATCGTTCGGAACCACACTACCCGTGTACTTGATTAAAAATCTACCAAATTATAGAGGAGTGTCAGTGTCCCTATTTTCCGAGTAGAATCGATACAACCGCAACTTTCAAGGATCTGCATTCCAAACCAAGGCTCAAGGTTTCAATAGGAGAAAAATACTCATTAAAATTTTTAATTTTCATTAATATATATATTCCCAATTTTTTATATAAGTTTAATAATTAAATATTCAATATAATATTTTTTTCCTATTATTTTTGAAATTTTTCCCAAAACTTAGTGGACAGATAAAAGATATTTGTTTTGTACAAAAAAACATTGTTTCTTGCTATTTCGATCCATGCCTCATGTTTGAAATACGTTAGTTTATCTCTAACTTAAAAACATGTAAGGTTTAACATAATATGAAGTTTACAGTTTTGTATGTCTTAAGAATGCGTTAAAATAACCCAGATAACCTTAACCTCTTGTGTATCCTTTAATATTTGTTTTGATATTATAAGCAGTTCTTGCCATACTGGTATGAGGCTGTCGAAGTCTAGGACTTTATTTTCTTAGCTTCTTGCTCTTAGGGACCGTTCACGTTATTGTGGTTTCACTTTCTGGCCTAATTCAACGTCATATAGTTGTATATGTTTCATCACATGAAATTAAATTTTTAATCATTTGGAAAGCCTCGTCAACCCCCTAATACTTGATTACGTAATATGTGAACGATCTCTTGTCTCTACATATGAATTCCTGCTGATAGGCAATTTTGAAAGTATTTCATAGCTTTTCCTTCTTTGAATTATAAACCAACAGCAAAATGGTGGTTTGAATTGAATAGAATAGTCAAGAAAGGATTTATGGTGTATAAAAGTTAGTTCTTTTTCCTATTCAAAAGTTCATATCAATCCAATTAGCATTGGTTAAGACTGTAGTTATGTTTCTTATATGATTCAAAGGATTTGGGAGTTAGAATTTACATATGATTTTCTCTGAAAGTACTTGGTGTCAGTTAGCGAGTATGAAATTATTGTGTTCTGGTTATTACCATTAGAATTAGAATTACCATTTACCATTCAGAAATGTGTTCTTAGTTCATCAATCTTCGACTGTTGACGCCTGTTAGAATTGTTCATAGTATTGACGCCCATGCCCAAATTTAGATTTAAATCGACTCAATATTGATGGAACTTTCACCGATTAAAGCCAGCCACGCCCATAGAACTTCGTACTTTTGAAATTTATCTCATGAAAAATGCCATGAATTCTACTTAATTAAAGTTTTGTAGGGTCGTGCGCGCTAACTGCACAAGTAGTTTTGCGAAAGACGATCGCGCCTCAGTTCTTCCCGCTCAAAATTTTAATTACGGTAAAAATTGTAATCAGTTAGAAAAGTTAAACAGTAGATAAGTATGAACATAATTCGATGAAGATATACAGATAAATATTTGATACAACGCATAGTTTTAATTGTAGAATCATAGTCATCAAGTTCCCAATGAAACCTACATTTGGCCATTTCATTTTTTCATTACGAAAGTAACAGCAATTGCAAATAAAGAAATAAACTGCAATTTCTAACACCCCTTCATCACTTATTACACTTCTTGTAAACCCCACCGGAGTAAACCAACAGTTTCTGCTTCACTTTCTTGTCGAGGAACGTTTTAACTTCTTCCTCTGTGAGTTGTCCTGCCACCGAATCAGATAGTAACATTGACAGCAGCTTGTGCACTCGCTCAACAGTGATCTGAGGAAAGGTTGCTGTTTTATTTTAAATGATTTCACTTCGATAATTTAGTTTAAAGGGCCACGTAAGGCAAGGGTTCAGTAAGTGGTATGTACATAAGGCAGAAGCCAAGATGCAATGCGGTGATTTAATGATTTTTAAAATCAACTTATTAATTAAATTCAAGCCACTGTACACAATGAATGAAAAGCACACAAATTGGGCACTGTGAAGACCGTACAAATGCTTAGTAGCTGTGATTTTCTTACCTGTCCAGATTGGTTGATGAGGCCCATCACAAAGTTAGTAAACCCTTCCAACTCTTCCTCCCTAACTTGCTCTATCTTTACCATTGCACTGTCCATCTCCTCCACCACAACTTGTCTAGTAGCGGACACGTCCTCCTTCAACTCGAACATGTCTTTAGACGTCTCCTTGAGCAGACCATTCGTCACCCAGAACGCTAGTTTCTTCCGGGTCTGACTCAGAGACAGTCCTACAGTCGTGGATATGGTGTCAGCGTGGCACTTGTTGCTCTCTTCAAAGCAGGAGATGATTGTAGCTTGTATTGGTGATACGGTGAAGGAAAGTGTCCTATCCGCGAACTCTAAGTCCAGTTCTACAAACCCCAGGTTGAGCTTCCATTCCAGTGTTCGGTTACGCTTCAGTTCGGAGAAAGACTTGGTGTATTCGCCCTGAAGGAAGTCTTGCAGGGGCTTGTAAATCGTAACATCTTCTTGTCGAAGATTGGGCCAGAACACCTGTGAAATTATGATAACATTGATGTCAAACGCCAGTTTCGTCTGAGCTTGAGTCATGATATTGCCATGATTCCGTCCTGAATCCACAATGTCTTGCAACATGATCCGACTTTGGCACAAATCCTCCCCAAAACCGACCCTAAGGAGCTCCAAACTCCGCATCTCCAAGCTGATATCATAACTAGAAGTCGTCAGTAACTTCTCAGCAATGAGATTCCGATACTCGTTGACGAACACATCAGCACTTCCGTAAATACTGCACAGGGTCGTGATGATGTCCGCTGACTTGGACGCCTTGGTGTCTGACGGCATGTCCCGGGACTCTGGCTTCCACTCCTCCCATCCCTCGGTCTCCAGATCGCTATCCTCGTTGCTGTTGAACAGGTTGCCCGAGGTGGAAGTCAGCTCCCTCGTTAACTCGTTGTCTTCCTGACTAAGCAAGGAGTTGAGGATGCACCGGATCGTGTCGTCTCTGTTCTTGAGGTAATGTCGGAGGGGAGAGCACACCTTCTCTAGGATTGTGCCGGAAGGGTCCAGGAATCTCAGGACTTTGATAGCGGAGGAATACTGCGTTATAATGTCTTCTGTGTTGGCTCCGGGGTGCAGCAGCCGCTCTTTAAACATGTCCTGAACTGTTTTAATCAGGTATTTCTTGCACTGCACTTCACTGAGACAAGTCTTGATGTCCATGACCGCAATTTGGGATTCAGGGTAGTCAACCATGATCTCGAACAAGTCATTGATCCTGACTGTAGCGATGGTTTTGTAGCAGAAAAACTCGAGTCTTTTCTTCCACATTTCCAGGTTGGGTGGGGTTTGTAAGTGTTGCGTAATGAATTGGATGAAGGGCAGAACGGAAGTAACAAGCCAAGCTATAACAGATCCGATGATGCTTGTATTAAGAGAAGAACCTGAGAAGTTACCCGTTATAAACTCTCTTATTCTCGTGTTCAGCACATGTAACACCGCGTCGTAAGCCAAGTCATCGAACAAATACAGGTAACTGAGGCTCTGGTTTATAACGTCGAACTTCTTCAGGCGTTCGTTACGATTCTCAGATTGCTGAGCAATACTGTCAAAGCAGTCAAATCCCTGCTTGTAAAACTCAATACAGCTATTCCTGAAGAGCATCCTCACTCCTTCAATCTCGAGCAATATCGTGTTGATATCCGTGAAAATAACCTGTTTCCGGAACGTCGTATCAATCTCTTCCAGCAAGAGAAAAGAGTACATGAACTGTGGCACACTTCGTCCCAGCAACTGTACTATCATTTCAAACGCTTCTAACCCGGTGTAGACATCCAACATCGTCAGGATTTCCGGTAACACACTCGCCTTGAAGTAGAACTTGAACTTGACCCGGTACCAACTCACTAGGCACTTTCTGACAGGGTAGTTGAGGTTTTCCAGTATTTCCACCAGTTCCTTGCACTCTGCATGGGTTTCTGGTGCTGCTACAGCAGGAGGGTCGAGCAGGTGGACTAGTCTCTTCCAGGGGATGTCAGGGGTGCCATGATGACTGGGGGAACATTCCATGATCTGTAGATAGTATGGGTGTAAGGGAATTGGAAAAGGGGTGCCATGATGACTGGGGGAACATTCCATGATCTGCAGATAGTATGGGTGTTAGGGAATTGGAAAAGGATGGTAGGGTGATCAGAAGGGAATAGTAGATAAATACTTAAATAATAGTGAACTTGAATCATGTTGACATGGATAGGTATCTGGTAAAGTAAACTGTATATATACGTACTATGTCCCGTTTAAGTTCGTAAATTTCAAGTTAACACATTCATACTTGTAAATTGACTTGTGGACAAATTACACACGTCATTTCAGAGCATAATGATGAAAATTTATGGTAAAATTAACTTCTATATAACCATTTTCATATAGACACAATTTGTCCATCGCCTTTCACCTCAATACGTCAAAAGAGCAAAATTACCTCTTAGTTTCTTGAATGCCCTCATTATAGCTTGTTCAAAGCAACGTCATAGAGGGCTATTGTCTTCAATTACATGCTAATAATTTCCCGAATTTCGAGAGCTGTTTGAGGCGTTGCACTTTCTTGCATGAAGCATGACGACTTCACGTGTGTGTCTGCGTCAGCTGACGCAAAAACCACGACACACAACCATAGGGAAATACCCATTAACTTTGATGGGTGGTCCATTTTCGTGGAATTTAAGTCAAGGAAAATGCGAGCTGAATGCGTCCTCAACCATGACTTCAATAGGTGTGAGCTGACTTCCCTGCTGAGGCGTTGAAAATATTGATGCCAACTCCGGGATATCCCATATTACAGTAGAACCATGATTTGTCTTCAAACAAACTCAAGGTGATAATATGCGCTATTCTCTAAGCACGCCCCTACAGACTTCGAACAGGGCCTTCCTCTGCGTCTCTGTCCAGTGTCCATTGATAAGTTGATACGCTGGAGAGTACCAAGGGTGGGTAAAATTTTGGTGCAGGATCCAGGTCGCTTCATGAATGACTGTTGAACATTTTACAGTGATGATCTCAAATTCACATTTCAACAAGGTGCATTATTCAAACTTCAAGTCAACGTGAAGAAATATGGACTTAATTAAAGTTCTGGAAGCCTTATCAAGCCTTATCAAGGCCTTAATTTTTATCTATTTACCCCAATCTACAGTACCATGACTGTAGGGTTTTACCATAATTGCAGTAGATGTGGGCATCTTAAATTTACGAACTTCACCGGACACACTATACGGTAACAGATCTACATCAAAGGAACAAGTAGAGCAATTTTACAAAATCGTGACTATGTTGTATGAGCTGACACAATATGGAGACACGATTAAAATAAATCAATAAAATAGTCCATCATAAGTAACCAACGCTTTATGCAATGAGCATGGTCACAAACGCGGATGCCAAATGGCACTTTATTTGTGGTCATATAGAATCTGACTTTCGAGATAATTGCCATTATATACCATCACATCAAATCTTATTGATTTGGGGAAAATATACGATAAATTGATATAATAAAATTTAAAAAGATTAAATTTGAAGTCATATAACTATTAACTATAGTTATATATTTTAGTTGCATATTGCATAAATCATGTGGCATATTACTATTATCTAATAAATACGATTTAGCTATAAACATCAGTACAAAATTTTGTTAGCATTTATCGTTATTTTGTGCATCTTATAAACCAAAATGACATCACATTCAATAATTCCATCCAGGATCTCAGCAGAAAGTATTACCTACACAAGAGCAATAAAAATACACTCGAAAAATAAATGGAAGTCAAATTGTCAAACAAATGCATATATTGAGCTCATTACGTTGAAGAAACTAAAGCCAAAAGGTAAGGTGTATTGAAAGTGATGCAACATGAAGTGCTCAAATTGAAATAAGTTAAAAGCAATCGAAATTCAAATATAGCAAATTAGAGTTCATAAATCATTAAAAAGTTTTTTGAAATTAATAGCAATCATGCTTCATGAATTATGGACTACATTCACTATCAAGTTCTTCAATTAGAGGTCTTCGCTCTTTTTCTCCAGTTTCTTTTGGGCATTGTTTGTCCTCTTCTTTCAGTGTAATTTTCCCTATTCCATCTTCCAAAGACTCCAGCTTATTTTCACTTAAAAATGCATCTTTGAATTTGGGAATTGGTACTGGTTGTCCATCATCCTCATCACTTACTTGGCTGTCTTCATCAGTAGAACATGTGTCACATTCTGAAGATGAACAGCAATCAGAAGCCTCTGAGCTACATACATCAACATAGGCTTCAAATTCTTCAAGTGGAAATGGGAGATCGCTTTTACAGATCATATCCATTGAATTCAATCTTTCACTCAGTTTTTCAATATGTCTTTCATTGACATTTTGAATCCATAAGCAATAGTTGTTAATAAATGTTTTGTTGTGCAGGTAGTAGAACTCGTGACTTCTCAATGTGTTCAATACACCAAGGAGACACTTAAGTATACAGGATTTTCCCCTGGATAAAATGTATTTGATATCCTCTAAAACTCTGGTACAAAATTCAAAGTGTCTATAAAGAGGGAATGTTAAAGATCGAGAATAGCTAAGGATCAAACATTCCCGTAATGAATTTGGGGTATATAACCATGAGAGTTGTGAACTAAGTTTGCATATATTCCAAGCAGATTCAACAGAAGGTTCACCACAATTAATCAGATGATCAAACACAAATGAGTATAGAATATCAACCAACCCAATCATGGTGCTTTTAATGTTTTCAAGACCGACTTGAATATGGGCAGATGGAAGCTGGCACAACAATGACTGCTCGTCATCAACAAGTGTGAAGTTATCAGGATTGGTGATGTACCGAGGCTTATAGTGTAAAACATCCCCAACAAACTCATTGATATCCATAAAATCTGATAAATAATGCTCCATATCAAAGCTTTCTAACAAATTGTCATCAAGGAGTGTTTTCCTGTTTAGGGGAGGAACTTGGTCTGGATATGGAATATCAAGAAGACCAGGGAACTCTGTTATGAGAGGACCATAGTAGTTACTATATTCATTACAGAATCCATAGCATATGTGAACAGAAATGGGAGTGTCAGGGAAATTTTGTTCCCATTCCCAATTGAAATCATCCTCTGCATCTTCCTCTTTACTAATATTTTCTTCTCCCACAATTTCAATATTTGGTGGCATTGTTGCACTTTTTGGAGCAAGAAGCTTATTGATCATGTCTAAATCTTTGAATAACTCACCTTGATTTTTCTTAGGAATATGGACCACAATATCCCCCTTTTCAACATCATATTGAGCATGCTCAGTGCCATCTTCTATGATTTCATTATCAAAATTAAGGCGTAGATAATATGGTTTTAGGTAGAACTTGAACTCAGTTCCTTCAATGAAAATCTCAGATTCTGAAATTTTGATATATGGAACATGCATTGTTACAATCACAAACACATCATTTTGTTTTATGTCAAACTTTGGAGTTAACATCACGTCCTGTAAAATAAAAGATTTTGTAAATGAAGATGGTCTGAAAAATTCCCATTCAAGAATAGAGCTTTGCTCCCTCAAAGAACAGTGGATGTTGATTCTGGAGACATGAATATTGATGTCCCAAACTAATGTCCCAAACAAAGATTTGGTCTAACAAAGACACATAAAATGACCTGGCAATTTTGTAAATTTGTAAACTGCATAATATGCAGTTCAATCTTTACAACTTACAAGTCGACTTAAAGTTGGATAAATTTTGTTCTAGGTTTATTTCATGATTACAACTCGTTGAGGGGTCCAGGTCTATAATTGCCAGGAGGGGCTTAAGCCCCCACCTCCCCCCAGATTTTCAGAAAAAACAAGAATTGCGCCTGCTGTTGCATTTTTTCTGCTTGTTGTCCCCTTATGCAGGTGCTTAATTTCCCTCCCCCAGCTCAATGGTACAGGATCCCATACTATAGAAAACAGGACATCCAACAAAGAAA
Source organism: Beroe forskalii (assembly GCA_011033025.1). Classification (NCBI taxonomy): domain Eukaryota; kingdom Metazoa; phylum Ctenophora; class Nuda; order Beroida; family Beroidae; genus Beroe; species Beroe forskalii. Next base: position 17,811 of record WFMF01000545.1, on the reverse strand, counting down.
ATTGAAATTTTCATGCACCACGTGACAGGGGCACTGTGTGGTTATGGTTTCATAGTTCAGTTGTGTGTTTGCAGGCCCAACTGGCCTGCTAGTAATATATAATATAATATAATTATTTTTGCTATATAGCAACTCGATTAGACATAAAAATTATACCATCACATTTTATCATTTTAGCATGTACCCTTACTAAGGTACTCAGAATACAACTATCTATTTTGCATACCAAAATTGTTTGAAAGTCCCTAGAAATTGACAATCAGTACACATTGCACGCTAGAGTTCAGGTGCTTGATCACACTATCTTCTCAACACTGTTGACAACCCCACTTCTGATGAAATGTCTCTTGTTAGGCTCATCAACCTTCTTCCTCTTCAGCTCTGCTATTAGAGTCCTGTGTGCAGCTCTTTCATCATGGGACCTGTCTGGAGACAGGAACACCATCTTATACTTGTCCCTTTTGCTTAGTTGGGGAGACTTAGAAATGACATCTGATACAATCGAGGAACTGGTCAAAGTAACCCTTACAGGCCGTGGCCTTCCATCCTTAACCTTGCCCACTCGAGAAACCTCCATCTTTGGTTTCTCTCCAATCTCTTCCATAATGCTGCACATCTTCACATTGAGGTCCTCCTTGTCCTCCTCTGCCAGACCAAACACCATGATATTGCGGCTCCTGTCCTCCTCCTCCACAACTGTCTTCACTACAGACACAATGCTGGCTGGTGTGACTGATGTCTGCCCTTGCTGTCCTGACTTCACAACAGAGCTGTAGCTCTTGAACTCCTCTTTGACTGTTTCCTGGACAGATGATTTCACACATGATGTGACTGCACTCAACTGTTCATCTTTAAACTCCAGCAATTGCCTCTGAAGCTGTACCACATTCTCCTGTGACTCAATCAGTTTTCTTTGCAACACAACCATCTCACCAGAAGTTTGGTTGAGTGGAGATATCTTCTGAGACTCATCATACTTCACCTGCAAGTTATGATTCTCCTCCTCCAATCCTCGAACAGTACGGTGCATATCTGTTATATGGACAAATGCTTGACACAGCATTGCAGCAAGTTTGCCCTTTTCAATTGTTTCACAGTGTTCAACAGTCAAATCCTTGGTACTTGGGCAAGACAGAATTCTTAATTTCCTCTTTATCCATAGATGGATTTCACCCATCCCTAGCGCGCAACACTCGGAAATTTGGAGGGTCGTGTTGCAGACTCCCCGCGGAAAAAAATGGCGCGCGGCGGAGGGTAGGGTAAAATCCTCCTACTTTATCCACTTATCCCACATGTCCATAGTATCTTCATTATGATCCATCACAACAACAAAACTTCGTCAAAACTTCGTCAAAAACGAGGAGCGGTCAAGTTTTAACATCACTTAAAAGGGGCACATCACTTTACTTTATTTTGGGTACAAAATTGGGGATTTTTGAAAAAAAAATCCATAATGATATTATACCCTCAAAATTTTTTATCCCTCGTAGGATGTTACCCTACCCTCGCACGCGGCGCAACGTTCCACATTTGGACGTCACTTTGCAACCTCGCCCAGTCAGAAGAAATAGACGGGCAACGTCCGTCGAGCGCGCGGCGCAACGTTCCACATTTGGACGTCACTTTGCGCCTTCCAACAACAAGTCAAAAGAAAGGGACGGACATCGCCCGTCGATGCACTTGAAAAATAAAATAATAAGAATAAAATATTTTGATTTAACATCAACACAATATGTAAAATGTAATCTATAGTGGAATAATTTATGTGATTTTTTTGTAGGATGTTACCCTACCCTCCGCCGCGCATACAACGTTTTCCGCTGGGAAAACAACAACACGACACGACCCTGGCCTCCAAACCTCCGAGTGTTGCGCGCAGGGATGGGATCGGGAGAAATCCATCAAGTGATTTTTAGGCAATTCACTAATCCAGGTGATTTTTCTTGTCGTACGATGTATGACCCGCTGACGCCAGCGCCGCGAGGCGGGCGCGGCGTCAGCTCGATGAGAATCAGCGCCGCGCGGCGCTGATTCTCGAGAGGGTCTGTTAAAAAAACGTCGCGTCAGACAAAGATTGCCAATGCCAGGCGTCGCGTTGCCTGGCGCTGGCCCCCTGCGCGCGCGCACTCCGACTCGGGAAAAATATGTGGCAGACAATTGCCACTGCCAGACGTTGCCTGCCCCATATTTTTTCTTCGCGCGCACACTGCGCAGGGGGGCAGGCAACGTCTGGCAAGCAGACAACGCCTGGCAATGTTTATAAAGGCATGTGGCATGGCACCATTCGAACTGAAACAAGGAGATTCGTTTGGATAATTAGAAATGAAATATCAATGGAATAACAGTTAATAATCATCGAGAGACAAATCCATGTGGACATCGTGATAAATGATACATAAGTTGGAAATAGAATTTCAAGTATGCCTGATAAGTGTTATGAATATGATTAGTGTTATGTTCTATGAATTGATCATTGATAGTAAACCAGTGTAACTCAAAGTGCAATGGAGTTCTTCTAAATCTAAGCATCTTCTCGTATTCGTACTTAGATTTTATCTAAAAATCGATAGCGTCCTTTTAGTCAACTGTTGGTGTTATTGTTAATGGTTACCGTTGAGTGCAACTGCTACTGGCATTGTCAAGTCCTAACTTAAAATCTAATTCGACGCAGACCACAATACAAATTATAATTTTTGCCGTGAAGCTGACTTAAACTTTAAGTTTAAGTATGATATGAAATAGTTATTGATTGCAGCTTTCAACTTTCAATTTCTACAACCACAAGTTACAATTACATACAATATGTTGGATGTACAAATAATCCAAATTATAGGAAAACTACAATAAAAAGAAGCTACACCCGGTAAATATTTGATACATTTCGCAACACCAGCCTCGTGTGTTAAAACCGACTAAAACGAAGATAAAAATAAAACTGGCTAACAAGTATACTAGATATTAAACCTGCATTAATGTAATGCACGCATTTCTGATGATATGACTCAGCCACTGAAGCTCGCCCGATTGTTCACAACGAAGGCGAAGCATTGTCTGTTGCAGAAGAGTTCTCCCCGGGAGGATATGAGTCTGCTACCGACCAGGGAGGCTTGGCAGGCACTGCACTTGAAGCACAGCGGCGAGGCGTGCCACCGGCGCCGCCCCACGGAGTAAAACTGGGTGTCGATCTGAAACATGTGGAAATGTGAGGTAGGTGTTAGGAGCTAATAGGAGCTGAGACAGCGATGAAAAGTTAAGGATGAGAACCTCAAAATACTTTGTTACGTAGTACCAAATATCACAAGTGACCATGTCTCAAGTTTTCGGTAAGCTTTTTTACCTGAATAGCGCCCTTGCAGGAGCGACAGGGTTTAGCGAGCTGAGAGTCGTAGCACTCCACGCACATGGGGTAGAAGCCACAGCCGTAGTACCGTTCCCCGGAGAGCACGGTGCCGCATTGCCAGCATTGGAAGTGTTCGGGGTGGTAGAACCGACCGTTTGCTTTGGAGTACTCCTCCGACTGCGTGATCTCCTGAGAGGGGGGATTAAGATACTCTGAGAGGGGGGGAGATCTACTGAGATGGGGAGATAAAGATCTCACAACATGTACACCTACAAGTCTAGAACATTTCCGCAGAAAACCAGGGCGTTACCTCCATGCAGTAGCTGCAGATCTTGGGAAGGATGGGCTTGTGGAGCGCGCAGTACTTCCTGCCTTCAAACATGTGATACACCAAGTCCACCAGGGCACACTCACATTCCGAACACCTGGCAAGATACGACGTTATCTATTTATCTATCCAGTACTTGTCTGGTGATACCAGACCCGGTAGTGCAGCTGAAAAATATGCAGCTGAAAAATACTTCGCGACAGGAACTATCATCGATAGTCACATAGACAGGCAACGTCCGCCGAACTCCGCAATTGTAACTTACTTGAAGCAGTGAGGGTGCCACACCAGCTTGGGAGACGATTCGTTGGAGCAAACCACCAGGTCACCTTCAATGATAGTACCACTACACTCCCCACAGAACTGAAATATAAGTGTGGAATGAGAGGAATATTTGATTTCAGAGAACATTCTCAAGTTCCTGTTCGCAGCAACATGCTTCAAGCCATGAATTAGGAAGTGGGAGCGCCATTTAAAGTAAAATTTAAAGCTTTTGCTGACTGACATGTAGAAAGGAAAGACTGCGTACCGAAGACATCATACAATTTACCCCTCAAAGAAATTTGCTAAAAGGATCGAAGCTGCTGCATGTACAAAGTTTCCATTTGACAATCTCGCAAGATATTGGGACCGTCCAATGTGACACCAATATAATGGAATAATTCTATTTTAGCTGTGACAAGATCATTTCGCAACACAAAGTAAATAGGGGGACCTCCCATGAAACAAACATATGAAATCTACGACCATATCAATGATGATTTGTGAAGATGCAAAAGCACCCAGACAATTATCATCTATCAGACAGAGCTAATTAAATCGTGAATTCGACGATTTGTTGCAAAATTCTTTAACAACAAAATCAAATACCGATAACGAAATTCTCCCCACAGAACAAGTACTGTTTGCGTTTGCAATCGAAGGACTGATGAGCTGCTTTGGACTTGAGGAGTCGGTTCTCCTCCTCCCCATCGAAGGAGGTGCCAAGAATCTTGAGAATGTTCCTCTGTATCACGTCAATAGAACCCTGGGGAGAGGGGGGATGAGGAGAGGATACATGGGTGCCGGGAGAGGGGAGAAGGGGTGATTTCAGGACACGTAGTAGGTAGAGAATTAAGGGTGAAAATTCGGAAGAGTGGAAGGTGATTAAGTGTGAGATTTTGATAAGGGATTAGAGTCAGGATCACACAAGTTCAAATGAGCTGTTAATACTGTTAATGAGCTGTTAAGTATTAACAAATTTTTGGGAGAGGAGAAGAAAAGGGAGAATCTAAGTCTGATAATCAATTGGAGTCTTGGAGTTTTGAAAGTGTGGCATTGAAAGGAGGGATTGCTGTATCTAAGCAGGGATTATTCTCAGCATCGTGTTTGCCAATTATTCAATGACTTATGAGTAATGACACGCCCTCAATGGGAAGATATAATTGATATGATGGGATGCAGAACCTGACATGCTGTCATAGCGTCGCGTCAAGATAATTGATTGATTTACGCAGTTGAATACAAAATATCAAACAATGTTGCAATGTCAATCTCAGATCGACATTGCGACAATTGGTGGAATAACTATCAAATTCCTCGTATATAATAACCCTGATACCGAGGGTTTTTCTTCTGCATCTTCTTCTTGAGGTTGATGAGCACGTCCTTTTGGCCCATTGCCAGGGTCGTGCTGATCTTAGTCCGGCGTCTGGAGCGGATGTCCAGAGACTCCAAGGAGCCGTCCGTGTCAGGTCCCGACTGGGATGCCCACCTCCTGAAACAGTAGGTATCAAGTTGAGACTTTGTCAGGGGTTCAGACATTACAGTGGGGTCAGGCATTACCGAGTCACAATCAGAAATTACTGAGTCACTATTCCTTAGGGGGATCAGGAATTACCGACACCTCTGCAGATTTGGTCGACTACAGGTCCTGTCGGGAACTAATTCAAGTATTTGTGAGGAAGTTCATACATTACCGAGTTACTATTTCTGAAGGTGATTCAGACATTACAGAGTCAATTTTTCTGATGGGGGCAGACATAAGAGAGTCACACTTCCTTAGGGGGTCCAGAATATACCGAGTCATAATGCCTCAGGGTTGAGAGGTCAGATTAATAATTCCTCAGTTTAAGTGTGCAGACATTACGCTACCTAAGGTTTAATGCGGTAAAATGCAGGAGGTATAGACGACTTCAAATCCCACTATTCCGTGCAGGAAAGGTAGAGCCAATGGACAATGCCCAAATAAGGGAAAAAATAATCCACGATTTTAACGTTTTGATTGATGGGCGAGTGCCGATTATTCAGATATTGACAATTGTGCGACATCAGGTAATCTCCCCCACACAACCTATGACCTATTATGGCATTCATTAATTTGTTTACGTCATCATCAGAAGAAGACAGGATTGATTCGCACAGCAATGCTCTAGAAATTATATAATCTCAATCAAGGTATTGCATCCTGTATTTGATGGGGAGACGCAAGATGGTCGTTGAAATAACTCACAATGCTCAGCGCACAAACATAGGTAGTGAAAGCCTCGGCAAGGCTTCTAGAACGATGGAATGATCCCATCGGATCGCACGTGTTTTCCATGCGTGACATAACTTGAATTACTTGATGTTAGGAGAGGAAGTACCTAGCAGAAAGTCAATATTCCCCTAAAGTACCAGGGAGAGATTATCCCTTATTTACAGAGCTCTCCACACACACACCAGCAATCTCTCTCTTCCGGTGATTTGAGTGTTTTATGAGGGCACTTCATGCAATGAGCGTAAGGGGGAGTCTGATTTACATACGATATAACCACATAAACGCAAGTTCCTCGAGATAATATTGCAACTTAGCAACTAACTCAGATCAGTTTAGCAGTTATCCCTAAAAACTGTTGAAACTTTAGGCGTGATAAAAGCCACAAGATATCAATAGTAGATTTTCTCAGAGAATGTTATTAACTCAATCAAGGTTGTTAAATACGTATTTTTTTAAAATGCGTCAAAAAGTACAATACGTATTTTTTGGCAGAAACTGCCGTACTTTTTCGGCTACAATTTTGAAATTTTGCTCAAACTTCGAATGTATTGGTCGCGCGCGCACTCGAAATGTTAACGATACAATCGTTTTACTATATTTGGTAGCGCATGCGCGCGTACTTTTTCACGTATTTAACAACCCCTATTCAGAATCCGTGCTGTTATTTTCAAGTCACGTATTGTGAGAAAAATACGCGTATTTTTCTTCAAAGGCCAATACGTCGTACTTTTTGGCGATTTTTTCACGTATTTAACATCCCGGGACTCAATAAGTAGTTAGGGTACTCACTCGCTGACACTGACGTTAGAGACAGAGAGTCGGCTGGACTCGTCCGAAGTAGCGGAGGTGCAGGACCGCCTGTGTGTGTCCAGGTCATCGTCTGTCATGCCGTTATTTGACTTGTTCAGGTAGAACGCATTGCTCCGCTTTATCTGGAAGAAGGGTAAGAATTTAAAGGTGTAAGAACATGTTCATTGTTCACTGCGTTTCTCTAGTACGGAAAGAGAACGAGAAACTTATTATTTGATAGGAAACTAAAAAAAACAGACGAGGTCTTCACAGGCAAGCTACCATGCCATCCAGAAGAGAAAAGGAATGCCAGAATGAGAAAGTTACGACAGAAAACCTCCGCTTTATGCGTCTGGGTTTCTTCTTGGTTCGAGGAGACTTGTTCGGCTCTGTCAGCAACTTGGGCTTGTCGACACTCGAATCTTCAACATATCTGAGGGGGTGTGAGATTGTGGAAGTGGGAGATTAGGAGAATAGTAGTTATTTGAAACGCCTGGTGAGAACTGGTGGGAGATTGTGAGAAATGTAGTTATTTGAAACGCTGACTGCTGAGTGCTACCCACCCAGACTGCCAGCCACTCAGAATCCAGGGCTGAGTGGAATTGGTAGCAACACATTAAAATATAAACATGATTCACAACGGATTGACTTGTGAGGGTTGAGAATGAGTTAACGTCAGACTTGCGGCCGGATTTAAAGCAAAGCATTGGAAGTCCTTAGCGCCTGGCATTGTGGAAGTGGAAAAACGCAAAAATTATCACCGTTGGCAGCCAGACTTTTTACAGAATCACAATAAAACCTGACGCCACTTAACCTTCTTCCAATTTTCCAATGCATTAACTATTACCCTGGTGAAATATGTCAAGAAAACGAGGTAAAGACAAAGTGGGTGAGATGAAGTGTAGTGAGTTAAACTGTCGTGAGCTGAAGTGTTGTGTCGTGTTGTGATGAAGTGTCGTGCGATAAAATGTCGTGAGCTGAAGTGTTGTGTCGTGTTGTGATGAAGTGTCGTGCGATAAAATGTCGTGAGCTGAAGTGTTGTGTCGTGTTGTGATGAAGTGTCGTGCGATAAAATGTCGTGAGGTTGCCCTACCTGGCGTGCAGGGAGAGGAAGTGTTTGGAGCGGTCTCGGTCAGCAGACTTTGACCGGAGTTTCCGGGGTTGGGGGTATGGAGAGCAGCGAGGACTTGCTCAGGTGGGAGCCCGCTGATCCTAGGCTCTGGTCTGTAGACGAATCTAAAGAGAGGGCATCAATGGGGTACATGCAGGGGTATCCAGGGGGATAGGGGGAATTCACTTCACGAGATAGATACCTTTCAATATCAAGAAATCAGTGATCACCTGATAATTATATGTCTCCTGAAAATTTTTCGACTAATTCATCTAGAAGCCAATTGAAACTTACACAACGATTATATCGACAACTATAGAATCAGTAGAAAACAGTAGGCTATATCCACTCACCAGTAAGGAGTATAGCGCGCCTTGAATTCATCACATGCTTAGGGGAAGGATGAGCGGCGTCCGAATCAGAAGAGACATTACGTGGCGAGATGGACAGGTCATCGGTTAATGGGCTATATTTTAAACTTTACTGGGAAGAAGAAAGATTAGATAATATAATGAATAAAGTGTCAAGGTATTTATTTATTCAGTTTCTGAATGGTATCATTCTCCGGCTCAGTCACCCCATGACACTGCATCAGGACAGATATAGGAATTTTTCTGCTGATTTGGAAAACCAAATTGAAGAAAAACTTTTAATCCAGTAAAAGGAGAACCATTAAAAATGAAAATCAGTAAAAAGTGCCTCTTGGTGGAATTTTGACGGTGCTGAACAGGAGTTCACAAACAAAGAGTTAATAAATCAGTAGAGAGCAGGTAAAGTGAACGAGTTTCACAGAATCAAATGCACGAAGCCAAGTACTGAGCAATAAATGACAATATATATTTCTCAAAGAACAGAACGCGTAATTAGTCTGACAATGAAATTTCATATTGAACTGACAAGTAATGGTCTGATTTCAAGAACTGAAGAGAAGAAAAAAATAATAAAACCCTAAAGTTCACAAAAGAAAAAGCATCTATCTAAGATATAATGAATATACTACAATATTGTGACAATCACAAAAACTTTCAACGGACATTGTTTTTTGGAATTTTACACCAGAAAACTATATGCCCTAGTTACAAGGGAAACATATTTTGATAGCAGTTATTACTTATGAACGTATCAGAAATGACACATGATTCTGGCATATGAAAGTTGTACGGGTTCTATTTTACGGTCTTTTAAAGTCTCCTGTAGTGTCACGGAATATTTCTTTTGTGTGGCATTAGATTTGCGATAAAAGTTTCACTAATGGATGCCCGATAAGCATTTATTCATTGATTTTCTACAGAGAAATAGAAATAGAAATATATAATACAGTCTTATTACAAGAGTACTGTAATGTCAGAAAAAGGTTAACCTAAAAATTCTAAATTTATGAATGTAGAGGCCAGAATATCGTGGCTGAGAACGTTGAATGGAAAAAAGGGTGTCCGGGGCACTTGAAAAATGATTTTTTGAGGCTTTGACATTATTCGATGATTGGTAATGCAGCGCGCACAATTACGCAGTAGATCTAACTTTATGTAACGAAGTAGTTTCACAGTTCTACCGATCTTCCGATACAAACACAAGTATATTTTGTATTGCGAATCTCAAACCACGCACCGGAAATGAATGTTAGATGAACTATTTATATATCATACCCGCCTATTATTTAATGACCCATTATAACGACACGCGTTGCGTTGTTGAGAATTATAATGGGCGCAAAAGTAAAATCCGAAGCACTGATAAACGGTGTTTAAAACCTATGAACTATATACTGAACCAAAAACACCAAGAATCAAAAAACATAATACGGCGATCACATTTTGACAAAAGAATGGAGAGAGAGGCGCAGGGAAATGAGTGGTAAGTAGGTACACTGGGAGAGAGACTTCTAGATGGAGTGGGTTATAAGCTGCCATGAAGTGGGGGAGGGAGAGAGCGAGGTATTTTAAACCCCACGCAAGAGAAATAGGCGGGTAGGATGACGTCATTATCATAGCTCAATGAAGTGAGTTGATGACGTTTAAACATCTATTTTTCTAACGCAGCACAGTAGAGAGAGAGGGAGAGGTTAAGGCACTTTGAGGAAGTGGTTGATTTATAGCGAGCAGATGCACTGGCTGCAACTCTCACTCTCTCTCAAACATGATGTACATGATGTACATGATGTACACATGTATAGATACATACATAGATACATAGATACATAGATACATAGATACATAGATACATACATACATAGATGCATGCTTAATACATACATACATCCATAACAGGGATTAGATTAGGCGCGCACATACAATTTCATCTAAGCGGTGTGACGAATAATATAAAAACTTAAAAATAGAGCTGCGACGAAGATTCAAAGATTTTCAAGATGATGATCTTGTAGTGGCAGGTATGCCTTAATAGATTTAAAGTTAAATGGCACAACAACATAATTACTTATAGAGCGAGAAAACACTCTACTATTATTCACATAATATTTAAATTTTAAGTGCACTAAGGGAGGGAACATTCTTGAAGGCGGAATAAAGATGGAATTGCCATATTTAGGGATACGCATAATCGTAAATGTCTTTGACTGTGAACATTATGAAATTTTCGTGGAAAAAGCAGTGAATTCATGGTAAATGCGAGAGTTTTCTATTTCTTTGATACGATAGCAGGTTGATAGAACAATCAAGCGATTATTAAACGCCAAAATAAGTTATAAAGTTATGAAACTACGGAATATTTAGCCTCTATATAATTATGGCTATATATGGAAACGTGAACGGAATTTTTAGTCACAAATTGAATCACATTGCAGTCGGTTAAAGTGTTATCCAGCCCCTTTGTACTATGTAGCCATGACAATTTGGTGGCATTTGACGGTGACAATTTAGTGCCTTATGAAAAGTTTTCAGCGATAAATGGAAGGATATCAAGAGGTACTTTATCTCATGTCTTAGAAAGTGGAACCTTCCCCCTCATGACTCCGCTATTATAGTGCGATTATAACGATCAGATTAATTACAGCAAACCAAGAAACAATCATTGGTAATGATTTCCTATCTAAATCAAAGATTGATTTCATCATTCATGTTGTCGCCTGGTGTTGTCGCACAAAGTTTTACAACATTCGCAAAACTATATTCTTGAACCACACACATAAAGTAATCAGCAAGTCGATACATGAGCATCCTTTAAACGACCCATTAAGCTTCGACTCTTCTTGCGTTAGATACTCTCTTCAGTCCAACACACCAAATTATAAACATGACAAATGGCTTCGTGTACTCGCTGACAGATTATAAAAATCTTCACTAGGACAAATTATCAAGTCGAAAATTGAAAAGGGCGAGCTTGCCTATTTAAGTATTTTCATCGTGCTGCTATTGCCTATTTCATCTTGCTGGAATTGAATTCTAAGGAGCACCTCACGGTATTGAGAGATGGTAAAACGCTCCTGTCCGTTTCTGGGGGAAAATTCCTATTGAAGTATCAATAAATGTTAATTTAGCAAAATACTTTATTTCTAAATTTGAATATATATTGGATCCAACTCTATCGAAAAAGCCTAGCTAGACTTCCCATTATTATGTCGTGGATAATAGAACTGGATTGCAGTTCGCTCACATCACCCAGCTGATGTAGGACACATCATAGAACCGTAAAATGAACCAATTTACGAATCCCTGGTTCACCGCAGAGCAAGAACAGAGTTTATTGCTTTCACGAGAGGTGAGACTGAGAAATTGCATGAATCTGAAAACTGGGAACTAAAGGAATATAGCTCCTACCATACCAATAACTTATACCAATACCGCCGCTGTTTACTATAGTTATACTGCACTATTTAATACTATATATTTATTATTTACTACTATGGTTATACTGCTAACCACTACTAAATACCCTCTCTATGTACTTTATACTTCCAGAACTATATACTGCTACAATTAAAAGCCCGACAGAGCAGCTTGGAGCATCGTAACGTTATCAAGGGCTTTCAATTATACATATTGCAGGCAACTTAGCCACCACACATACGGGAGTTATAAGGGTCACGCACCACGCTGTGATGAACAAACTCTGCCAATGACGTCATTATCAGGGGTCAGAGTGGTGAGTTGGTGAAGTCATTATCAGGGGTTGGAATGGTGATTTGTTGACACTGAACCGCGGATAGGAACAGCAAGTAGGTATACTGAAAATAGTTGCAAGGGACAACTGTGGTGTTTTGGAGCTGCAACACGATTTTTATAGTGTCAAATATTAGATGCTACATAATATCCACTGCATATACCGTTATTAATATTGCTATATTACTAATATGTGGGTGCAATTGACATTGTTCACCGTTGTTCAACGTCCATTGACATTGTTCAACGTTCATTTACTTCCAGTACTTATGCTTGATTAATAATCAATGTAACACCACCTTTCATTGAAATTGCGCTTTATTCGGCCGATCAATATTGGGGACGGACAAAGAAGAAAGCATTTGGCAATAACTTGATGCTGCAACGGGTCCATTTCGATTATCATTAGTAATCGCTATAAAACCACCATGATGACCAGAAATATTAAATTGATTCCCATCGCTTCCATCAAAAAGAATAAATTAAAATAGGTCTCTTAGCAATGAATATCGCTTGCGGAAGCCGGAGCATTATCAGAAAAAAAAGAAAACAGCATATATGCCCATATACCACCAAATACTCAAATATAACGAATAGCTCTTACGCCCCCGTTTTTCTAGAAGTAAACACAATAGAGCAGGGAGTGAGAACCAAAGAACAATGCTTTATGCCTTCTGTTTGTCTAAACGCAGGGAATACTGCATATTTAAACGGAACGGCACGTGTTGGACCAGCATAAAGGCATTGTTATACTGATGCTCGACACACGGTGTGTAAAGTAGCAAGAACCTACAAAGTGGAATGGGCGTGAAAGGGGGATGGGCGTGATAAGGGGGGGGGGGGTGGGATGTGAAAGGGTGGATGGATGTGAAAGGGTGAATGGGCGTGAAAGGGGGAATTACTGTGAGAACAGCAGGGTAGCAAGGAAGTTAATCTAATATTTCGACATAAGCATATCTGGTTAGATGAATAAGGAAGTATATCACCAACAGAACACGTTCAGGTAGATAAATCCAACACGCAGGGTTTGTAAGATGGTATCGTGCTGTGTGCTTATTGGTAGAAACAAATATTGCTGTGGGTAAACGTTTATGGAGTGAAACAAAGTAAAAAGCACTGAATAGTGAAGAAGAATGGTTGTTGAAACTCATGATGAAAGTTGCTTGTTTCTATCGTCAGAAATCAGAATCCTGACAAAGCAAGTCAATGTTTTTGGTTTACCAGCTCATCTTACTAGTGAGCAAGTCAAAGTATGTTTTAGTAATCAACTGAAACAATCTAATAAGAACATATTACTCGTTAATGTGATTAAATATCAAGACAACCAACGTTCAACAATCAGCAGTGCTGATTGCATACATATATTGCATATGGCAAATATAGTGAGATGACAATGCTAGCATCAACTTCTTAATAATGAAAATGGTGCATATCACAATGACACATTACAGCAATTGAAACGCCATAACGCCAACATGGGCTCTGTTAGACGCCTGACCATTCTTTGCATGATTTTAAAAATTAAATTACATGGCTCAAATTTAAAACACCAGAATTATAATACTTGAAAATATTAACTTCAGAAAACATCAGAACACAACAAATATTAGATATCATCATTTAAGAAATTGAAAGAAAGTTTTAACAAGATTCTTATCGAAGTTATTATTACATTTTAGCATTTCTTGATAGTGTGGCTGCTGGAACATTCAGGGTAAAATAAGAGATTTAATTTGTTATATCAACGCCGAATTGTTGAATCATGAGTAAAATAGCCGATGTCACGTGAATATTGTGATAGTTATGAAAGAATCCCGACAATTAAAAAAAACAAATTCTGCCTCAAAATATTGGATATTTGGTGTCTTTTATTAATACTGGACAATTAAAAAAAGAATAAATAAATTGACATAAAAGGTATTTAATTCGTGAAGTGATTTATCCTGACAAAAATGTAATATGAATCAGCTGGCACACACATATTATGCATTTGGTGAATTACCCTAGCACAGAATAATTCGGTTAACAGGACTTCTGGACGACACTTCACCGCTCGAAGAATCATCCGTCATTTAAAATACCCATTTAAGGTCATGAAGACAACTTCTATAACTAAATTGCGTGTTCTCGCGAATATGTGACCTAATTTTACCCATTAAAATGTAAATTAATATTAAAGTACCAACGATTACCAAAGTTATGTAGTTTGAGGAAGTGAACTATAGGAGCCGGTGAGATTTTCAAGGAAGCTTTATGAAGTTTGAACAGATTAAGTGCTAGTTCTTTATAAATCTACCGAAATTATGGATTAAAACACAATTTCTAAATTTAACAAATCTACCAAAACTATGAATGAAAACACAATTTCTAAGTTTCTAAACAGATATGGAGAGCTGATGGTTTAACTAGTACCAGTTGTCTCTAAGTTGACGTCATCTGACTCTGACAACAGTCAACAAAGTACTAGAAAGTTCTTACATTAAATTACTTTCATTTCATAGTATGTCGTAAATCAATATCTCGTTCTTGGAATGCTATATTCTTTCACGACTTAGCATAAAAAGGGTGTAATAGGCATGCTTTAAAATAATAATTCAACCGGGGGATACCAGTGAGTAAGTGCATAGACCTTATGCCCACTTACTCACGTGGTGGTCGTGCTCCAAAATTCAGAAATGCAGTTACTCACATTGCAGTTACTCATAGGGAATTCTTGGAAAATGGGTGGTGTCCCAAGGTTATGGCGAATATCACTTACTCATTTGTGAGTAAGTGCAGCAAAACCGCAATATTTGTAGCTTTGTCGGGATGAAAATAGGTATTTCAAAGCATTTCGATGAGGTATATGATTTATCTCAAAATTGAAGTCACAACTAATTATATCTTAAACTATATTATCTATCCAGTTCATTTAGATATTGATTACACGATGAGTGATTACAGCATATCATACATACCAGCATTACTAGCTCTATACAGTCTACTTGGCGCGGATAATGATCGTGTACTGAGCCGGTCTGGAGACAAAATACTGAATAGTACTGAAGCATAAGAGTAACTTTAATGAGATTAGAATGTTTTTCGTATCCCAGCCAATCTTGAATAGATACTTTGATAGGGCTTTCTGTCGTTCACACGTCTACTAGTCCATAGCAATTCTATACTGTAGTAGATAAAAAATACCTACTGAGTCTGACTTTCTATTTGTCACCATGTGAAGTTGTGCGTGTACTTTTTCGTTGTAAAATTTAAATTTTCGACAGTCAACAGTTTTTCCCATAATAAAATCAAACGGTTAGGTTACTGTATCAAATATTCATAATTTGCAATTATTATTGTCTTGTGTGCAGATCCATACAATCATTGTTATGGTTGAGATTTAACGTATGTAATACGCTCTGGTTTATGATAAAGCTTGTCGTGACTCGTGAATAATATTTTTTCATAATTTCTCCCATGAACTATAGAAAACAAATTAACCGTTCCTAACATGATAAGGATCACATTGCTATCAATACATAGGTAATACATATATATAATATATATATTAAGTATCCCTATCCTATCACTATTTTATAGTTTATGCGGGTCTATTAGGCAACCAATAGAAAGCCATATTTTTATTATTATACCCTCCCAAGCTTATTTTAGCGGCCGTGTAAGTTTGGTTATACGGTCTCCACTGAATAACAGTTCAAAAAATTTTAAAATAAAATTTGATTTTATAAAGGAGCACTCAAAAATCTATTTAAGCGTTAAATAGACCCGAGTGGGAAGAAATATTGTTGTCTGGTCAGAGAATAGTCGATCCCAGCTGTTTGGTCGGTTTTAATTGTTCCATGATTCAGCTGCACCGTATTTTCGATAATGAACTCGGCACGCTCTGTTCATTATCTCATCTTTGCAGTCTCGGCCAGTCGCCTCGACCATGGGGTTGCGGTATACGGTCACCACTTCGATATGTAAAATCACTTATTATATCAAGGTAGAAATTTGTATTAAGTGATCTGATTCCAGCGTGTAAAATCCCACCATTCATCAAAATGTTGCATTTTTGTTGGAATAAAATTCTGTCATAACTGTCTAAAAAGACATATTAGCTGATATTTTGGGTGGTGCCTGAAAAATTTTTTAAAAATCACTTAGTATTAATTGGATTATTGTGAGTAACTGCAATATGGGGGTGGGTGGTATCTCTGAAATTTGGCTAAATGCACTTTCTCACCAT
This sequence comes from Beroe forskalii, assembly GCA_011033025.1. Classification (NCBI taxonomy): domain Eukaryota; kingdom Metazoa; phylum Ctenophora; class Nuda; order Beroida; family Beroidae; genus Beroe; species Beroe forskalii. Next base: position 1,379 of record WFMF01000545.1, on the reverse strand, counting down.
ATATGTCTGTGCACTTACTCACTGATATCCCCCGATTCAACATACAACGTGCTTAATAAATGATAAATTTATGGAGCCCGACAAAGATTAAAGAAACGCGGTCAGGGAGCTGGGAGAATTTTAGCGATATTTATGAAATTAATTCTATCACATATCATATAAAATATCAGTTGAGTCTCAAAACGATAAACTGATTCGTTTAAATCATGAGAACAGTATAAACAGCGAAGATGCAGAAGAAGTTATTCAAATTAACATTTAATTACAGCGAGAAGATATTTAACTCCCGATATATAGCGACCAGAAGTTTGTGAGTTCTGAGGGGGTGCACGGTAGAATTCAAGCAGCTTACTAGAAATACACAGAGATATACGCAGCCTTGCACCTCGAAAAGTGAGCTTCCCAAGGAAGGTTGGCAGAGATGTCAGTTTTATAGTGCACGATTACTCTTCTAGTTCTATAGAGGAGAAACCGGTTTATTTTGGGGGAGAAACCGGTTTATTTTGGGGGGAGAACCGGCTTATCTTGTATAGAGACGCTGCGATAATAGGGATAAATTGCCGCAGCCGTGCCCTAGATCCAGTTTATTACAGGATGTGTTTATAATGAGTTGAAAATCAAATAAACCGCCTGAAAGGGAAAATCCTGCAATCATCATGAAACCAGGAGGGTCCACATACTACACAAGTAGGAGGTGGGAGCTGGCAAACAAATCATAAACAGCAAACAGCCTGGTCTTTAAACGTACGACGGAATTCGAAAACGAATGAATTGGAAGTTGCAGCAGTATGAGAGACAACCAAATAATATGCTAATATTATGCATTATTTATGCATTATCGATATTATTTTACAAATTTCACGAATTTAAGCGTATAATATAAGCGTTTCTGTCTGGCGATATACTGCAGCTCTTATTGGAACCAGACTGCAATCTTAAGGTGGCATCACGGGGGAATGGGAGAACGGTGATAAAGCTTCACGTTTTATACAAGGTGTCCACGAAGATTCACGTTTTGTCTTTTTATTTTATTAATTAACAAAACGCAGTACAATGTTGCTGTAATTCGATCAACTCATGTCTAGCTGTGTTTTGCATAATATATTTTGAGAAAAACAGGTACATGAATATGGAAATTCTTGCATTAATTTACAATCTTAGGTCATTCAATACACAAGCAAATTCTATGACTTAATGGGGGGGGGGGGATTCAATCCTCATATTTATATTATATAAGGAGTCCACGAAGTTCGCGAAAATAAAATCCCAGTACAAGTCAGGGCTAGCGGCAGAAATGCTTTGCGCAACATTATGAGAAAACGACGTACTTCAAAGTGCTGTCCAAACCTCCAGTACTCCTGTAGTGAATAGTTTAATTT